>JAQQZT010000023.1:8287829-8306468 GCA_030068275.1 Clarias platycephalus
GAGGACAGGGTTAGATGGAGGCAGATGATTCGCTGTGGCGACCCCTGAAAGGGAACAGCCGAAAGACAAAGAAGAAGCAGGAATCACAGAGGGGGGGCGGGGCTTGTAGGACGACTTTCACACACACACACTAACGAAATCACTGCTGTCTGACTCACGGATTATATAAATTGTCTGAATAACAGAGTACATTTTTGAAAATATAACTAAATAACTGAGTACTTAAATGGCGGACCTAACGCGTTAGAACTAACACTGATCATCACATCCATGGAGTTTTTCTTCCCTGATGCCACGGCCATATTCCAATTCCATGAATTAAATTGTGAAAGAGTGGTTCTGGGAGCATGTCGAATCATTTCCACACAAGAATTTCACCAGCACATCGTGTTCTGTAATTAAAGATAAAGGCGGTCGAATGGCGCTTGAATGATCCATGATGACTGATGCATACAGTATAATGAAACATGCAGACCACAAACTAGAAGAGACTGAGCTACTGAAGTTTCCTCCGGGTACTCCGGTTTCCTCCCACAGTCCAAAGATATGCAGGTTAGGCTAACTGGCGTTCCCAAACTGCCCGTAGTGGCCTCCAAGTGGCGCAGTGGTAAAGTGCTCGCCCTATATTCCGGAGATCGCTGGATCGGTTCCCGGGTGATGCTGTAACCTCTCGCAGCCGGAAGTCTAGAGAGAGCTGATTGGCCGAGCTCTCTCAGAGGGGAGGAATGAGAGGTACTTCGTGCTCCCACATTAATCACGGCTCTACAGCCAATCAGGGGCGTCTGTGAGCTCGCGCAAGTGGAAGGAGCGGATAGCGCTGTCCTCAGAGTGTGTTACTCCGCCCCCAACGGTTCATGAGCAAACAGTTCGAAAAGATGCGGTCGGCTGGCGTCACGTGGTTCGGGGGAAACACGTGATAGTCTTCGGCCCTCCCGGCTGAGTGGTAGTGGTAGCAGCCTTAATGTGGAGCCCCCTAGTGACCCTAGGGGAGGAATTGGCCACAACTAAATTAGGGAGAAAATCTGGAAAAAATCCAAAAAAATAATAATAATTAAAAAACCTGCCCGTTGTGTGTGCGTATTTATGTTTGGCCTGCAATGGATTGACACCCTGTCCAGGGTGTACCCTGCCTCGTGCCCTAAGCCTCCTGGGATAGACTGCAGGTCCCTGTGACCCTGAATACAGGGTAAGGCAGTATAAGAGAAGTGAGGAAGTGAGCTACTGGAGTGATGGAACGATGAGTCATGGTCATATGAAGGTGTGCGTGTGTGTGTGAACGCATCAGGACGTGTGTGGGCAAGCAGTCGGGACTGGCTTTAAAAAACGGAAAACAGGAGCTTCATTGTTCAAGGGCATGCCTGCAAAATGTGTTCAAGAAAATTGGTCAAGAAAGCACAAAATAAATAAATAAATAAATAAATAAATCATACACGGGTGAATGGCTTAATCTTTAAAGTTAGTCATCATAATGTGTTTTAGAACACAGCGTGTGAATAACAACCATGATATATTTTTCGGCATCCAAAGAGACACAAACCGTTAAAGATTCCTATTTAAAGTAACATCATCTACTTGTTCCTGCAAGTGATAGAACAATATAAATTTCCATAAATTTCACAGTCCTAAATCATTTGAACGCAGTGAACCAGCACAGAGCTGGACGTGACCTTTCTCTCGGCCCGAGAGACTTTTGAGTGCATGTGTAAGATGAGCTGATACACGAGGTGCAGACGGAGCTGATGCTTTGTCCTCGGGCTGGCCCTGAGGGAGGAGGAACAAAGAAAGGCGGGACGGAGTGAGAAAGGGATGTAGGAATGCAGGGATCGGGTTCTCGGGACAGAGGAGGAGGAGTGAGGGAGTGAGGGAGTGAAACTGAGGTATGTCGGGAAAGAGATAAAGCTGCAGGCCTATTAGAAGTGTGGAACATCTGGTAAGCAGATCAGAGCATTCCTCCGTCCTGGTGTAGATCGGCTGTGATCCGGAAAAATGGTTTGTCTATCCTGAAGCAGTCCGATCTTTTTAAAAAAGTGCTGGAATACCATCAAGGTACAAAGTTTTATCAGTATGTCGGAGTGATGATCGCACTGCCTGTTTCACGTCTGAGACACCCAGCCTCCCAGGAACTCCTTTAGCAACCCAGACATGTACAGTAGAACGTCTTGGAGCGAGGGCAGGACTGTACGGGGGGGATGTGGCAATAACTCCCAGACAAATGCGTCTCTTCTACTAGGATTTACAAGACAAAAGTAACCAAACATAATGTATAATGCCTGCTCCAATTTGAAAAAAATGAGGATGTGTTTTCTAATTAAAATACATACGAGTGCTCTCTCAGACGAAATCTAACACTGTTTCATTTGGGAAGCAATTCAATCAGAACACAAGTGCGTCACGAGGACCATTCAATAAAAATCTTCTGGACACCAGGTGCAGCCATCAAGAGTGTCCTCCTCTCTTAAACATTAGAACCGATGGATGAAATTTGCTAATCAGTGATATTTGTGTCCCCACCCCCCCACCCCCCCATCGTCATCATCATCTTCAGCAAATATCTTCTTTTACAGCTTTTTGATTACAAATTGCAGTGTTGCGAGCCACTCAAGAGTATATCCTTCAGACGTGCTAGTCAGCGCTGTCTCTGAAATCACATGGCACACCCACAGGCACGTGCTCTAGACTACATCATTATCTCTGTTGTTCATGGAGACAGACAGCAGAAAACTGTCTCTCAGCAAAATTAACTTCACCCCTTAAAGACTCAACATAGGGGTTTTAATCACTCCACAACAGTGCCTGACCTCAATAATGATCTTGTGCCTGAATTATCAGAAAACCCCCGCAGCACATGTGACAAATCCTAGCAGAAGAGGCGCATCTGTCTGTGGGAACTGTACACACAATCAATCATTCATGAACACAACTTGCACAATAAAGGAACTCGACTGGGAGTTATTGCCACATACACCCCCCCCCCCCGCCCCATACAGTCCTGGCCTTGCTCCAAGACATTCTACTGTACATGTCTGGAGAAGTTCCTGGGAGGCCAGGCGTCTCAGAATGAAACAGGCAGAGTGCGATCGTGGCTCGGACATCCTGACAAAACTTTGTATCTTGACTGTATCCAAGCACTAGTGAAACGCTGGGATTGGTGAATTAGTGTAGCACGGGATTATAAAGAGAATTAAAGTAGTTTTTACTCACAAAACCACAATCAAAAGCCTCTGGTTTCTCTTATCCCATGTAGTGTCACAGGGGGGGCCTTGAGCCCATCCCAGGGAAGTGTATTATACACCCTGCAGGGCACAATCACACACACCCAGTCATAAACAAGGGTGCTTTGAGTACCACCAATATACCTACTGCACATGTCTTTGGACTGTGGGAGGAAACCCACCAAACATGCAAACTGAATGAACTCTGGAGGTGCAAGGCAAGGCAGCAGAGCCAACCACTGAGCCACTGCGCCACCACATTCAAATATGAAATCTTCAAACATGGTCTAATTTTATGTCAGGAAGAAGTCACCAAGCTAATCAATCAACCTGCACTAACGATACTAAAAAAAAAAATACCAAGAACATTTACCATAACATTTACTCAGTGTTTTAATCCACATTTACATGACAAAAGTCATGTCGTGCAAATGACATCCCAAAAATAAGGAAAAAAAGGCATGATAAAGTAAACATTACAGCTTCTAGCAGAAACAGTTTCAGATCATTCTAAAGCTGGCACTCTTAAGACATTTTCATACTAGTTTGAAAGTACACTTGACCCTAAAGTCTGGTTCATTTTGATCAGTGAGAACACAATCGTTCCAGGCTCTGGAACCGACCCCGAGTCCTCTTGAAGAGGTGTTCTTGGGCACGAACCGGATCCGATGTGGAATCTATCGTATGCGAGAAAGGAAGTAGATCACTGTTTAGACGAGACCTCACCAGTGCCATCCGTCTCCTCCAAAAGCTCCTTCGAAGTCTCACGTAGCAGTCTCATCCTCTGACCTACACAGCTATAGCTGATAAAGTATCATCGCTCTAGACGATGTTTTTCCTAAATATCCATAACAATACCCGTAGTGGAACATTAACTTCCTAGTTCTTGCTTCTTTTTTGTTTAGTGGAGGCTCGAACCAAGTTTCAGAGAACCTGCTGTATCAGAGAATGTAATCACGCAGGTGTACCCGAGAACGAAGAGCAAAAAACAAACAATGTAAACGCTGGACAGCGGGAGAGCAATGGTTCCTGGGCACGTCTAATGTGATCATAATATATCCTTAACATCTACGCCAAATAACCAAATAAGTTAAACTACTTAACCTATTTATTATTTAGAGCAAATTTCTGAAACAAAAACAAAGCTAGAAATCCTTTTATACACAAAGCATGCGTATGAGCGATACATTCCAGCTCTTTAGTCATGAGAAGGAATTTTCCTCAAGCACACTCCCACTGCACATTATCTCAAAGCACTTACTCAAGCTAGGATAACCTTCTGTCCACATTAGCAGTTTTCCAGCACTCTGGGGCCTCAGTACTCATCGTCAGGCTTTACACACACACACACACATACGCACGCACGCACGCACTTTTGAGAAAGCAGTAATAGACCATTCACACAGTTTTCTAGTCTACAAAGCTACTCAATGTCCTGGTTAAAAAAAGATCTTTTTATCATTAGAGCTCTCTATAATATCTCAACTGCATAACTGTACACAATCAAATCATCTGCCAGCTATTTTACATTCCGTCATCACTGGCGCAAGCACTTATATAATTGAGCACTCATTACGAAAACAAAAGGTAATTGAACTAATTAAATTCCAAGTCTTGTAGCAACAAGTCTTTGCAAAGTGTTTTTAGTTCTTCTGTCTGAAAAACAATGCCAAGATGAATCCTTTCTTGTCCAGTGCCAAGAAATGTCAAAGTGTGCCAATACTTTAATCTTTTTAAATAATGGAGAGGTGCGCAAACTGTCAGTCAGGGACAGATTTAGACCAGCCATCTTTAAGAAGTAAAAAAAAAAAAAAAAAAAAAGGTAAACGATTAAATCAAATCAATGGAGGAAAACATCAGTTAAGCTGATTAATGATGTTTAAAGGAATATTTTGGAAAAAATATCCAAAAGGATTTAGAAATTGCAAAACACACAAAAAGCGCAAAGTGAAATCCAGATCCAAGACCTGCAACCACGGGGACGTGAGGCAACCATGCTGACCGCTGAGCCATCGTAAGACCCCCCGCCACCCCATGCTTCTACTTTAATTTCCGAAAACATTTTTAAGCTCAAACAGCTGGGCCCAGGCCGCCTTCATGCCTTGCTGAACTAAAATAAATACCTCCAGTCAGGACATGTAGCAAGGGGACAGGCGCTATAACGCATTTAGCTTTAATCCATAGGCAGAAGTCACTGCTTATATCGTGGGCCCGAAGTGTTACGAAGAACATTAATCTGAATACGCTGCGGTTTCGCAATTTAATCTCACCGTCATCATCGGCGGCTTTTGTAGCGTGTCTGTGTTTCAGACGGGGTATTTCAACATGTCGCCAGAAAAGAACTAAAATGACTCCGAATTACACAAAGCGTTATTATAACTGAAGTCAATAAAGGTTTATGAGAGTGCGTTCGTAGAGTGAATTCTTTCACACATTGTGCGATCCTTTTCATTTGTTTGATTCGTGTGCTTCCTCGCGATTTGAATCTGCATTTTCATTATCCAGTACGAATTCTTTGTTTCGTTTCTCTCTCTGTACAGAAAAATGTATTAAAATTCACGCTTGTGGTAATCACACATGTATTACATGTATAGTAATATTGCCCAGTATTACATATGTTCATTATATCAAGGCATTCATTTTAAACAATGATGAGAAAGACACCGTGATTTCCAATGCAAATATGAGCCTTTTCTCTTCTCCCCTCGTAATGTAACGAAGTCACGGTTTCGCAGCTTGACATCTCACTAAAAACGCTTCACTGTGATTTCTTTATCTTTATGCACAGATTTCTCAATTCAATTAGGAAAGAAGGAGTATGAGGAGCATAACATAATCATGCTTTATGGGCTGCTCACTGAACACATAACTTGATTGGACGCTCATCGATCATCTTCATCATCAAGCGAGACACTAAGATGTGAGCTCTCAGAGAGATCTGCTCAGACTGAATCTCTCGGACACTGAAATGCAGAAATATTACACCATCACAGCACCCAGGCCAGTTTTAAACAGATGCACGAGGCCTGGAGACGGTTTAGAGATTATCATACAGTATCATAATATATTCTTGTTGAAATCAGAATCAGCACTCACTGAGGCACAGAGAAATTCTGCTCTGGACACGGCAGGTGTGAGACCCACATATAAGGCAGGAGTCATCTATAAGGCATTCCTAATCTTTAGACATTTAAATTTTGGAACATGAAACAGCCAGATTTCATAAAGCAACACTTTGACTAATTAATGCTTGGACTGGTGCTGTAGACTTTTTTTATTTTTTTTTATTTTTTTTAAATGGACAATGTGATTAGTTTTATGTAAATTGAAGCCATGTGTAACTGTTTTTTTGTGTTTACATTTCTTTACTCTTATTTTTTATTTTGTGTGTCCCTCCCTCCGTACATCCCCCCGTGTCTCCCCCGTCCCCCAACTCTTGAAGCATTGCATTTGTTTGTTATTATAAATGAAATTCCAATAAAAGGTTATTAATAAAATAAAATAAAATAAAAAAATAAATATATATTAAAAAAAAATAAAAAAATTTTAAAACACATATCTGGTCATGGCTCGGAAGGAAAAAAAAAAAAAAAAAAAAAAGAATATGTAAAACCCGTGGTCCGGAAGATGAGGTGTGCAGCCCCATGCTGAATAAATACTGACTGTTACACAGACCAGCACTGACACTGAAGACTCCTTCCATACAGATTAACTTAACATCTTACAGAAAATTTCCCCCATATCAACAAGGGCTTTTATTCTCTGTTAGATAACATGATATAAGCATCAGTATATTACACGTGCCTGAAGTGTCCAACCATGATCATAAATTAAATGTGATTTTAATACAGCACATCAAACATACAAAACAAAGATACAGCAGCTGTTGTTTACTCCTTAACCTCTGTTCTGTGATGTGTGCAACGCTGAATATACACTAATCCATGAACACCAGGGATTACACCTCACCACTGTCCAATCGCTTTTCATAAAGCAGCAACTGGATGCAGAACAAGAGGAGTCCAAATCCACATGCTGGATTTCACCATTTAGATTTTTTTAAATATATTTTTTTAATTACAGCTCAGTCAAGATTTTCTAAAGACTAGTCAAAAATCTGGATAAACTGACACTTTCGGCAAGGTCATGTGACCTGATGAGGTCAGGCTGACCTTATTCCAGCGTGATGGGTGCACTAGGATTAGAAGAGAAGTGCATAAAGCAATGTACACATCATGCATAGTGCTCACTGTAATTTTTTTTTATTGCTCAGCGTTACGTCAGCTGACGACCTGAATGCACTAAATGACATTCTCTTCTTAGCACAGGATTATTTTAGGACTCGATTGGTTCTGGATGCATAAGGAATCATTTTCACACATGAACTGGTCACCACCACATTGTGCAAAGCTAAAGGAGACTGAATGAAATCTTAGGTGTGTGTCACTTGTTTATTCAGTGTATATACTGTCCACATTTCATAGGTAAGTTAAGTTAAGCACAGCTTTTATTCGTCACACATACATTACTGCACAGTGAAATTCCTTGTTCTTCGCATATCCCAGTTTCTTGTTATTAGGCAGGGGTCAGAGCGCAGGGTCAGCCATTTTACAGCACCCCTGAAGCAGACAGGGTTTAGGGCGTTGCTCAAGGGCCCAACAGCGGCAACCTGGCGGAGAACCGCTGATCTTCCGATCCGTAACTCGGAGCCTTAACACTCTGAGCCACCACTGCCCCAAACTAGAAACGCCAACATGTTTATACTAAAAAAGAACCCGAAGGCAATTAAGGCTTAAAAACGTGTTGTGTGGACGTTCAAGATGTTCAATGTTGTGGCACTGAAAGCTGAGATGCTGCTCCACCAGACGCCATCAAGTCATTATTGGCAAAACATGTCTATAGTAGGCAGTATCATCAGTAAGAACTGTTCTCAGTAAGAACTTTGTTGAACTCCTAGTTAGCAACTTAGTTGAGATAAAATGGACAGCATTCCACTGATCAATTATCCCTCCTTATTGCCCCATCACCACAACTGTCTTCTGCAGGCTAGGACAGATTGTAGACCTTTTAGCCAAACTGATTTTATCTTGCAACGCAAAAAGCATTAGATATTGCCAAATAATTGAGCATGAGGATGCAATGGATCACAAAAGTCACGTTTCAGATTAGATCACCATTTTGGTGCCATGGTTTTAAGCATTTTCAGATTTATACTTTTGCTGTCCATTTATAAATATAATATTTGAAGCAATAACTTTTTCCAGTGAACCTAAAATGAAAAAAAAAAATAAAAAAAAAATACAAGATGTCCAAAGTTACGATTAAAAATCTTAAATTTAACAAACAAGTATTGAATACATTATATTATTTAAATGTATTTAAAGTATGATGCATCATGAGCATATTTCATGAATGTTTCCCTTTAACAAAAGTCGATGTCAAAAACATCCTGTGTCCATGTCACAAAAACAGAGAGGATTAAATGCACACAATGTGGCACAGCGAGACAAATCCAGGACAATCGGAAACTGAAGGTGGGTTAAATCTGACTGGCTTTTGGTGGATTTGGTAAAGTTGAACAAGAACCTATTATTTAAAACTTAAAGTGCAGTGGTGACTTTTAGTAACACTAATTTTCTGCCTATATTTTTGGAGTGGGCGGTTTTCAATAAATACCTTCCTAGGAAAAATTTCCTTCGTAGGGTTTTCATTGAGATCTGGCAACCCTTGCAAGCAAAGACCAAGCATGAGAAATACTTAGTTTGAAATAATGCGTGCATGCACAAGACAGACTTTAAGTTATTGGAAATATAAAATTTCTCTATATAGAAGTTATATACTGTATAATATAAAAGTTCTAAATATAACACCAGGCTGCATCGGGAGAACTGCATTTTGCCCAACAAAGCCTGAATTTTGTAATCTGTGGTTCTCATGTGTGCTAAACTATAGGGAGTTATCCATACAAATCATGGATCACATACAGTCCATTAGACCACTTCTAAACATGATCATGCAATACTCTACATTGGTGGACAACAAAATCTGGCCTAAACTCATCTCATCTATGATAAATTATGGATAAATTTCATCTATGGATGAAAGTTTTGAAGTTTTTACAGAAATCACATACAGATTGGGCTGATAGGGCTACAGAGTTGGCTTAATTAAATAAAATCTGAAAGCACTGAAAGGCGTAGTACTGAATTGGCTGTAGTTTAAAACTTTCAATAGATCACACAGAGATGCATAAAAAGTAACGGACAATATGTGCTAAACACTAAACAGTGTGTCATTCTAACTGAAGCAAATTTAGCAACAAGCTTTTAGGAAATGGCTCCTGCATACAGATGTAATGTTGCAGAGCTGGATATTATATTTTCCCACACAACAACAAATCACTCAATAATTTGGCACAAGCAACAAAACAATCACAGGCAAACACCTGCAGGCAGATTTACTTCTAGTGTGTAACCTGCTGCTTATTCAACTGCTCCTCTGCAGGGGCTCGAACTAGAATTACACTATCACATCAAACTGTCCATGACAATTTCATTCATTTTTGCATTCAGGACACATGATGGCTTATTTGACATTCCAGTGGGTGAAGCATGAACAGGCAGAAGCAAGGGCGGTGGGAAATCATCTGCCAAACTCACAAGAGATGGGAAAATCCCGGAAGGTTGAGAAAGACGGATAAAGCTGGCACTACACGCCACTCTGGCTCTCGATGGCTCAGGGGAGCTTTTTCACCCCCCATTCAATGCACAACCCGGACAAAAGGCTTTTCAGCGAGTGGCCTTCTGTCCCGAACACAAAGATCGGCCACAGCTTTCTTTCACATGTAAATTGAAGAGGAGCACAAGCAGCGAGCCCGCGCAACCAGGAGCGGTGTTCGAGTTTCACACACACACACACACACACACACACACACACAACTCTTACTTTTCCGTGTCATTCACAATGGTATACTCCCTAACTGTAGTCTCAGGAGTGGAAGAACTGGTTCTCCCACATAAACGTTAAGTAATTATCATTATCCTACTGTGTAAAGAATTTCACACCAGCATCTCTGGAAAAACCTGTGAAAACTAACAGAGAGCAAGCAAGATTCTCATGATCTGCTGTAAACGAACGTAAATGTTTGTACAGTTTTAGGCTAATGTAGATATGAATTTTATACCGACATTATTAATATGGATGGCCATCCTACCGCCACCAAAAAGTTTTATTCCATTCACACACATTCACAGCTTAGGTCTGAATCAAGCTGTTTTGGGAGAAGGAGGACCCAAAGTAAACCAACACAGACATGTAAAAAACACAGCCCATTGAAATTCTACCACATGCATCAAGATAGTGTTTTATGGGTTTATCCAAGATATTGGGCAGTGGTGGATCAAAGGGTTAAGGCTCTGGGTAACTGATTAGAAGGTCAAAGGCCAAAATTGCCACTATTGAGCCCTTGAGCAAGGCCCTTAACCCTATCTGCAACAGGGCCGCTGTTTCCTGCCTGACCCTGTGCTCTGACCTTCAGCTTCCTAACTGGGATATGTGGAAAAAATACTTTGACAAATAACTGAATGTTAAGATTAAAAAGATAATCGGAATATAGATTTAAAGAGTCATGAGCTGTGATAATATACACAGCAGCAACCTCATTTCCCCTCTCATGTGTTTCAACCACTTAGCATTCACCATCAGCAATATACTAACGGTCTCAAACAGATATTTTTTTTTTTTTTTTTTACTGGCTCATGCTGGTGTGTGTGTGTGCGCACACGTGTGTATGAATGTATCTATGTTGGTATGTATCTATCCATCCATCCATCTATCCATCCATCATCATCTGTACCTGTTTCTCACTGGTTCATGTCTTCAGTAAGACGGTTTTTATGCTTGAATGATTCATACTGTAGGTCACTGTGTGCCCTAACAAACAAAAACATTCTTCTGAAAGTGCTATGATACATGGACTGAACTTAAAATAAGAGCCAAAACATCCTCCAGGAAGCCTAGCGAGCTATTCCTCAAAACTACACTAAATCTACAAGAAAGTCTAGCTCTTTGAAAGGAAAATATGAAGAAATGAGCGGTGGCTCAAGACTTTTGCACAGTCCTGTACTTCTTATAACTCAGCCAGATGTCAAACCCAGCCTTGCTAAAAATCAGGTCTGGCAACTGAAACTGTTGTGATAAACATACTTGTTTATATATTTTGTCATTGGATTTAGATTGATGTCTTTGTCATCAGATTTCTCAATGACACTTCATGTTTAACAGAAACAAAACATTCATTCATTCAAAAACTATGCCGATGGTAAGTTTGACACTGAAAGATTCACAGTGACTCAGGAACGTGCAACAAACAATAAACACCAAGAGCTGATTACAAATGTTTAAAATGTGAGCATGTGAAATGCAATTAATTAAAGAGAGACTCTAAAAGAGGGAAAAACAAGTTCTCCCATCAATCTTTTTTTTTGTATACATGTTTGACTTTCTGGTTGAACCTGATGTGCGAAATTTGACATGAATAGCTTAGTTTTAACCATAACCTATCAGCTTTAATGTACTCAGTGATATTATTATTTCAGTTTGACGCCCATGTACATGTCTGTCTGTCTTTCTCTCTTTCCTAGTAAAAACAAACATTCAGTTTAGCTTTTCTGATTAATATCTATTGGTGCAGGTGATTATTTACATTGAGGAAGTAGCTTATTATAAAGTAGATTATTAAATGTGGCACATAACTTCGCTTTTAACCAACACTTTTGATTTCAGTTATGGTGCAGGTTAAACTTCAGGCAGATATCCAAGTACTGCAAACGTTTCATTAAATTCTGTCCAGCCAGTTTTGCGCGATGCTGTGACAGCACCAGGCTTGTGGAGAGGATAATAACAAAAAACATACATCAAAAACAACTGGTATCACAAAAACAAATATTTCCTAAATTTTTCCTGTTGTACTATTATTAATTATGATATTAAGAAACCTCAAACTACAGTATCTTCATTATTACTAAGAAGCTGAGCTGCTACAGGTGTGTGAGATGAAGACAAATAAATGCAATTTAGAGACAAGACATTTACTGTGTTTAATGAAGTACCTACACTTCTTGCAAATTAAAACTAATTAACAGCAAACAATATATTACTTTAGTATTTGTGTTGTTGTTTTTTCCACATTGTGTATATATACACATACATATATACATACACACACATATATACACACAAATAAATGCAATGTGGGAAAAATCAAATACTAAAGTACTGTACTTGTAAGTACAACAGGAAACATTTGTTTTTGTGATACCAGTTGCTTTTGATGTATGTTTTTTGTTATTAGTTTGAAATAGCAACATATTGACAAAACAAAGTAACAAGGCATGGATGCGTGGATCTAATAAACACATGAGCAGTGTAAAGGGTCTCATCCTCTCCACAAGCCTGGTGCTTAAAGTTCAAATATGTAATACAATATTACATATAATAATACAATATTACATACATATATTAGATTATGTGCAATATTTACAAATGCTCTTGGCCATATTTTGGTACTTACTGTTTTAGGACTCTTTATATTTATTCTTTTTTTTTTAGTTATTTATTACTTTTCCTGTAGATAACAACTGTGAGCAACTGTAACCAAGAATAAGCAATTTCCCTCTGGGATTAACAAAGCTCTTTGAACCTTTGAATGTTGAATTCCACATTTAAGTGAATAAAGAAAGAGAACATGAAGAGCCACTGAACAGCTTCCACACAGCGCTGCTGTCTATCCGAAACCAACTTACTGTGATGGTGACTTCGTGCTTTTTCAGGCGGTACTTCAGGCTCTTCATGGTTGTCCTGTTCCGGCAGCGGAATAAAAGTGTGTAGAAGTTCGGTGAAGCTCAGGAATAACCTCGGATTTCACAGTGTAACACTTCTTAACTCCACAAGCGCTTTTCCTCATCAAACAAGAAACTGGGATTTTTCTTTCCACCTGACGGGTTAAGCGCGGGGGACTAAGAACTCAACGGACACACCGGTCCACCAATCGGAGCGAAGAACGATACAAACTGAAGCCAATCAGAACAGAATAGGGCGGGACTTCCTCCTTTAGGTCCGTCTCGCATGACGTCACCCATACCTGAGAATGGGCAGGACTTGTTGACTCAGGTGTTAGTGCGTTTCCACACGAGGCTGTTAGAGAAGCGTGAAAAGGCAGAAATTCTCAACTCATGTTACAACTATATCCAATGTGTAAAGTGTAACTATTAACATTCCAAACTGCGAACTATTATTAATTATGATATTAAGAAACCTCAAACTACAGTATCTTCATTATTACTAAGAAGCTGAGCTGCTACAGGTGTGTGAGATGAAGAAGACAAATAAATGCAATTTAGAGACATTTACTGTGTTTAATGAAGTACCTACACTTCTTGCAAATTAAAAATTATTAACAGCAAACAATATATTGAGATACTGATTAATTGATTTTCTTTATTTTCATATGCTTATCCTGTACAGGGGGCCTGAAGCCTAACCCAGGGTGCGCAGTGCACAAGGCAGGGTACACCTTAGATGCTGTGCCAACCCCAAGGAGGGTACAGGTGCACACGCATGCATACTCTCACACACTTCCAGCACTTTTGAAACATCAATCAACCTACAACACATGTCTTTCAACTGTGGGAGGAAATCAGAGTACCCGGAGAAAACCCACAAAGCACAGGTGGACCATGCAATCTCCACACACACACACATACACAGTCCAGAGGCAAGATTTTAAGCCTGACCCTGTATAAGGATCATCAAGGTCTGTGCCCCCATATATTAACATATTAATAGGCAGACGTCTTGAGCCATCCATCATTTCTTCACATTAACCCATGAAAGGCCACACTCATTTATCCTTTAAAAGAAACTATGGAGAATACAACACAGACCAACCAGACCACAAGGAACACATTTTGAAAGACATTACAGTTTTAGGGTTAAAAGTATTTTTTATTTGTTTTATATGAATTTGTTCAAGAATTGCAGTCAGAATTGGATAAATATAAAATACAGTATATGAGATGCTATCAAATCATAAGAATTGTTAAATTAGATGAAACCCTTTTTTTTTTAAATGATGTCATGAGTACACAAATTAACAGATTGTCACTTGACTGATGATAACTGCTGATAACCAGGCTGATAATTAGATGTCACTTAGGGAGTTAAAATTAAGGATAAAGGAACATTCAAAAATATTTAGAGGTTTAAAGGTTCGTGACACATGTATCACAGTAGGTTCTTATGAGCTACATTAAATTGAATAATGTAAATTACTTGAAGAAATTGGATCAAATGTTTTACTGTGACAGGCTGCAAAATGTCTAAAGATACCATTTAAAAATTTCTGGTTTATATAACAACCTCAGCTCATCTGTTCCAATCACATCATCATTCAGCATCACCAGTATACTAATCACTGTCCTGATCATCGGTCATCATCTGGACCTGTTTCTCACTAGTTCGTGCCTTAAGTTAGATGTTTTTTGTGCTTGAATGATTCATAGGTCACCGTGTTGCTTAACAACAAAAACATTCCTCCGAAACTGGTCAGGTACGACATTAAAAAGACAAGAATGTCCGGCTCTTTTGAAACCAAATATGAAGAAATAATGGGTGACTTAAGACTTTTGCACAGTACTGTGTATTAGTTCAAAGGTACTGGCATGCATCCTGTTCTTTGAAACACTGTTTTTACATTTGTTTTGTAACTTGTAAAACACAGATACATTGTAAAGCCAGAAATTATGGTAGAATTCAAGTTTTTTCACTTAACTACCACAGCTTTATAACTTTTCCATATAAAGATCTGTCACTTTCTCAGTCTAAACCTTTAGCACTTTTAGAGGATTTCTTTTTTTATCATAATGAGGTACATGTTACACTTATCAGTGAATATACAGGTCAGTATGGTAATTCTTGCTTTAAAAACAAGACAAGCCCCAAACATAGCAGGCAAACACCCTCCACATGCATGAATAGATGCTCCTGGTATTAACATGCCCACAGGAGATCTGTTGCCCTCTTCTGGCTTTGTTGAGAACAAATGAGGGGTTCAATTATTTCCTTCAGTTCAATGAGGCATAGCAGAGCTCCAGAGCATAGCTATCTTTACACTTTTCACAAACTAGACAAATCTATCCTGTGTTGAATTATTCCGTAAAATCTGTGTAAAAAACTGATCACCTTTTAGTGGAGTTGAGGTTTTTCGTGCATTAATTTTGGTTTGTAACCAGCTTGGAAGATGGTCATATTTACCATGAGGCACAGCAACAATTAAAGAACAACACAAGGATTACCAATAATAGAGATTTTTTTAAAGCATTTTTAAGACCAACAGTGAATGTTCTCAATTTGTCGAATCACTCATTTTAACTGAACCCCACTGAGCAAGACAGAAGAATAACGTCATTGGACCAAGCACTGAAAACATCTGTGTTTAAGACATGGTAGATTACCCCAGGGGAGACACGGTCAATACTAAGCTGACATTACAGGTTATGGACAAGTGTCCACTAAGGTACAAAAATACTCCTTGCCCAGTTACATCACACTGACTTAAGGTTATCTAAAGAAAATAAGAAAAAATCTTGTGAGCAAGGTCCCGGGGATATGCTTTTAGTCCTCTGAAAAACAGATTTTAAACCAGAGTCTGCAGCATGAACTAAGTTCATACAGATAATAATCTAAAATACAGCTTTCATTCTGCACTTTGACCACGTATTCATATTCATATCTTATGTATTTAAGAAAAAAATATAAATATACACAAAGAAGGAGAGGAGTACAAGTTTACCTTCAACTAATGCCTAAGATCATAAAAATTTTGGAGACAACGCCAAGCCCTCTTCGCTGTCCTGCTGTTCTAATTTATAGGCTATGTGCCTAACCCGTGTCACACTACTAAACATACAAGACTTTGGGGGTAAAGTGTACTCAGATCTTTACCTGAGTGTCTAGTGTGAAATCAACCCCCCACCCCCAACAGTACTTTATACACTGAGTTTTAATGGGCTTAATGGCCTCCAACAGATGATAGGCAGGGGAAAGATTGGCCTGAGTTATAGCAGAAGAAGCTGAGTTACATGTGTTAACATAAGGTTATATAAGATTACACCATATATAATTACATCATAACTTTAGAAGGAACCTGATTGACAGCTGCAATGGATTTTAATGGTGCCAGTTCCTAGGTTGGTGTAATGATGATGATGATAATAAGAATGAGAAGATCAAATCAAGAACACAAACAATGTTTGTTTGTTTAGTTGTTCAGGTGTGTCCAACTCTTTGTGAGCTCATGACCATAGTGGGTTGTCATTTCCTTCTCCAAAGGACCATCTAGAGGCAATTTGAAAATGTCTTATCTGCATGCTTTTGTACTGTGAGAGGAAACCCACCAAGCACAGAGAGAACATGCAAACTCATGTGCACGGTCCTAATGCGGAAATCGAACCCAGGACCTGGCGATGCAAGGCGATAATGCTAACCACTAAGCAGCCTGTTTAAAATGAAAAACAATATAAAATGTTATTGGGTTTGATCTAGAAGGGGATTAAAGTTGAACTAATAAAATATTAATTGATGTATTTATTCATTAATCTTCATTAACAGTTAACAGATCCTCGCTACAGGGACAAATTTCGCCCAAACACTGATGTATAAAAAAGTTATAAAATATATTATATATTATATATAATATAATTTTCCCCATAAAACTATAAAAGGGTATAATAAAGGATAATAATATGCTATACAAAAAAAGTATGCCTCCAGCCGTGTTTCAAAGTCACTAAAGCTGAAACAGGTAATGGCAATGGTTTATTAAATATGAATTTTATACTTCAACCTTGAGAATGTTGAATTAGCAATTGCATTATTTCGAACAAAGCCTGTTGAGGTTTCTGTGAATGCGCTGGGAAAGAAAAACTAAAAAAATCTATTCTAAAAGCAGATGCGAAAACAGGTGGTGTCTTGTTCATCTGACTGTAGTGTTCTGAACAAGGCACAGTCTTGTTGCAGTGGTGCTGCATCTACTAATGAGATAGAAACCATGTGGTTTACGACTGTTGGTGATTCACACAAAGCTGCCGATGAATAACCAGACTTCTGATTAGAGTTGGAGTTGAATAACTAAATGTATCAATAGGTCAAAGGGTCCTGCTTGTATCCCTGAGTCAGGGGAGGAAAATTGCACATGCTCTGTACGGGTGATGTGGAAGAGAGAGGAGAGCGCTTTTCTCTAAACGTCTAAGCTGCGATGTGACTGATTTTCAAGAGCTAAGAACAAAAAAATCTAAATCATATAATTTCGAAAGTACTGGTTTATAATCTAACCAAACAATAAGAAGAAAACCTTTATACTGATAAACAGTGAAGCAGCAAGTAAATATACAATCATGTTTTTTATTTATTTATGTATTTATTTATTTAAGCCATCTGAAAAAAGATGCAATTTAAAGTCTCTTCCCCAAATATTTAAAACATTACTAAACCCTATTTCAGGTGTGATCATTCATGGCACCAACACTAATCACAGGCTTTTCTGTACTTCCTGAAAAACTTGCTTCATTGCAAAAGATTATCTCTAGACACATTTTAGTATTTAAAACTAAAATGTTAAGCATTTCTTTTTGAAAAAAAAAGCTCAAAGTTATTTTCCAAAAAGGTAAAAGAATTCCACATGATACTTAAAATGTTAAGTAGAAATACATTTTAAAAGTAAACAACATTAGTAAAATGTTTCTTGAAATAATCATCTTATATTTAGTTTGTTATGAAATTATTATAGAAATTGTAGATTATTTGACTAGATTACACTCTAAGATTTTATTTAATCATCTTTAGCTTTGATTATAGCACACAATATGTGATTATTAATATGTGATGATTAACAAATTATTCCTCATTTACACTCTTTTACAGTTTGAGGCGTTGAATATGCTTGCACCATTATGGAAAAAAAAAACTCCACAGATGTGATAACCTGGTCATTCAGTACATTCAGGTCGTCAGCTGATTTTATTTTATTGCCACATAACATTGCTGAGCCTAGACTAGACCTACTGAAGCAACACCAGATCATAACACTGCCTCCAAATGCTTGTACAGTGGACACCATGCCTCGCTCTGGGATAGAGTCAGTATGGTGTCCAATGCTCCAATGTCCAATCTTTATGCTCCCTAACAAATTCAGGCCTTTTCTTTGATTAGTCTTACTGGTAAGTGGTTTTCTTATGGCCACACAGCTGTTTAGTTCTATTCCTATGAGTTTTCTTCACATTGTGTGTATAGATATACTTACTTTCAATATTAAACATAGCTATGGTTTGTATTGTTGATTTCTTACCACACAACTTCACCAAGTGGTTAA
>JAQQZT010000023.1:8317638-8329116 GCA_030068275.1 Clarias platycephalus
CACAGAGACGGGAATCAAACCCGGACCCTGGAGGTGCAAGGCGACAGTGCTAACCACTACACCACCGTGCCGCCCCAAACTGAACTGCTACCACAAAGTCGGAAACAAGAACTGTAACGGATTACTCTGTTTTACTGGAATATTAGACTTTTCCATCACTGGAACTAAGTGAACAAAATGGTCAGAGCATAACAACGCCCCTGGGTAGTGAGATCCATGAATGAGATGACATCATGACTCAAGTAGTACAGATCCCCTGATCTCAACCCCCATGAAAAGCTTTTGGATGAAGTCGGAGCACCGGTTGCTCCCTTAGTGAGCACTAAACCCCACAACCACATTTCAAAGACTAGTGGAGACCCCTGCCAGAAGAATAAAGCTTATTAAAGCCATTAAGAGGAATAAACCTTGGAGTATATGTTAAACAAGGATGTATGGGTCGGGTGTGATCATCAGGTGATACAGTCTATATAGAGTACTCATTGTAATTGACTGTTCAACTAGAATGATACAGAAGCTTTACAGGCTTTTACAGTTTCATGTGCACGTACTGTACTGTAGCAGTTAAACCTGTGCTACAGGTTATGAACTCAGAAATCCATTCACTCAAACAACCCAGGCCTCAGGTTGACCAGGAGAGTAATTTATCATTCTCTCCACAGCTTCATCTCTTTCTTTCAAATCAGGAGATTGTTTCTGCGCCAATTGTAGAATGAAATGGAGATTTTGGAACATTTGGTAATTAATGCTTAGTTTAAACTGGAAAGCAGTCAACATCTTTTCCGCTTACTGTAATTCATTGAGGGTTCTTGATCATTAAAGTCTTATGAAGTTAGCAAACAAATTTTTTTTTTTTTTAATTAAAGCTCAAATATTTTCTCAGCAGGAAGGGAAAACAATCTTTGTGGTTTCTGTAGCGGTTATGTAGTTCTTAACTTTCTTAAAATTAACTTTCATTATGAGGGGTGTTCAAATTAAACCGAGACTTGTGATGAAATTTCTCTTGTGAATGAAGGCATAAAAACACATTTTTACAGAAGACGTCAAGCATGATGTACGATGATGAGACTCTTATTAAGGCTGTACATTCATGAATGATGATCCCGGTCGAGGTGGCTCGAAGCCCACTGCAGTCGTTCTATTGAACATTCAGTGAGTGGATCTTCACCACGTGAGGAAGAGACACATCTGTCTGTGGGAACTGCACACACATTCACTCACCAACACCACTTGCACATTACAGAACCTCAGCTGGGAGTTCACTGTACTGACCTGACCTGACTCCAAACAATTTCCACATGTTTGGGCAGTTTCAGATGTGAAGGAGTTCCTGGCAGGCCAGCAGTTCAGACATACAGCAGTCAGTCATTCCAGCGTATTAAGAAAATTTTCTACCTTGAAGGTGTCTAAGCATTAGTGAAATGCTGGGATGTAAAGTGTAAAAATAAAGATTTTTTTTTTTTTTTTTTTTTTACAAAACTAAGTCCCAGTTTGACTGGAACATCCCTTCATACAGTACGTACAAGGTTCATTAAAATAAACAGGAATCTATTGTCTAAATAAACTATCTGACCATATACACACTGCCCCAGAAAAAGAAAAAAAAAAGTTACCTGAATTTAACTAAGCAAATAGGTAAAAGCCTTCTATTGTATAATAGCTGCAGAAGACATCCTGTGGTCATGGCAAAGATGTTACTGTTTCAGAAGCAGTCAAATTTGTGTCCTGCATCAAGAAAAGAAAACTAGGGAGATTGCTAAAACTACTAAAATTGGGTTTAGAACTGTAAAGCACATTATTCAAATCGGGTAGGATAGTGTTGAACCTTCATCTTCAAAGAAATATGTTCGGAAAAAACATGGAGAATTAGAGTCATGGGAGATCACTTTAAGGTTTAATAAAATCAAATTGTTTAAAAACAAAACAAACAAAAAAAAACAATAGAACTCATAGCTATGTTAAAAAATGAACGCAAGAGCAGTTCCACACTCACAATGCAAAGAGAACTCAAGGGATTGAGACTATACAGCTGTGTGGAGGGGGGTACGAAGGAAGGCAGATGAGATGATGCACCCATGTGTAGTGCCTACTGTACAAGCCTGTGTTATGATCCGAGTTACTTCTGTTAATCAGAAGTCATGTGCCCAAAAATTAAGTCAGCCAACTACCAGAATATACAGAATAAACAGGTTTTTCCATCAATGGATTTTTTCTCTCCTGATGGCACGAGAGCAGCACGGTGACTTAGTGGTTAGCACCGTCACCTTGCACCTCCAGGGCCCGGGTTCGATTTCCGTCTCGGGGTCTGTGTGCATGGAGTGTGCATGTTCTCCTTGTGCTTGGTGGGTTTCCTCCCACAGTTAAAGACATGCAAATTAGGCTATTTGGCGTTCCCAAATTGCCAGTAGTGTGTGAATGAATGTGTATATGTGTGTGCACCCTGTCAACACCAGGTTAGTTGAGCTAAACTACAAAAAAAAGCTTAACCACATTGAGAATCTTTGGGATGTGCTGGAGAAGACTTGACAGAACAGTCCCACTCTCATCATCAATACAACATCATGGAAAACTTGATTTGAACATTAATTTGACTCTGGAAGGAAATTGATCTTGTGACATTGTATAAGCTTATCAAAACAATGCCGTAATCAAAGCAAAAGGGGGAGGGACCAATTTAAATATTTAATAAGTGTGTGCAACTAAGGCCTATATAACTATATTTGTTGTTTTGAGCAACAAATACAAAGGTTCATAACCTGGAGCTCCAAGTCTAATGAGGCAGTAATTTCTGAACATTTATGTGAAATAAAAAAAAGGCATTCAAAAGTTTAACTCAATGTATTTATTACATCTAAACGTCCCTAAATAAACAGGTAACATTTAATAAGTAAACAATTTCTTCCAATGCATGTAATAAATATTTTTTTCCCTTAGTACTTTGTACAAACTGACATTGTTCTACTATACAATATTTCTCCTTTTAAAAAGCTGTTTCTCTTACCGGACATGCCACAGACAGAGGAAGTAAAGATTAAGGCAGTGAGCGCAGATGTCAGCTTATATGTAAAAAAAAAATAATAATAATAATTAAAAAAAAAATCAAATAAAATCTGACTCTAGCACAGTTTTTTTTTTTTTGCATTTGAAATGTGGTGTGGTGTTTCAGGGGCAGAAATACAAAAACATATCAGAGAAATCAGTCATGTTCATACAGTATAGATACCCCTAGATCAAATCAAATCATATCAAATCTCTCTCACACACATAAGTACACACAAAATACTTCCCTGTGTCAATCGTTAATAAGAACACTGATATCAAGATAAAAGAAAAGAAGCAGAGAAATCAAGAAGTCGGATTTAAATCGATCAAACATTAAAGAGACAGAAATAACAGTTTTTTGACTTGGTGAAGATCTACACCATCAGTTACGGAGAAAACATGACGAGAACTTTAATACTTAACACTGTGAAAGAGCATGTCATTTATTTCAATAGAAAACTAGAACATTACTGTAGTAGCTAAACGCACGAAAGCTTGCGATCATCAGTTTGTCTGTAATACGATAAAGCTTTTATTTGTAAGTATAATGAATGAGACTCAAATCTCCCATATAACTAAAACTCCTGTAGATCAGTCATGAAATTTCACGGTAATCACCTTCTCTCCTTTACAAAGGTATATTCGCTTGAGTGACAGAGAGAGTGAGTGAACAAAACACTTTTCTATGAGGTCATGGCATGATTTAAATAAAAAATATAACACTAATAATAATAAAACTTAAAATACCTAAAATATTTAATGCCAAAAAAAAGGAGACAAATCCTTTATGAGGTGAAATATGGACCATTAGGAAAACCATCAGTCACATCATGAAGGCTGAATTATAAAATAAAAAAAACAAGCCTATGATAATTATCTCGACTAGAAATGCAATCAGGGGCCGGGACGATGCATACGCAAAACGCACACACGCACACAGCTTCAGATATTCTGAACAATCCCAAGTAAAAATAAGGTACTTTTAACCTTCACGTTTAAAAGAACATTACTTAATTGAAACAACTCCTTAAATAAATACACTGCTTTTTACTCATACAGGATGCATTGAGTCATAGAGTAAAAGGTCACACACCTCAGTCTCAGGAGTAGACCGTTTCTCTCTCACCTGCTAAGACCGAGCTATTTTCATTGTGATTTAAAAGCCTCCCTGGTATTGTATAGGTTATTATTCAGGACCTTCCTTTCCTTTTCTTAACTTTTCTGTCTAAAGACTGGAAAGGGAAAGAGATTCATTTGTTTGAAAAATTTCACACCTTTGCTCAGTAATGCGTTATGTTGCACAGCTACCACCTGGCGCTGGGTTTAATGGGAGTACATTCGATCCATTATACTGTATACTGTATAAAATCATTGCACACCAATTTAACATGAAATAAAACACAGTAGGTGTTAATCATAATGCTTGCATAATTACCCGACTCGCATCATCTGTACGGTTTGTGTAAATCCCAGTGTGTTATAAACTGCTCTCACACTAGTTTGTCGATAAGAGAAAAGTATTGCAACCGCAAAAACATACTGTTATGCTGGTTATACTGTTATACCACTACAGTTTCTAACTTGGGGTTATTTATCTATATTTATGAACGACAAAGATGCCAATTTTCCTCTAACTATGTATGGTGAGTGGGAGACTTCTGTGGAAAATCTTCGTATTTCTATACATTTTTGATCATTCTCTAGATCACAAGCTGAAGGAACAGGACTGAACTGGCGAGGTGTGGAGGCTTTAATTAGAGTACCAAGCAGAACTCTAAGAACTAAAGTTTATTGTAAAGCTGTATATAAGCCTTCTTGAAAGGAGCAGAGTGAAAATTGGTCAATCTCACACACACAAACCTACTAAAAGAACAGCAGAATATAATGATAGTGTGTGTATGTGTGTGTGTGAGAGAGAGAGAGAGAAATGCTGCATCGCATCACAGAGAAAGCAACAAAATTTGCAACCACTAGAAACCTTTTGGGAATGACCCACACCTTCTTGATCATCTTAAAAAGATACAAAACCACACACACAAACTTGGAAAGAAAAAAAAAAGAAATAAAGTTCGAGTCAGAAAAAAGCAAGGAGAGACAGAAGGAAGGAAGAAAGACTTTCTGTGGCATCACTTTTGGCATCGTGCAAAAAAAAAAAAAAAAAAAAGTGGTCTGAAATATAAAAAGTGATTCAGCACAAATTCTACAAAGATGACAGTACAATCGGAGCAAAGTGTGTCTGCTCGTAATTATAAATAAGTGTAATATAATAATGAGGAAGAGAGAAGAAAAAAAATTAAAAAAAAGCCACGGCAGGAGACAGCGGATTCCTGAAGATAAAGAAATGCTTAACAGTTCACATACTTCACATAATTTAAAAGTATTATAAAACCATCTGCGAGCTGAAAAACACTGCCAGCACTACAGAAGCATGTCTCTGTCCATCTGGAACGTCCATGTGGACGAGGGACGGGCAAACGCGCTGCCGTGTCCCTGTGTGGGAGAGTAACGCCTTCGATGTGGAATCAGAAATGACACTAAATATAACGTAGCAAAAGACCATAAAGATATAAAATATTATAACAGTATAGTCAAGGGGACGACAACACAACAACCTGTGATGAAATAAAAAAACGTCTCGTCTTTTTTTTTTTTCCTTTTCTTTTTCTCATGGAAGAAAAACAAACCTTAGTTATTCGCATAATAGGAAAAAAAGTCTTTCGAGTTTATATATATATATACAAAAAGTAAAACTGAAAATATATTTGTTCTCTGTACATAGCAAACGTTCGTCGTTCTGGGGAAAAAAAACAAACAAACGAACAAACACAGCTCTTTCAGCCTTCTTCCGTGTTTTTCTTTTCTCCCATTTCCAAATGTTTGAAGCGTGAATCAGTCTAGCGAGATGATATCGGGGATGGAGCTGTAGATGTCCGAGCTGGAGCGAGGGATTGTGGGGAGGCTGCTGCTGCTGGAGCTGTTGCTGTTGCTGCGGTTGACGTTCAGAGCGGCGTGAACCGCGCTGCTGTTGCTACTCACCGGTGTGCCAGGAGCGTCCAGGAAAAGCTGAGACGAGCTGTACGGCAGGAAACGGTTCAGCAGGAGGTCGTGATCCTCGGACGCCGAGGCTGCCGCTGCGGCCATCACCATGTTGTAGTGCTGAGAGGCACACTGAGAGAGAGAGAGAGAGAGAGAGAGAGAGAGAGATTAGAGGAAGATAAGAGGAAGAAATAATAAACTTTTTATTTGGCAAAGAAGCATTTATAGTTCAATTCAATCTTTCATAAAATGATGAATCTTACCTGATGATTATCTCCTTGCAAAAACGAGAAAAAGTTCAGATCTGTAGAAAAGAAGAAGATCAAACCATGACTCTTCTCATTCTTAATGAGACAGTACTGACATAGCTACAATATTAGAGATGGGGAAAAAATTTATTTCGTTACGAATCGCGATTCTTGTGTGCGCCGATTCATGTATAGCCACAAATCAATTATTATTATTATTGTTATTGTTATTTTTTATCAGCTTGAGCAGCCATGCCCGGTCAGCTGATTCTGTGCCAAGCGCACAAGCTTCCTAATGGTGCAACAGAAAGCATTTTTCTTAAAAAACCTCTGATCTGCCGTTTTCTCCAAACTCGGCGAGCGAATTAATCTCGAAACCCACTCATTACACACGCTTACACCAGTCTCAAAGGACAGCGAGCGCTAATTCGTTTCGGAACACCCGCATTAAAAGTCGCGCATGTCTGCGTTAGAAGCTGCGCGCGCCCACCCATGTGACCGTTTCTTTATAATCCTACAGATGGCGCACTCTAAACTATTCCCACACTGGCATTCCGTGTGGTAGGAGTGAATTATTTGCCAAGTTTGTTCCGAGATAATTTACAGTATGGTGGATGACAGAGGGACATGCTGCTCAGTAAAAATGTAGCTTTTTTGTTTAAATAAATTTTACAGTAAGTTAAAGTTTAGAATTATTTTGTATTGTTTAAATGCTGCGCTTGGTTTTTCAGTGAGAAATCTAATGTTATAAGGAACGGGATACATTTAATTACTCGTGTTCGTTCTGACAACTGTTTTAGATTTATTTATTTTTTTTGGTAATTTTAACAAATCGCCACCTAGGTATGGTAATAATATGGTCCCAGATCATCACTGGTGATTCCCATCTCTATAGCTACAGGGTGGCCGCGACGCCTGGACGCCCAGGCATTTTCATTTTATTAATTTTTTTCAGACAAAAGATAGCTTTAAAACTAATGACAGAAGACTAAAAATCAGGATAATTACACTACAATTAATGCTTTAAAGGATTTGTCATCACTGCATGTTGCATCAATTGTGATATATTAAGAAATGTGTGTCCAAACATTTGATTGGTACTGTATGCTGTGTGGCTAATTATGTTTTGGCATCTACAAATAAGTAAATATCATGAATATAGAACATACAGATGGTTAAATTACTTATTCTTAATTCCCTAATATTTGCGTGCATACCTGACAGATCGCTGGGTGTAGGATAGTAGTGGCGGTAGTCCTGTATGAGCGGCGGAGGAGGAGGGATGTAGTTGGTCTCCACTTGTGGCATGCTAGGAGTTCGACTTGCAGGAGACGCTTGTGTACACAAATTCAGCACTCTACAGACACACATACGCACAGTTTATTGCAAACAAATTAAAATGAGAGAGCTGAATATGACAGCTGTACCAAAAGTAATGCAAAAGTGGATTTTCATTAATACAATCTCCATCACAAGCGATGTATTTGTGCAATCAACTCTTTGAAAATCCTCTTTGCTGCAGTTGGTGGCGCTACAGAATGTTTACAGAGATGAGACCACTGACAAGAACAATGTGCACAATGGATAAGAAGTTTAAAGAAAGGGGAGACCAGCGCTGAAGACAAACCACACAATGGGAGACCAACAACTGCGACAAAGAGGATTTTCAAACAGGGAGGGTTCGAGAGATGGGTTTAACGATGGTGCAAATGCAGCGCTTGTAATGGAGACAAAGTTGAGCAATAGCTTTGGCATCACTAAATGGTGGACCGTGGTGACAGTTCTACCCGGACCCTGATGCTTTTTTGATTAATACACCAGTAAGAAAAACACGCATCATCAGAGCAAGTATATACACAACAGTCTGAGGTAGTGAGGAAGTATAAAATACATGGACTGTAAGCCGGTGTGACACCAATCAGAGTCCTTTTATATTTATATACTGTCCAGCGGCGTGCAAATAAACATTCATCAATGACTGACCTAAGATTGTTATTTGTATTCTGTATAAATATAAAGAAATATACAAGGCCATCAAAGTTCAAACTGTTCACACGTTTAATGTAGTTACGTAACGTAGTTACTGACGGTTGACAATTATTATTGAAATGCTATGGATTACTTGTTTTTACTATAACTGCATATATAGAGATCTGAATTCTAACACAAAGACAAAATTCAGACCACTGATCGAAGAAAACGTTATTAACCAGTTATAAAAACTAAAGCTTTCACAACTAAATAAGAACCTGTAACTTCTACCCATTACAAAACCACTGATTTAACCGCCTAACTCGACTGGAACTCGGCTCACCCCTTGTTCATCTGTGGTGACGCTGGTGAGAGAGAGGGGCAGTGTCTCTTTACAGGTGGCTCTTCCTCCTCTTCATCCTCAGATGAGCTGTCCAGGGTCAGATCGATCACCTCCACTTTCTTACTGCTGCCGTTTGTGTGGGAGCTGGATTTCTGCTCGGGCGCTGACGGCCGACACCCGCCTGCTGAAGCGGATATGCAGAGTAAAGGAAGGGTGAAATCCATAATAAGGAAAACGCAATAACAAGCAAAGAAGTTTTAGTTGTAAATCCAAATACATATAAATAATTCTACCACCCTGTGAAACAACTCAATTAATTAAAAGCTGAGACCCATCAGCAGCCTAGTTAACTCACGATTACAACAACTCTCTCTCTCGATTCTGATATTCAGACTCATTCCAGGCGATCTGTTAGATGTTTAAACCAAGATCAGTCTTTAATGAAAGTAATATTTAATGAAAATGTTTTTGTGCTTCACTGGATGACTAACTTATTTCATGTTCCCAGACAGGCAATTTATAATGTTAGACAGCCTGAACTGTAATTACAGAAAGTTTTAAATTAATTTCGGCATAGCTGACATTCTCATCTTCCTGAAGCTCATTTACTTTTAACAATCCTAACCAGGGTGAATTACACATCGCTGGCAGATAATTAAAAAATAAATGAAACTGACAAAGGCTAATATAAGCTATGGTAATACAATATTTTCTAAAGGAAGCTAAACTAATTCAGCCCTGAAAAACACCACCACCAAAAACATACTAACACAAAACAGGAGCGCTATACGTTCATCAGAGATACACCACCATTAATATAAATATATATTTTCATTGCGTTAAACAACTTACGCTTGATGTTTGTTTCCAAGTCAGACATATTTATTGAAGTTATTCCCATGTTTTTCTGAACCAAAGTATATATGAAAAAAGTAGGTTTTACTTAAAATAAAACTGTTTTCGCAGAACAACTAGGTGTCACTAGGAATGTAAGGAAAGCAGCGAGGAGCCTGGCCTACATGGACATTTTTAGAAAAGCCTTCTGGGTGTTGCTGGTGGGACATCTGTGTAGAACTTCACCAGAAATACTGTTAACAGATTTAAAAATAAAATAGGTTTGATTTCTCGAACACGTTTCATGGTCAGTGCATAAAATCATGCGAGTTATTTCATAATGTTAATGTCTTGACTGGCATTTTCAAATAACAGGAATTAGGAAGAAAGAAAGCAGGTCTGTGAGGAGGTGTGAATATTTCTCTGGTAGGATACACATCGGACAACTTAAGTGAAACTGAGCTATTAGACAGATGAACAGCGCTGTCAGCTTAGTGTATATAAAGGAAAAGGTCAGAGAATACTCAAGCCTTTGTGGTGAAAGGTATTTCTTCCTTATTTTTTTTATTCTTTTTTTTTTTCCAAATGGATAAATCTCAGAATGTCTGAAATACGACTTAACATTCCTCACACAGATACCTTCACCTGCACGCTGAAAATGGATTAATGCAGCCTGAAAATTTTATATCTTGTTATTTTAATGGAAACTATGAAACAGATGATGTGATGCTGAACACAATCCAAGCACTAAGTCGATCAGCTCAAGTTCGTCCAGTCAATAACAGAGAACCCTCATGTACACACATTTATTTATTTATCTCATACCGTTGGTTGTCCTCTAGCAACTGCACATATTCACTGCATAGCCTTGTTGTATAAAATTGTATATATATATAAATAAATATACACACATACACAGAATCAAATAGTGGGGCAAAAAAGTATTTCACCAATTGTGCAAGTTCTCCCATTTAAAAAGATTTTCATCATAGGTATAACTATGAGAGACAAAATAAGAAAAAAAATAATCAGAAAATCACATTGTAGGATTTTTAAAGAATGTATTTGCAAATTATGGTGAAAAATAAGTATTTGGTCAAAAACAAAATTTCATCTCAATACTTTGTTATATATCCTTTGTTGGCAATGACAGAGGTCAAACGTTTTCTGTAAGTCTTCACAGTGTTTTCACACACTGTTGCTGGTATTTTGGCCCATTCCTCCATGCAGATCTCCTCTAGAGCAGTGATGTTTTGGAGCTGTCGCTGGGCAACACAGACTTTCAACTCCCTCCAAAGATTTTCTATAGGGGTTGAGATCTGGAGACTGGCTAGGCCACTCCAGGACCTAAAAATGCTTCTTATGTAGCCACTCCTTCGTTGACCAGATGGTGTGTTTGGGATCATTGTCATGCTGAAAGACCCAGCCACGTTTCATCTTCAACACCCTTGCTGATGTAAGAAGGTTTTACTCAAAATCTCACGATACATGGCCCCATTTATTCTTTCCTTTACACAGATCAGTTGTCCTGGTACTTTTGCAGAAAAACAGCCCCTAAAGCATAATGTTTCCACCCCCATGCTTCACAGTAGGTACAGTATGGTGGTTCTTTGGATGCAACTCAGCATTCTTTCTCCTCCAAACACGAAGTTTTATTTAGGTTGCATCTGACCATATGATTTTCTCCCAATCCTCTTCTGGATCATCCAAATGCTCTCTAACAAACTTCAGACGGGCCTGGACATGTACTAGCTTAAGCAGGGGGACACGTCTGACACTGCAGGATTTGAATCCCAGGCGGCACAGTGTGTTACTGATGGTAGCCTTTGTTACTTTGGTCCCAGCTCTCTGCAGGTCATTGACTAGGTCCCCTGTGTGGTTCTGGGATTTTTTCTCACAGTTCTTGTGATCATTTTGACCCCACGGTGTGAGATCTTGCGTGGAGCCCCAGATTGAGGGAGATTATCAGTGGTCTTGTATGTCTTCCATTTTCTAATAATTGCT
>JAQQZT010000023.1:8329216-8349713 GCA_030068275.1 Clarias platycephalus
TTACAGGTCTGTGAGAGCCAGAAATCTTGCTTGTTTGTAGGTGACCAAATACTTATTTTACTGAGGAATTTACCAATAAATTCTTTTTCAGATTTTCTGGATTAAATTTTTTCTTATTTTGTCTCTCATAGTTCAGGTATACATATGATGAAAATTAAAGGCCTCTCTCATCTTTTTAAGAGAGAGAAGTTTTGGTGGCACAATTGGTGGCTGACAATATGTTTTTGCCCAACTATATATATATATATATACACACACACACACTACCACTTGAATTCTAGATGCTAATCTGCATTTTGTTGTTGAGTATTTGTACTGTGCAATGACAAATTTGAATCAAACCCCTATCTCTTTGTTTTCTCCTGAGACTAACTCAGATATTCTCTGATGTACTCCAAATGTTGATGTACTCTTTTTTTTATTTTATTTTTATTATTATTATTATTTTCAAATTCATATACATGTTTACAACTGAGATCCTACAGGTGGAAGCTACTAAAAAAATTGACAGGCAACACAATGTCCTGTGTGAGTAGAAGTGAGTTATTTACTAAGTTTAGTTTTTTCATAATTGTTACAAAATCTAAAAATAATCTGGATATTTATAAAATCGTGATATTAAGAGAATCGATACAAATCGAATTGGCACCTTGGCATCCTGAAAACATCATATCTGCTGGTCCCCGGTGATTCCTGTCCCTACTTATTTGTTGGTACACAATGAATTTATCATAAACACATCAGAAATAGGAGAGAAAGTTACCATCTACACCGTTGTACGAAGCAGACACCTCCTGCACATCCTTTTTTGACCTCATGGGGGCCCAAGTGCCATCTTCCTTGAACTGAATCTCATCACAATCTACACAGCTGTTCAGGATCTCCATAAACAAACTACACACACAGAAACAGACACAGATTTAAGAGCGGGTATAAAGAGCTGCCATTTCTTCCACTCTTGGTTTATGCCTCTATTATACTTTGTTCCTGTTGTTGTCAATAACACACAGCTGGATTACGATTGATAAAATGTGAGAAAATGTTTTACACAGAGGAAGAAACAAGTAACAAGTGCAAGAGTCGTGCTGTTTTTTTTTCCGACTGTCAGTTTTAAAAGATAATTTTATTCCATCATTTATATTCATGCTTCATGCCTTTGTTTTGGAAACCATGAAATATAAATAATCGTGATCGCAATAAATCAATGACGAATCAAGACAGATTATAAACTTGGTTTTGGAAGTATGCTGGTATTAAGGGTCTTGTTACGTATTATAATAAACGGTCTTTGATGTGCAGGTGCTGTGAGTTGACCAACCCGTCGATGATGAGGTGCTCGTACGGTGCCTTCTTGTCACAGACAGGACACACCCAGGTGGGCTTCTTTTCGTTCATTTGGATGTAGAGTGTGGCGTCGAAACACTGCAGGTGGGTACACGTCAACGATCTGCACGGGATCATTAGCCGCATCTTTCCCAGCTACACACACAGACAGACATTGAGGCAAAAAAAGATAGCCTTGTGCATGCATACACATACACAAACTTTTGCAGACAAACTAAACAAAAGAAACATCAGCTCCACCCAAAACACATACAACTATTGGAAAGTATTTGTGGCGAGCTAAAGATTAATGTGGGACGATTCGTCTGCATGAAACACCGTTTTACAGATCTCACTTACATGCGTCTTTTAAAACAGCGTGTTATTTTGACCTAAAAGCAAACCAGGCTTTTCAAAACAGTGGTGTGAAATTTAAGCCTGCAGGTCTGATAAAGTTCTGGGATATAATGCTACAAGCCTGGACTTGTAAAGTACTTATTAGAAGGGCGTGTATCACATTGTTTCTGTGTACGTGTGTGTGTAGGCTTACCGGGCAGAGCAAAGACACTCGCAAACTGGTGGTGGCAATTTCACTGTCAGGATCTGCTGTTAGCTTTTCTTTGACTGCAGAAAACAGGAAAGATTAAGGATGAGAATCAGAAAAATTTTAATACAATACACTCCAAAGAGCCCGGCTTTATTGTATTTTTAATGTAGTTGTGAGGACTAGTTCTTCAGGCTTCCTGGAGGGCTCCCCCCCTCTTTGTCAGTCCAGTCCCTAAACCTGAGATTCAGAGGAATGTTTTTTGTTTAACCATTTAGGCATTAAAATATTCAGCTTAATGCATGAACCAGTGAGAAACAGGTGCAGATGATGACCGATGATCAGGTTGGTGATTAGTATACTGGTGGTGATGAATGCTGAGCGGTCGGAACAGACGAGAGGGGAAATGAGGCTGCTGCTGAGGTTGTTACATAAACAACTTTTTTATTTTATTTTATCTTTAGGCAGTTTGCTGCCTGTCACAGTAAAACATATTTCTTTGATTTAATCTCCATAATTTAAATTTTATATAAAAAAATTTAATTGGGGCTCAACAGTTCATTTTTTTTAATGGCATACGGAAGAAAAGTTTTGTGAAGAGCCAGACTAAAGATTACCCAGTGGATAGGGATGAGTCTATGATTCTGAATATTTGAAAACCTTAAAAATATTTATGTTTAAGTTGCCTGACTATTTTAGTTATGGAAAAGTGTACCACTGTAATGATAACCTGCAGGTTATTAATGTTATGTATTTTTTTAGTGCAGGTTTATATGTACTATAAATTTACAATCTAAAAGTTTCTTTTTCCAAATTCAGATTTATGGAATCTGAAGTTAATGGGGGCCTATTATGCATAATTTGCCTTTTTTATTAATTTTTAGCCAATCAGATGGGTCTCTCTCTATCTCGTGTGTGTGTGTGTGTGTGTGTGTGTGTGTGTCAGGTCAGCTCTGATGGGGTGTGGCTCAACAGGACCTCATTTACATAGACACTCATTTGATGGAGGAGTGAATCAGAGGGAGTGTGAGGTACACAAAAATGCATTATCTGATCGTCATTTCATCTAGAGCATTAACACACACACTTTGTAGGATCTCTGAGACCTGTATTAACTTGTTAAAGAAATATGGGACCTTTGAAACTAAAAGGCATTGGACCAGCCACATCAGTGTATCCACACGACATGCAACCCTGCTAACTGTTGCAGTTAACGAATAAATGATAAAGTAGTGCAAAAAAGTTTTCTTCAAGATGCTTCTTGTACCATGCCATTTAGTAGTTTACTGCAGTATGAGTTTATGGTAAGGGCCAAACAAGGTCAAATTTGGGTTTTATTAAGCTATAATTATAGCTGCAAGGCATCAAATCCAAAGCAGGACAGACCAGCCTCCTTATCTCTCTCTTTCTCTCTCTAACCAGAGCAAAACAATCCTGTTGTTCATCCTCCATTTGCAACCAGCCCACATTCTGTAGGTTTGCTCATTGTCTCATAAGAATGCTGTAAAATAAATTTTAAAGTGACATGTAATTGCAAAAATTGAAAAGAACTGCCCATAACTAATAGGCAACAGATTAAATAATGTCCCAGTGGGATCCTTCATATGTAGTGAATGTTTTATTACCATAGATAATCATTTCATCATGTTTGTCTCTGCACCATTCGTTTCTCAGTAAAGAAAATAAAAAAAATCATTGTTTGTGCTCATCACTCCAATGTATTTAATTCTATTTTTAAAAAAAAGTAGGATGAGGAGCAATGAACGTGACCCAAAAACATGTCAATATCCCAAAAGAGCATAAATAATAACCAGCTGAGAGTAGGGACGATCAAACTCGGATATTAACTTTTACCCTCAGCCACAGCAGCAGAATCTTGCTAACGCATCATTTATCAAAGTCTCATGGCAGCATGGTAATAAATTAGAGGAGCATGCTATTTTGTACAACTACCCTCAGCCCAGGTGATATTAGTCTAGGATTTATAACCTGCTGCAGCAATTACAGAAGCATTCTTTTAGCACTAACAAGGCAGCTCAGGCGGTTTATAGGCCGCTGCATTCAATACGTGGCCGTTTGAGCGTTTCCAGGATGAATAAAATATCGAATTTGTTTACACAGACCATAATTAGGTTAGACGTTGATGTGGTCCTTCGGACGGGTCATATGAATATTTATCACAGTGCCACTGGATTCTTGAACGTGACTGACACTCATTTTTTCTAACACTGTCATCGATGATAGCGCGGCAGCTTTATTAACACGCTTGTTCTATTGTATGTTATTGTTTCTACGGTAACGACACACTCCCTTACAGGATATGGCAGATTAAAAATTTATGTCTATAGCAGCTTCTAAAATGAGACATTTAAACAGAACTTTATGATAAAAATTTAAATACCATTTACAGACTTGAAAAAAGTAAAAGAATGAACTGCTTCCGAATTAAAGAGTTGAATTAGAGTGAATTAGTGAGTTTTTAACTCCTGAAATTAGCTAGACGTTTAGAAGTTATATTGAAAAGTAAACTATTCTACATTTTTGGAACAGCCAAAAGCTTATTCCTAGGTACATGTTTAAAAAAATAATAATAATAAATGTCTGCATGGTCTACGTGAACGAAATGAAGAGTAGTGTTGCAACAGATGAGCAAGGTACTGGAGAGCGAAATAATTTAAAACCTTGTAAACAAACTTAAGGAACATAAAATCAACTCTAAAACGAAACTGGAAGCCAGTGAAGTGATGCCTAGTGTTCAGGTTTATATGCTCTCGTTGAGCAGCAGCATTTTGAACCATCTGTAATCTGCTTACGGACGATTGTGGTAGACCATCGTATGAAGCATTACAGTAATCTAACCGAGAACTTATAGAGAGATGCATCGCCTTTTCAAAATGTGGAAAAGACAGAACAGTCTTCACCATTCTACAATCTGTGTTCATCTGTTTTAGGCAAACTGATAAACACAAGCCAACCGGCTTAACAAATTTAAAAAAAAATGTGTAATTTCACAAAAGAAAATAAAATTTCTTGTAAGTGTATACTAAGTTCTAGTAAGAGTTAGGAATCTTCAGTGGCAATACAGAGTCAGTAATATAATAAACTGCGTTTTATATATCTTATAAACCTCAAGAGAGGAGAAAAGACAGACTGGTTAGGAAATGACCGTATACAGCTGCTATAACATTAATGCTAACTTGACTAAGAGAAATTTTAAAAGCAGTTAAAATAGTTCAAATATATGACATGCCATTCTTTTATAAATGGGTGTTAACTGTATTTCGATCTCAGCATGCCTGTCATGCTTCATTCCTTACGGTTTCCTGTATTCTATTTGTTGACGTTATATTCTGTCCATATTCTAGACCAGAGGTTCTCAACCTTTTGGAACTAAAGCCCCCCCAAACCTCCCCTATCATGTCCCTCGCTCTCATTATCAGTTCTAAGTTGAAATCATAGCTACACATGATCAAAAGAATAAATATAAATACAGTATGCACTAAAATACAGTACTGAAATTTGTGCGTTTGTCAGACACACTTGTTCCGAGAAGTGAAAGGAAAGTTGTGTTGTGCAGTTGTCGTGGGAAAATGGGTCTCTCGACGGAGGAAAACGTATTCATAGTTGAGTATTATTCCTGCTCATACGCAAGTGGTTGTGAATGGGGACTGAGTTTGAAAAAGGTGGCAGAACAATTCCGTCCCGTACCAGTCTCATTCTCCTGATCTTACGCCAACAGACTCCGCGTGAATGATATGTCTACAGTAAGGTGGTACACACACACTTTAAACGCATACTGCCTTTAAACAAAAAGCTCATAGATGACAACAAGGTGATATTGTTCATCTTTTCATTTCAGTACTGTGTATTTTGGTGCATACTGTATAAAAGTCCCAATAAAGACATTGGGGGAGGGGGGGGGGGGGGACAAGGGTCCTGGTACGCGTGTTGATGGCCTGTTTACATGCATTGACCATTAGATTCAGCACCACTTTAGCGCTAGTGCAGCAGTGGCCATTAACTAGGGTCCACACTGCAGTAAAAGTGTATTGATTTTCCTGCTCAAAGACACTAGATTACTACCCCTTCAAGTTAATTAGCCAGTTTAAACCGGGGAAAATCATCAAACTACACGAAATGCCCTAGGGCTGAATTTGGGCATTGCTACTCTAGTTCATGTTGAATAAAAGCTGTGGTTCCTTACTGAGTGCTCTGGAGTGGTCTGGGTTTCTGATGCCCTTGGCACGAAGTCTCTGTAAGAGCGCTGTAGATGACTGCTGCTTCACCAGATACACAGCCATGGAGTAACTCTGTGGAACACAAACAGCACAACAAACATATGAAAGAGGTGAAATCTGTGTTGTACTGAAACAATTAAACTCTATCTACGTAAATGGTTTATATCTCATCAACGTGCAGTGCAGAGCTTCTGTTACCAATGAGAAGATTTCTCTTTCTGTATTATCTACACAAGCGTCTCATTGAGCAGCTACAGTCATCTTGTAAGCAGCAAGGCCGTGACCACAACAGTCATAATTCACAAGCCGGCAAATCAAAGAAGCAAAATGCCTGCTTATCTGATACACATCGCACTACGGCATGAGCTAATTGCTTTAACATTATTCTGAAAGCACTACAGGTCAACGTGGGTTATTTTGCACAGTGTGCCACACACTTTCTTTACAGTAAAGAGAAAAATATCTGAGAGATTTTTTCACACTGAAGGAATGTCACATGCATGCTCAGACACATGCTGTAATAAACATCAGAGATAAGGGTGTCTACTATAAAAAAAAAAAAAACAACAAAAAAAAAACAGTTGGAACAGAAGGGAGCAGATGAGAAGCTGTGTGACGTGCAGATATCTAATCTGAGCAGTAATGCGAATAGAGGGGACTTGCTCGATTTCGTTTAGATTTGTTGATAATCAGGGAGAATTAATTCATTATGGATGAAATTAGGCTTCGAGTTACGACTCGAAGACAAAAGTTTTTCTGTCTGCGTGCTCATATGACAAAACTATTCATCGTGTGGATAATGAATTTATCTGTAGTGCAGCATGAAAGATACTCGACAGCACTTTGAACATATTTCAAATGAACAAAAGAATTCCAATCAACATTCGATTAATTATATAAGAATCACAGCGTATTTTTTAATCCTTTGTGGGGACGAATTAAAAAAAAAAAAAACTTGTGGTGTTTAGTAACTGCTTGCACACCATGCTATTGGACAACTTCCTTCCTGTCAGCCACAGACACCGTGCAGAACTGTAACAGAGCTATTTTAGTTTCCCCCTTTGTTTATGGGCCTATAATGAAATGCATTTTTACATAGTGATCTTGTAAAAGTTGTCTTTTTTTTTTTTAACCAGACAACAAAATGACACTGCCCTAGTTTCTTAAGCCAGTGATTCTTGGTTTCACTTTGCAGAAAATCTGGTGCTGAAAACTGATTTTTTTTTTTCTTCTTCTTCTTTTTTTTAATAAGCATTGAGAAAGGATACTGGATACTGAGAAACGATATTTCCTAGCTGCTGAAAAAGGCTAAATAAAACCTAATTTTAAGGAACAACTCCTCACTCTTGATGCATCTGACTCAGCTGTACCGTTTGGCCCCTGAAATAGTCACTGTCTTTTCAACCAATGTGCTAGAGTGCAGTGCGAAAAACAAAACAAAAAAACAAGCACCTGTGTCACTGCTTTATTATCTAAATGCAAAACAGATAGTGGAGATATCCTGAGATGTGCATTAGGGATTTCAACAATGCAACAAATGTACTTGCGAATGCATTACGCTTAAGACAGATTCATGGAACATGATGACAGGTGCAAGACATCAACCCTGCACCAGATACAGACGCTCAGTGTGTCTACACAGTACAGTGCACAGTCTCCAACACTCTCAGTGTGTCTACACAGTACAGTGCACAGTCTCCAACACTCTCAGTGTGTCTACACAGTACAGTGCACAGTCTCTATAACACTCAGTGTCTCTACAGTACAGTGCACAGTCTCTAACACTTTCAGTGTCTCTACCGAAGACTGCACAGTCTCTAACACTCTGTGTCTCTACAAAACAGTGCACAGTCTCTAATGACATCTGTGTATCTTTAGAACAGCGACCAGTCTCTGATGATATCTGTGTCTCTGCAAAAAGAAAAGAAAAGAAAAGGTGCAATTTCTCTAAATACATATAATTAAAGCCTCACCCTCCCAATCTCTGCAGTCCAGGACACCACAATGGTGTTGGGGACAGTGGTGGACAGTCTGACCAGTGAGGTAATGTTGATGGGTCTGCTGGGACGCTTTGGTTCAACTCCATTTTTGGTAGGAGGAAGGTAGCCCTGAGGACAAACATATACACGGACTGCATAAACAATATAATAACTACACTTTTTTTTTTTTTACTCTAATATGATTCGTCAGTGTACACTTATTTCTCAGTTTTTCATCCTAATGAGTAATCGCATGGATTTTTAAATTCTCTTTTCATACCGGAAGATTGCATGGTTTCCCGTTGACTTTTACACAGAGGTTAGGAGGGAAGTGGTCTTCTTGTGGACAGCTGGTTTCTGATAAGCAAAACCTGTAGACGGAGGACATGAATACATTATTTTCTTTATTTATTTTACATTTGTGCTTCAAATTTAAAGACTCCATCAGTTCCTTGATATAAACAGCTTACATACCTTAACTGTACTTGTACCGTAAAGTCGCATTTGGGCCCAGAGATGTCCCTTGAAAACAAAAACCCAAAACGATCTTGATTAATCTTTCAAATCGAGTAGAATTAATAGCTTTTTATACAGAAAGAAAACCACTGAAAGGATGGCAGTTTAAACTAAATGCTATACAAATCCCAACCCTGAAGATCAATACGAGAAAATTAGGTCCCTTTTTTTAATATTTTCCTGAAAATCCATTAAAATATCGAAAATATTTATACAAACTTCTCCTAATTACTTTGTATAAATATTTTCTGAAGATCCTCATTTGAAGGCAGTTACGTATTAGTCCCTTCCCAAACATTCTCCTTTCTGAAAATTAATTTCCACAGCTGTCAGCCGATAAACCGAGACGAAATTACAAAGCCCACGATGTTACAGTTTGGGTCTCAAAAGGCTATGAGAAAATAAATGGTATTTACACTGAGCATACTGACTTTATTAGCGCAAGAAAATCAACCGGAATCCAAGTAGCTTTTATTCTGGTTTTGGATCAACCTTAAAACGGAGGCCATGCGTTCAGAGAAAAATAAGTAAATAATCTGCAAGCCAGTTCACAAAAATACAACTTTTACAGTATAAAAACGGCATGGCGATGGAAAGTTTAACATGTTTATGTTGAGACAAACCTAAGCTCGGAAATATAATTGTATAACTTCACTGTACAACTTACATAGAGCTGCTGATCTGTTGGACTTGCTGTGGTGTTAATGCAAACGCAAAACACGTTTCCTGAAAGCGCTGACTGCTGTCTGAAGCTGAGAAGGAGAAACAAAAGACAGATGTCATTATCGTCTGAATGAAATTATTTTCAAATCACATACATAGTAAAAAAAATACATAGAAAGTGACTCTATAATTTATCTGCTGGCTTTATTCCCCGATGATGATTTATCACAAATAACAGAAGAAAATACGGAGCTGCATCAGCATCAAATACATTCTCTTTTTTTATGATAACATAGGACGATATTTAATCCTCTCATCCCAAATACTAAAATGTTTCCTAATCCAGACCAAAAGTATGCGATACTAGAAAGACGACCGGTTTAAAGGTATGTGCGTTCCCTTCCAGAAAAATTATTGCCAAAGCCCATTATGAATCAAGATGAAAAGAACAAACAGAGGAGCTATGACAAATGATGTGCATGTCTGGGATTTGTTATTGTGTCTCGAAATACTTATTAGACTATAATTAATAAAAGCTCTGTATTGTGACATATTTAAAAAGCATTGGTGTAGAGGCGTTCCAATCCTCTCTTATATAAACAGAGCCGTCACTTTCCATCTTCTCACTCGGGCAGAAATATTGTACGTCTTCAAGTGTGAATCCAAAAGGAGCCGATATTGAAGGACTCTATGAACAACCGCACTGAGCCTTATTGCCATGCAGCCCTACTTTGAACTGGAGATTAATAATTCATATAATCTTCGGTAAAAAAAGTTAAGAGTATTGAGGGAGGAAAAAAGGAGAGAGAGAGAGAGAGAGAGCTACAGTATAAGCAAGCACATTTTTATGAACTTCTGGTTAAAATGATCAAATTCGTAAATAATCCAATTACACTTTTACGATTATGATCTGTAAGGTCTGCTTATCCAGAAGAATTTGCCAAATGGAACAATCATCCAGAGGAATGCACGTTCTCTGTTCTGTTAATACATCCTAAAGTTGCTTACAAATGCAACAAACAACACATGTGGGGCAAAAATTCGTTGTGAACCATTAATCATGCAGCTACAAAAAGGGCAAGCAAATTCTGGAAGCAGCTAAAAAAAAATAGCAACCCGTGATTGTATCACCATAATGCTCTGCATTTCCAGAAACCGAGCAAAGAAAACATAATTTTCATCATAATTTAAACACAGCAAACACACACCCACATACAGCAACCTATATAACCAAAGATTCGTGGACACCTGACACAAATCTGCGGGCCTTGCCAGAGTATCGCCCCTTTCTACAAAGGACTGTCCGAAGCACAAGATAACGCCAACGTGGTCTTCCTCAAGGTAGATATGGACGATGCAGAGGATGTGGCTCAGTCCTGTGAGATCAAGTCTATGCCAACATTCTACTTCTACAAGAACGGAAAGAGGATCGAGGAGTTCTCTGGATCCAACCAGACGAAGCTGGAGGAGCTTGTGAACAATAACAAATGAACCCTGAGAAATGTATAGAGCATAAATTATATAAAAATTAGTTGAATATTCGCGGAATATTCCAGCTGCCCCTTTTGTGTTTTTATAATAACCTCCAGAAGCGTAGCTGTGAGGAGTTATGGACATTTAAACAGTTGGGTCAAAGGTTAAAGGTCAGTCTATTGGGACCTCTATTTGCGCACAGGGACAAGCAGCTTGCGCACAGGGACACGCGGACTCTAGGAACCACATAAGTGCACAGCGGTCAGGTGCCATTACATCTTTTGCCATGTAGAGTAGTAACCTCCACCAACGCTCACTGACACTCACCCACACTCAACAATACACTGACACGCTAATATCTCAACGACACTCAAGAGTGAAACTTGCTCTTAATGACACTCAATGACACCTTAATACCTCATCAGAACTCACTGACATTCAATGACACTTACTGACACCTCACTAACACACTGACAGCCCATCAACACTTGTAGACCCTCAGTAACACCCAAACACTCGCAGAGACACTCACAGACACACTGACACCTCACCAGCACTCACACACACACTGACAACTCACCACTACTCGCAGTCTCACCGACACCTCGCCCGTACTCACAGACACTTCCTGACACCACTCGCAGACTCTCAGACACCTCACCAAAACACTGACCCACTCGCACTAGCACATCACCAACACTCGCAGATTCTCACTGACACCTCAGCAACATTTGTAGACACTCACTGACACATTGGCACCTCACCACCGCCCACAGACTCTCAGTCACCTCACCAGCACTCGCACTCACTGACACTCACCGACACCTCACCAACAACTCACAAACTAAGTGTCGTAAAGGAAAGGAAAATAAACAATATTCCGAAGCAAGAGAATAGGTGGGTGAGTGAGTTAGAAACGAACGAGTGAAGGAAGGAGAGATTAAAGAAAAATGTGAATTTGAGAAGACAATAGGAGAAGAGAGCATGCACCTGGTTAAAAGAGCAAAGGGAGGGCGAGAGAGAGAGAGAGCGCAAATGCGGAAAAAATTATCTAAAAAAAAAAACGAGTGTGCACAAGAAAGAGAGAGAGAGAGAGAGAGAGAGAGAGAGAGGGAAAGAGAGGGAGAGAGATTATCATCTTCTCCAAACTCTGCTAAGCTTTCTTGGAAATCTGATCATGTGACTGCAGCACCTTCACTGGAGGGCAGCAGACAATCAGCGGCGAAACAAACCCACAAATCAGTGATAAAATGACAGACAGTTACTACCTGCAACCTAAAGCACATGAGCATGCTCGGTCACACACACACACACAGTAACACACAGTAACACACAGTAACACACACACGCTCCCGGAAGTTACAAGTGAAGGGTGCAGACAAATCTTATCTTATTTCTATGCGTGTGTAACAAAGAAAACAAAACAAAAAAAAGAGACACAGAGTAAAAGAGAGCGAGAAAGACAGAGACAGAGAGAGACAGAGAGCGCGAGTGCACTTCCATATCTCGTAGGTGTTGTTATGGTGGTAATTACAGTCTATTTGCATATTCACCAAGGCCTGCTAATGAAAGGGCAAAATAGGTACACACACACACATTCTGTTTCCCCTCTCTTACTCCCTCCTCCCTGTCATGTGTCAGTCTATACAGCTCCTTTGTCATGTGTCATGGGTGCAATTAATAAACCTGCAGAAAAGCCTTGACAACACACAACTGCACCGATGTGCTTTCTCTCAACCAAGGAGAGACTGAGAGAATGTGTGAAAGTGAGAGAGAGAGAGAAAGCAACACATGCTACAGCAGCGTCACCACCTGAGAGACAGTGAGTGACATCATCATCATCACGCCTGCTGAGATTACTGTTGCTGTTGTAATTATATTCTGTTATCGGCCCTGTATTTACAAACCTCTCTCTCTCTCTCTCTCTCTCTCTCTCGCTCGACTGCACTGAACGGAACCGAGCGAGAGTGGGAGAGAGACAGAGGACGAGAAAGAAAACCGAGAAAAGTAGAAGCGGTGGGCAGGCAAGAAAGAGGAGAGAAAAGCGATGAGAGAACGAGCGTGAGGGACAGAAGTGCACGAGTGGAGCTGAATGGGGGAAAATGAAGAGAGACAGAAGATGAAAGGAATTTGGAAAGGAAGAAGGAAAGACATGAAGAAGTGAGAAAAGGGGGAGACAAAGATGTGAGAGTGGAAGAGGGGAAAAACAAAGAAAGTGGGAGAAAAGAAGAATGAATAAGAATGAAAATGAAACTGAAAGAAAGAGAGAATACGGACGAAAAACAATGAGAAAAACAAAAGAGAAAGAGAGAGAGAATGAGAGAACGAGAGAGAGAAAGAGCAGGAGTTAAAAATAGCCGCGTCGTCTCTACCATCTGACGTGTTATTACAACAGGATGCCGAGTTGAAGCGAAGGCCGCATGTGTTTCAGACTGAGTCTGAAAGGAACACAAGTACCTCTTTATCTAATCTCACATTTGTCTCATCTCTTTTGTGCGTGTGTGTGTGTGTGTGTGTGTGTGTGTGTGATCTGTTCTCTGATTGCAACAAGTCTGCCTTTATTTAAACTCATTATGCTCATAATCGGTATGTATGTAAAGCAATAAAAAAAAACCTCTTTGTGTGTGTGTGTGTGTGTGTGTGTCTTCTCTGACTGAACTGCAGTCATTTCTAGTACCTCAGGTTTTTTTTTAACCATGCGTGGGGCAGTTGTGTCCAGAGAAACAATTCTGTGCAAATTGGGGAAATATGCGGTTTGTGACCAGTTTATTATTTTGCCCCCTTTGTGATTGTGTGTGTGTGTGTGTGTGTGTGGTGTTGTGCTCTAACTACAGATTTCAGTACGTTGATGGCACGGTACATTACAGCCTGTGATGTAAGAGTTAATCACTATTTTTATGTGAAAAGAGACTCTGTGTGCCTGGGTTGATAAGAGGTTGCTGTGTGTGTGTGTGTATAGAGTGAAGCAGGAGTTTATTTGGCACAGTGTGTGCATGTGTGAGTAGGCTGTGATGAAGAACATCTAGTAGTTAACCAACCCATGACACACCAACTTCTAAAAACTGTGCATAGTGTCAGTGTGTGTGTGTGTGTGTGTGTGTGTGTGCGAATCTCCCTAAAATAAAAGGAACACTATATAGCTTTACCTTCACTAACACACACCACTGTGTGACCTCATTAATCCAGTCCTTTCGCTCTGTGAGGCTGAGAGTTTATTTGTGTATCAAAATCTTTTGCATTCTAGTTCAAACCGCACTGATGCGATACAAAATGTAGAGCTGAGGCACATGTGATTCAGGACACGCCTCCTCTGCTAAGACTGACAGCCGCACGGGACACGCCTCCTTCACTGAGACTGAAAAGCACTGAGGACACGCCTCCTTCACTGAGACTGACAGGCTCAAAGGCCACGCCTCCTTCACAGTATACCGGTTCTTTTCCTGCAGTTGGGATTCAGGGTTAAAATCTGATCAGCCAAATCTAAATGCAAACCCCTGCTCTCTTTACACACACACACACACAGAGAGAAACACTGTTCCTGTCTGTATTTTTGATAATCAAATTCATAATTGAACAAACAAAAAAACAAAAACAACAACGATGAATAAAACTTATTAAAACTCGATGCCTATTAATCGGGATTGCGTTCAACAAAACAGACAATCAAACGAACGAAGAAAAAAAAAACCTCGAGCACAACACATCTGTGAATGCATAAATGATAGAATTCATGAAAGCAATTAATCATGAACAAGCCTTGTGTTTCATATCAGCATACAAACATGAAAATATTGACCTTGGCAACTTGCCTTGCAATTTTCATATCACTTCTTATCTTTCAAGAACAAGAAGTTCAATTATGAAAGTGTTTTCAGATCCAGTGACGGATCCTAACAGCGGTGGCCTTCGTTTTCAGGGTAAACAACTCTGACTAACTGCTCTAATGAGAACACAATAACGAAGAAAACAATCTGGAAAAAACTCAATGCTAAAGCAGTGCAGAATGTGTACGGTAAGACGGAAGGAGACGGCACAAGAGAGTGAAGCGAAAGAAGTGGTTTAGCGGAGCAATCCTGCGATCCAGACGAGGATGAAATGTGACTTAGTTAAACCGTTCGGATATGTCGTTTCTAAGGGTTTATTTTTAACGCTCAATTTGTACTCGTTTAATGGGCCTGCATACATTTTCATTCACACACACACACGCCCTGAAAGCAATAATGTAAACCAGATTAAGCGGGCCTCTTTTTCTCAGACACGTCTGCACAAATCAGCAAATCCAACCGTCACTTTTAATTAAAGCACAGTGTAGTGGAGAGAATGATATTGTAAAAATCCCTCTTCAAGTCTGCTTGTGTAAATAGGAGAAGGAAAGCGCGGCTTAAAACCAGGATGAAAAATATCATTAAGGGGCTTTATTATAACGGAAAGCTAAATGTTTGTTATTTAACAGATTTCCCGGATTCACGTGGGACGTGTCAGGTAAGTGATGAGATGCAAGTGCGTTCGATCCACACTGTAACTGTATTCTTCAACTGTGTTACCGAATCATGCAGTTACAGTGAGCCCTATGTGTCTTTTCACTGGGTTTACATGACCATCACTACAATACTAACACATCTGTATAAAACAATTATACAGCAGATGTTCAAGTCAAACCGGGACTTTTGATAGCACAGTTTTGTACCATAGTCCATAACAAGGAAAATGGACTTTTAGAGTGTTTTCACATTAGGACCCCGGGATCGTTTCTGAGGACACCTGACCTCAAAGTCAGGCTAATTTTTTTTTCCTTTCTTGGATTTTTCCCAGATTTTCTCCCTAATTTAGTCATATCCAATTCCTCCCCGTCACTAGGGGGCTCCCACGTTAGGGCTACTATTTTACTATTCCCGTTAGCGGCAGTGTAACACACTTGGAGGACAGCGTTATCCTTTCCTTCTGCTTGCGTGAGCCCGTGATTGGCCGTAAAGCCATAATTAATGTGGGAGCACTCCCATCCCATCCCGTTGAGGGCTTGGCCAATTAGCCCTCTCTAGGTCCTCGGCTGCGAGAGGCTACAGCATCACCTGGGGCTCGAACCAGAGATCCTCGGATGATAGGGCGAGCACTTTACCACTACGCCACTCAAGGGCCAGTCTGGTTATTTTTAAATTTCAGTGGGAACACAATCGTTCCACGCTCGGGAATCTACTCATGTCGGTTGGGAAAGATGGGTCCTGGGTAAAGATATGGCGTCCTCTAGTACGAATCAAATCAGATGTGGATTTGACAAGCCAATCGTACCTAAGCATAGAAGTAAATAGCCGTTTAAACGCCAACCATCAGTGTCCCCTCCGAAATTGTCAGGGGGATACGGGGTTAACAACTGTTCCTGAGCACGATACAAATCATTTGCGCCTAATGTGAAAACACCCTTAAACACTTTTCCCATTATGTTGAACTTTCAGCTTTAGAGCACACACACACATATATATACACACACACCAGGGACGAAATTTATGGTCATAAAAGCTGATAGTACACAAATGAGGAAGGGTTCCCTGCTGAGTCTGGTTCCTCTCAAGGTTTCTTCCTATTGTCATCTCAGGAAGTCTTTCCTTGCAACCCTTGTCCCTGAATTCTTCCTCATGGACAAACTGATAACTATAGTTTATTAACAAAAAATTCCTTTTAAAAGCGCTATACAAATAAAATTTAATTCGATTCAATTGTGCAGAATAACACAACCTTTATTTCTCCATTTAATCCACGGCTACACCATATAATTCCCCCCGTGGCTGCTCGGCCCCATCCGCGACACACTGCGGTGTGAGCCGACTCCTTTCTACTGAAACCAGTGTTTGCTTTTTCAGCAATTTGAGCTTCTCTAGCTCTTCTATTGGACTCTCCACATGCATCAGTGAGCCTTGGCCACCCATAACCCCTGTCGCCGGTTCACCGGTTTTTTACTTCCTTGGAACATTTTGGCAGGTCCTGACCACTGCAGGCTGGAAACATCACACAAGAGCTGCAGTTTTGGACTTGGTCTGATCCAGTCGTCTCAGACGCATCACAATTTGGCCCTTGTCAAAGTCGCTCAAATCCTTTTTTTCATCCAACACATTAAGATCATGGACAAAATGTTTACCTGCCACCTAATATTAGATCACGGACGTCCATGGATCATTTATGCCTGTGGTGACCAAAGACTAACCCGTCCGGGCCGATTCCAGAGAAAAGCCAATGTAGTGCAAATTGCTGAAAATAAATAAATTAATTAATTAATTAAAAAATCCATGCTGGCCACAACAGAAACGTACCAGAAGACATAGAGCACAACAGGGGACTGTTTCCCAGATCTCAATCCGATCAGACTAACAAGTCCACTGCATGGTGGCCCCAACCCTGCAACCCACAGCACCCAAAGGACGTCCCAATGGCGATGTCCTGTAGCAGGCAGCAAAGCACAGCCCCAGAGGTGTGGAGCCGGACTAATAATAATAATTTAATAAATCATAATAAAAAATATAGAAAATTCAAGCTGAAAAAAATGCATAGTAAAAATCAGTAAACAAAATAAAAGCATAAAAGACAAATCAATAAAATAAAAAAATAACTATTTTAAAAGTAAAGAATTAATTATCAAGACCTAATTATTATTATTATTATTATTATTATTATTATTATTAAGACTTAACTGATAAAAAGTGGTCTTGACAAAAACCCTCAGAATGAAATAAAAGCAGCTGAAAATATACAGACCTAAATTTGGTGCTCACGAGCAAGTCAGAAGTAACGCGGGCAAAAAAAAAAAAAAAGGTAGAAAAAAAAAATCTCCCTCAGACACCACGAGGAAGAAACCTTGAGAGAAACCAGACTCAAAAATGAACTCGTCGTCTTCTGTGTGACACCAGACAGTGGGATCATAGGCCGTTACTCATCCACAGCTGTATGTAATCACGCAGGGCTATGTCATGTTCGTTTCATTTTTTATTCTTCTTTTTTTTTTATTCTTCTTACATCAACTGACAACCTGCCTGAGAGATCATATTTCACGCTAGGCTCACCAGTACGGTTCCAGACCCTTGTAGAATCTGTGCTTACTGGCGCTGTTCTGTTTTTTTTTTTCTTTTCTTTTAATTTGTCACCCACCTGTATACAGTGTTCTTCAATAAGAACAGCGTTTATTAGCAACTACTCGCACCCGAGTCCATTATTGATGGAATGGCTCATGTTTTAGCAGTAAAAAATATTTCACTCCACAATGCAAGATAGCTGGTGTCCGTATGTGTGTTTGTGTGTGTGTGTGTGTGTGTGAGAGAGAGAGAGAGAAAGTGAGAAAGATTACTGTAAAAATCCAGAGTGTTATCTGTGCTTTTTGCTTAACGTCTGGATTCTAGAAAGTGCTGGCTGTGTGATGCAGGATTGTACTGAGCTTTATTGTTACTGGCAGAGTGGAAAAAGAGCTCAGGTGTGTGAACCTGCGGTTTCATCACTTCTCATGCAAATGTGTGTGTGTGGGGTTTTTTGGGGGGGTGGGGGGTTGGGGGGGGGGAGGAGTGGGGGACAGACAGTAAATGTCACACTGAGAAAGAATGACAGAACGGGTGAGAAAGAGTTAAACACTGATGTAAAGAAAGGGAGAAGATGATGAGGAGTTGGACAGACAGCAAGAAGAGGGTATGGGAGGGAAAGCGAGAGAGAGAAATTCTCTCCCTTCATCTTGTGAGATCTTTCTTTCATGTAGTACTAACCTCCAGGGAGGAGAAAAGCAAGAAAGAAGGAGGGAAAAAAAACAGACATAAACAAACAGAGAGAGAGAGAGAGAGAGACACAAAAAGGCAGGTGGTGAGATGGCATGTATAGGGGAAGGAGAGAACGATGGTAAATAAAATGAGAGAGCGAGAGAGAGAGAGAGCGAGAGAGAGAGAGATGGGGCCATGGGGACGTGGAGAGACTTTATGTTAGGAGGATAGCAAAGGAGGATAATTAGTTAAAAAAAAAAAAAAAAAAAGAGAGATAAAAGAAAACAGGAGTAGAGAGATGGTATGGATTGTAGGGGAAAGATGGACAAATAGGAGATGGAAAGAGAGAGACAGTGAGAGACAGAGAGAAAGGGGGCCAGAGAAGAAGAGAAAAATGAGAGAAGAGAGTATGCAAAGAGGAGGGGTGTCGAACAGAAGAAAGAAGAGAGAGAGAGAGAGATGAGGCCAAGAACTGGAGAGACAGCATGAAAGGAGGATAAGAATGGATATATTAGTAAAAAGAAAGAAAGACAGACAGACAGAAAGACAGACAGATAGATGGATAGACAGATATAGACAGACGGAGAAGAAAACATTAATGGAGAGATAGTATGGATAGGGGAAAGATGAGCAAATAGAGAGTGAGAATAGACAGAGAGAGAGAGAGAGAGAAACAGGTGGAGAGATAGCAGGCAAAGGGGAGGAGTGGCAAATACAAGAGAGAGAGAGAGAGAGAGAGAGAGAGCGCGCGAGAGAGATGTACAATGTTCAGATTTCATCACAGGCTTTGCAGATGGCAGAATGAAAACTGGGAGAACAGAAGCAGAGAGACGAAGACAAACAGAGATGGAAGAGAAGTATGGAGACTTCTTGAGGAAGAGATGTGCAGATTAACAGCCTCAATGTAAATGAACAGAGAGCTGCTAGGCACATTAAAATGCTAATGTGGGGGAATATGGTCATCTCTTCTCTGCCCAGCTACACGCCATCACCATACGTAACACGCACACGGTATTGTAGCGTCTAACACGGCAGATAGACGCCAGAGATAATATGCAGAGAAGCAAACGGTAATAACCCTGCAAAAACTTTATACACCGTGTACTAGACTGGAACGCGTCTTGTTCTCTGCATCGATGGATAAGTGTACAAATATGTTAGGAATTATGTTTGTATATTTCTGCACACACACGCGCGCAGTATGAAAGAGCATCAGGGAGGTAAGGCGTTGATGTCAGACGAGGAGGCCTGGGAGTTGGGGGTCGACAAACCTTGTGACGAATGTTTTCTCTGTTTAACTACGTGCTTTTATTAGCATTTAATAGTGTCTGCATGTATCTCAGTATGTGTGTGAGAGAGAGAGATTTGTTTGCGCGAGCCTCTAGAACATTATTAACATCTGCCTCTTTAATAGCAATAAATCGGTGAATTCAGGCATTAATCTTTTTTTTTTTTTTGAACAAGGACAGACATGATGATGTTCTCCACGTAGTGACACATCAAGCTGTCCCAGTCACGCTCACACTCACGCCCAACTTGTTTGTCCTAATTTGTAACAGATAATTATTAATTCAATTCCGTTTGTATTTAGTGAGCATTAACCGTGAAAATAATTGCACACGTCCACAAGCTTGGGTTGTGAGGAGAAGGGACGGGGAATGTTGAAGGCTTCACTCGGAGTCAGGAGCATGGCATCTGTCCTCTACTGTGCATGTTAAGAAACGGTCCTGAGAAATGGTGACGGCTATTTTGGCACAACGTAGGTGTGCCATTTCAGACCACAAATATAGCAACTGTTTAGGAACGAGGGAGGAACTGGTTTACACCCAGCCAAATTATTGAAATTACACATTCACATTCTAAATATAGAGATTTGTAAATATATAATGAGAAAGAGCCTTCGATTAACAGAAATTACACAATATTTTCAAATACTTGTTCTGGTATATACAGTTGGTGTTGGTCTTTCGGCTGCTCCCGGCAAGGGGTCGCCACAGCGGAATATCCGGTCCGCACAACAACTTGGCACAGGTT
>JAQQZT010000023.1:8364137-8374732 GCA_030068275.1 Clarias platycephalus
TATATATATATATAAAAATCATGATACTAACAGAATCGCAATACAAATCAAATCTGCACCCAAGTATTATGATAATATCGTATCGGGTGATCCCTGGAGATTTCCCATCCATACTGTTTACACTAGAAGCATTTAAACAGATTTACAGTGAAACGCTGGTCTTGATAAAAGCCCTGTTCATACTGGATTTGTTGTACATGGGGAGGTGGGGTAATGTGATTACTACCCAAGTACCTCTGGGATTTTAAACCTGTATGGATCAATTATTTGTCTTTTTTTACAACCTATATGTGAACATGTCTGGAAAAAAGTCATACTATATGTAACCTATAAAATAATCAGTGTAAGTATACAGCAATATATGAATACCATGTCAATTAATATATAAATAAAGATTACATTATTTTCTTTGTGAAAAAACTTTTATTGATTATTCTTCAGTATAAAGATGCCTTTATATAAAGGGAGGCCTACTGAACATACAGTATGGTCATGTGACCTCCTATTGAGCAATGTTCTGCATAGTGGGGTACTCGACAATCCAGTACTCCTAATAAAGGTCACTGCCATCTGTGTGACTTACTCAGCATTCACTATTCCCACATGACCCGAGCATAATTACTGCAGATGTCCTCTGGCAATATTACTCATCAGACATTCGTCCTGTCCCAAATAATGCTTAAGACAATAACAGAGACATGGAAATAACAGCTTTAACAAAAACATCTTTATTTATTGAATCCATATAAAGCCTCATCTGAATGACACGCCATGCCAGAAAAGTTGTCTCGTCTGCTCAGTCAGTCGTCTGCTCAATCCTGTACAATTACCACTAAAATTAATTAATATGCAGGCGAAAAACTATGCTGTGACTATTTAGAAAATGTAAAAAAAAAAAAGGCAAAGTGTCAGGTACGACCTATGTGATGACATCATGCAAAAATGCTGCAGACTCCACGTATTAAGGCAGAGATGTGCGAGTTTGTGTGTGTATCTATTCTTTCTGCTTTACACAACACGACAAAATACTAACACTCACACTGCTGGGAACGTTTAACGGTAGACGCTTAGGATATGTCAGAGAGAATGAAATCCACACGTAATTTATGTCCATAAGCCTTTAGGACGGAGGCTGTAGTCTACATTTCTAAGGGCTACGTCGACATTACAAGCCTCATTGCTCCATTCTGATATTGCGGTCAGATCGGATTTGCGCGTCACGACGGTTCACGTTCATAGAATAATTGCAAGTGACTCTGAATCCAGTGTGGACGCGCCTTTGATCCTTTCATCATCTGGGTCGAAACACATCATGAGCTCATGCGAGCGAACATTCGTTTCAAACAATGGATGCGATTTCAGCAAAACCTCCGCTTGGGATTTTGCTCTGGAGGATGGCGAGCAGTTAGTCGGCTGTATTTGTTGTGGCTCGGAAGACGGCAGAAAGCCAGACTCCTCGCTTTAGCTGTTTTATCAGCTGTTGCTAGCACTGCTATGAAATCCCTGCGCTCCCAGAGGTGAGTGATGACATCACCGAGCGCGAGATGCATGCTCAGAGGCGAAATGACGTCACTTAAATTCTGATCTGCCCGTTCTCGATCAAGTCTCATGACCACGTATTAAATATGTAGCCGAACAAGGACACCATCGAGAGATCCAATCTGAAAAAATATTCGTTCAGACAGCCCTTGACAAGAAAGGGGGAAAAAATCTGATCTGTCTCACATTAGGGCAAAAAACTATCCGAATCGAGTCACTTCAGCTTGGTAATGTGAACGCGACCAAAATCAAACGTGTGTGATCCTGATCAGCTTCTGAAACGTCAATCACACCTGATGAGGGGCAGGATTAAGACTGAGACCAGGCGTGTATGTGTGCATCAGGAACCCTAATCCTGGCTCCAGATTCACAGAGCTCCATCATCACTTTACTATAAACACACACACCACCCGTCTCCCAGCTTCCCTCTTTAAAGGATGCTTTTTACTGTGGCTGAAGGATGTGTGCACACAAACACATGCGAACACTGACGCACACACACAGGCATACACGTGCACACACACACACAATTCCTTCCCCCACTTGCACTAGCACACAGTCTTACTTTACTTCTCGCTCTTTCTCTCTGTAGCCACAAGCCCAGACTGTGCTTATTGTGCAAGCCCCGCCTTCATCTCTCTCTCTCGCTCTCTCTCTCACACTTAGATCTCTCTCTCCTGTGCACTTACTGTCTCACTTTTCTGTCTGCTGTGCACTTACTTGTGCTTTCTCTCTCTCTCTCTTATACCCCCCTCTCTCTCACATAAACACACACGCCCTGTCTCTCTCTCTCGCCCTTCCCCCACTCTCTCCTGCAGCTCACTGGCTATGGATCAACACGCACATACCTCGGTGCATTGTGCTTTTCTAACACAGTACCAAAGGCGCACACATGCACACGCGTGCGCATGCACACACACAGCTCGGCAGAGTCTGAAAGCAGAATCCAGGATATAAAACAAAACCATTCACATAATCACAACACAGACTGATATACTCCTGCAGGCACAGAAAAAAAGCACTGTGGAGACACACACACACACAGAGCCTGCTAGCAGGACACAACAAGCCACATCACATGCTCCACCAGAGTGGCTGATTTGCATTCATCTGTCCCACACTTTAATCCAAAGTGAAAATAAATAAATACCGGAAAAAGAAAGAAAAAGAAAGAAAGAAAGAAAGAAAGAAAAACCTCTCTCCTAAAACTAGCAATTAAAATGTTTCTGAACACCGACGAGCCTTTCTCAGGCTTTCAGGATCATCAGCCTCTCTTACTCTGTAAAAACTCACCGTTCGCAGAGCTGAGCAAATCTGATTTATTTATGAAATCTTTTTTTTTTTTTTTTTTTTTTTTACGGCTAGTCCTGCTGTTGCAAATTATAAGCACTCAAATTAATTGAGTGTGTAGCGCGTGTTCGCGGCAGACGCCCCGTAACTAACGACGCAGGAGCGTGACCGCGGGGCGGACGACACACGTCCACGTGGCTGCGTCAGAAACGATCGGAAACAATATCTTTTTCAGGCGGAATTCACTGTAAAACCATTTACATTTCCAAAACCCCACCATGTGCAAGTCTGCTTACAGCAGGGTTGTCATGGTAACCAGTTTCTCATTGATCACACTGGTTTCCAGTTTTTTTTTTTTATCCCTCCCCATCCACCTCACTCTTATCCCTGTCCTTTTGCACATTTAAAAAAAAGCCCCCACTGATATAAAATCTGGTGTGTGAGCTTCTTCGGTCTAAATGTGGGCAAAACAAAAACCTACAAACACAGAAATGCAGAAAGTCTGATCACCAACCTGCTGCTCGTGACCGGAGAATAAATCTGACCTGAGCCGAGAAAAAGGGCAGAATCACATGCAGGAAATATTTGTTCCACCCCATCATAAATAGGTTGAAAATTAAAACAATTATTAAGTGCTACATAAGCATGGGGCGTGAGACATAGGGGCGTTCAAGTCAAACTGGGACTATTGATTGCGCTGAATAACAGGAGAGTAAGAGAGTAAACACTACCTTTATTTCGCTATATAATCCCCTGCCATACTAATGCACTTCTCCCAGACCATCGGTTCCACACTAAAAAGGAGATCCTGGGAGGCCAGCGTTTCAGACGTGAAGCAGGCAGTCTGATAATGGCTCCGGCATACTGATGGGTGACTACACATTAAAAAATTGGTAATAAATATCCATATTTCTAATACAATTTTTTAAAACAAATTGTACATGTACGTTAATTACACAGGAAAATGAGAGCAAATCTTTGGGCAGTCACCTCTTCTTGCATTGTACACCAAGTCTGTAAGGCTTGAAAGAATCAATGCTCAAATTATATAAGATTTTACCCATTAAAAAAAAAAAAAAATTTTAAATAAAAAATAAACAGTGCTGATACTGTTGTTTTTGCCACAAATAAATCAGTGCTTGGGAAAAACTGAACAGTGTGTTTAGAACTGTCAAAACAAAACCTTATATTAAAATGAAATGTGTGTCTGGTTATCATTAATTATTGATGATTAATCAAATCATTGATTGTTAACATGTTCACTTACTAGTTAGGAAAAATGTGTGAATTTTGCAACCCTACTCATTAGATTAAAATTAGGAATAGGAATTTTATCAAGTTGGTGATCCTTATCGTATTTGCATCATCCGGAGTTTGAATGTCTAGAAAATGATGCTGTAGCCTAGAAAGAGCTGATTGGCCGAGTTTTCTCAGTGGGAGGGACGGGAGGCACTGCAGCGCTCTCACATCTATCCCGGCTCTGGCCAATCACTGGTGCTGTGCGATCACGCAAAGCGGAAATGTTATGTATGTATGTTAGCCATCACTGATCGCGTCATCATGTCAGCCTGCACTCACGTCTAGTCACATTTCTAACCATATTCTTTTCAGTAAACAGCGATGACGACCAAAGACAAGTGATGCGTATGGCATGTGCCAGGTTTGCTACTTCGGTCACTACAGGTCCCGCAGTCAGGCATTTGCCTTCAGGCTGATTTGTTTTTTCTTGTCTCACATTTCTGATCAAAGACAGGATGCCAAATAACAACAGATATCTGATATGACTTGGTCTAACTTTCCTACCTTTCTACAGTACAACATAACAAACCTGAAACATTACAGAAGCTATATAACAGGTGAGTCTGACAAAACATCGAGCACAATTGGGGAAAAAAAGATAACCTGGGTGTTAAAAATCAAACTCTTTTAACTAATTTAGTCAGACTGCTGTTTCAGATTGCTTCCTGAAAATCAGACGGCTGCGGAAAACCACAACGACCTGCCAGTCCTGGGTGTGTACACATGTACATGTGTCTCTAAGTGCATTTCTTTTCCCTTGCGGTTTGCTTTCTGAGGTGAAACTCTGGTCCTCAAGGTCGCACATTACTCTATGGGTTGTGTACCGTTGTGATAGAGGGAGGGGTGCAGGCTGTAACAATACTGGGTGGCAGGAAAAGGGGGCGTGACCAGAAATCTGTAATGAATGTCAAGTACACTTCTTGTTGTTACAATAATAACAAAAACAAAAATATTACGTTGTGAGCCAGATTTTTAGATGGATATCCATTGTACGTGTACTAAAAAATAAGAATAATTAAAAGATATACCTCATATAGGAAGACTCCAAGCAGTAGCTCATTTACAGAGACACTGAAACCCGTGTGTTTGGAAGAGGAGGAAAACAAAGGGAGTTTAAGGCGTGATAAAAATGCATTATCTAAAGGGTGTTTCACACACACTGTGTGATAATATGGGATGAGATCTTTAATATTTAATTCATTGAATTACCCAACCATAGGGACAATAATGCGTGTAGAACTGGAGTCAGAACTGTACATAACCCTAAGGAGTTATTACCTGTAATTAGCCTCATTATAACATTGAAGTAAATCCTATAAACTATGTGTACACGTGCTCCATGTTGAACGGCAGCAGAGATCATGAATGAATGAATTTCTGTCGAGTAAAGTTGCCCTGACAACATGCTGTATTTTTCTTAATTAAAGCCTCTGCTCGTGTTTTGTGAGAGAAGTTGTCCCACATGTCGAACGAACCCTGGCACTGCTGTACATGTTTATCACCGATGTGGGATGCTAAGACGCATCAGAGAAAGACAGAAGGTTATTAATGCTTCCGTAGGAGACAAAACAGGAGGAAACTGAATGTGTATTATGGCACAATACGGAATACAACACAAGTGATTATGTTAAAAATCTTTCATGCTAAAGCTACAGTAACCATATTTTCCAACAGACATTTAAATCATCCAACCTGAGAGCCAGTGCAAAAGCAGGACTCCTGATACCATCACCAATCACCACGAGCCTAGTAGGTTTCCTCCTCGAGTGTTCATGCGGTTACCTCCCTGAAAATTCCTTTGCAAAGTGAAAATATTGTAAGGTTAAAAAAAAAAAAAAAGTATCTTTAACCTAAACTAATAAAGATCAGTGTAAAACAAACTATTTTAGGAAAACATTTTATGTTGATTCTCATGTCACCGTATCAAAAAGATCCAGATACAAAATACTGGGGGAGTAATGAGATACAAAAGTCATGGTACCTCGGTTTAAAAGTCACGGTTCGGTACATAAATTTAACGTGTACAACATGTAAACACTAACAAACTGAGCATATAACTAACGCACTAAAACAATAGTAATAGGAGGTTTTTTATTAATTTAGTAATAGCAGGTTTTTTATTATATTTCTTATTAATATTTCGAGCGATGGATTTATTTTAAATAATTATATATATATATATCTTTTTTTACTTTATTTGCACTATTTGTTACTAGAGATGGTGCTATTACTGTTTTGCACAACTCGACAGAGTAAATGGGAAGAATTTTTTTTTTTTTTTTTTTTGGTGACATGAATAAACGTAAATTTTTCCTACATTTAAATTCCTGTCGTCAAATCAATACATCTGAAATAGGCCAAGCAAAAGTGTACTGTTAAATATGCTATACTGGATATACATCCCAAGGATTAGCTTTATTTTATTTATTTTTTAATCATCATACAGACAAATTCCTTCATTAAATCTATAACACTGGCCATACACTTCAAATATCCGTCACTCATCCGAGTCAGCTGCCTAGCATGTTGCTAATACTTGAAAATAAGTATTCCGCTGCGTCTGTAGTGAATGATGTGATCACTGGTAAATTAGCTCTTGGAAAAAATAAATTTGTTCATCTGACTTTTCAGGCCTGTACAAATTCCATATCTCTGAAATGATAATTAAATATTTCGCTCCACGTCCTCGGCGGTGCGCTGCCTGCTCTATTCATCTGAAATAAACGAATTAATAGAGAAAATCCCTCAACGCTAGTTAAACCGAGACTGTACGTCACTTGGATCGCAGCACAGATCACAGCGCACACTGAACTGTACCAAACAGATACAAATAATATGCATACCCTCACACGTTTTGAAGGCGTATCGAATTAGATATAAAACCATAATCAAAACTGGATTCATCTGTACTGCTTTGTGAGCTCGTATCGACAAGTGATTATTTTTTCTGGTGGCTGTATTCCACTTCATCTGTACATCACTTAAAACTTTTTATTATTTTTTTAAATGTTGAAATGAAGGAAAATGTGGGAAAGAATAAGCAAGCTGTTTGAGCTCTGGTTTACGAAAGCAGTCTCCTCGATCAAAAGCACGTCAGGGCGAAGAGCAGGGTTTCAGTCTGGTTTCCCATAACAGAAAGGGGATCTCCGTCTGGGCCGGTGTTTACACAAAGCGACTAATATCTGTCACACAACACTTTTCGATCAAGTGGAAACACTGACAACTTCACTGATGGCTTTAGCAAACAAGAACAGATGAGCAAGTGCACAGGGAGCTGGAGCGGCTCTGCCCACCCGACCGACGCGGTTTCTCTGAGTCTCCGGGGGAAATTCTTAGGGAGGATGTAATGATTTATACTCTTAGGAAAGATGTAATTATTTATACCACAAAAAAAAAAAAAAAACTGTCTAGAGCGAGAACGATAATTTTGTCTGTATTTAGGAAAATGTAATTATTTATGGAGTGAAAAATGAAAAAACAATCGTTAAGACAGTTTTAATTTGTTTCTCTTATATTTATTTTGGGATGACTAAACTATTCCAATAAACATTTAATAAGTGCATTGGCTTCCCATTACAGCAAACTCTCTCTCTCTTTTAGGTTTCTTTTGCAAAGTATTGAGGAAAGACTTGAATCAATTGGGGTTACTGAATTTACAAGTTGCTTCGAAAGATAAATTAAACATGCATTTAATTAGATAAGATGCTCAGTGACGGTCCCATAGTAGTTACCCAATGCCCAGTTAAACCTAGTGATGTGATTTTTACACATTATGAAGAGTGTGGATATTTGATTCTAAATGCAGTAAAAACAATACACGCAAATCCTGAGCAAGAACAATTACAGCACTGAAGGCAAAATCTGACAGAATGAAAACCCCTCCTGAGGAAAAACTCATTTCCATTCAGTCGGTCATTTATTTTCGAGAGAAAAATACCTAAACGCATCGGCCTTCTGCTGCTGTGCGGAGATGCTTTTTTCCATCATCAAGGTTGTAAAGAGTGGTTATTTGTTTTTCTAGTCAGCTCAAATCAGTCTGACTTTCCTCCTATCAGTAAGGCATTTCCACTCACACGACTGATCCGCACTGGATTTTCTCCCCCCGGAGGACCTCCGGAGACTTAAACCAGCCTGTCATGTACTAACAATCACGGTAGCCGAATTCATGTCATGAATTGCACTACTGATTGACATGAATAAACAGGTGAACACGTTACTAATAAAGTGGACAGGGAGTGTACATTTTCAGTATCACAACTCACACACAGACTATTACATAAAAAATTATGCAATTTCTTGCTTGGTGCAATAAAACAGACTTTGTGCTGCAGCTGCAGAACATCTGTCTCACCAGGGAGCGGACTGTTTACGACTGATAATGGGTGGCGATAAATGGGTTAGATATTAGCGTATGGCCAGTGATGAGTGCTGCGGGAAGGCGACAGAGTTTCTTGTGGGTTATGACGGCTTCCAGAGGTTTAAGGATGTGGTCGCGATTCGTAGAAATTCACAGCACAGAGTCTGAAACATCACCCGATTAGGGCCTGTTCACACTGCGATGAAGACTGATCACAAGCCTGAAAAAGTTTTTGTAAGAACTCCATTGTCGTAGCAACAACACAGTGACGTCATAATGACGACTCGGTCAGAACGCGGCCCGATCTTTCCTGTCTGCGGCATGTTTGCTGGACGTCAATGAAGCCCTTCAGAGTTTTTAGCTACACCTTTAACTCAATGTTCAATGCCATTGTTAATACGTCCAGCAAGTTATTCCAGCATCGTACTGCGTGCATGTCATCAAGGGAGACAATACTCTGGCATTTCTGCCAAGTTGTACACAGTCTTACTGTAGTGTGCTGGGAATGTGGCTCAGTTTACAAATATAACATGGGGCGTTTATATAATATGATGAAAAAGTGATGTCTGATCTGTCCACTATTTAAATTAAAAACAAAACAAAAAACAAACCTGAAGCAACTCTCAATAATTAGATGAGAAGGTTCTAAACTTTTTAAACAAAACTCGAAATAGACCTAATGAATTTTAATTGACCCCAAGATGTGACCAAGCCCCTTTTTATTATTGTTTTTTTTTTTTTTTTACAATTTTTACTCGGTAAATTGTGCCTACAAACCTAAGAATATTCTTTACACACTTGTAGTTCTAATGCTTAGCTTAGGGTGAACGTGAGCAGGAATTTCTTGACATCTTTTTAAAAAGTCATGAAGTGTGTTTTGAAGCATGCATCTCTTCCCACCAACACATCCTGCATCAAACGAGCACGAGTGTTATAGGAAAACAATGCATGCCGTGATGGTGTGAAAAAGCTTGCTAGCTGCGGCAGCTGAAACTCCACAGCTAAAACATAAAGTGTTAAACCTGTTTCCTAAAATCAAACTGTAAAATATTTTTTGCTTCTATTAATTTGAGAGTCTTTTCACTATGTAAGGTTTGACGATTAAAAGTTGAGGTTAGTTAAAGGTTTGTATGAAACCGAACATAATCAGAAAACCAGTTGCTCTTTGTTACAGTTCCTGTACATAATGAGTATAAGAGAAATAATAGAATGAGTATGAGAACCGTATGCAAACGTGGATGTAGTTAAAATTCCCATGCAAGTCCAATGTGTAACGAACATTAGGATGCTCATGCTCCATTTACACTCTTGGCAGCATTGCAAAACACTAAATCAGATTTGATAGTCATTGCAATATTTTTATTATTCATTTGTAAAATAAATGAAAACAAAAGGAAAAGTAAACCTTATTCGAAAATCGATCCATCTCTAATTTGGAAATACCTGCATTTGATTAATCCAGATGTGGTGTCCTATATATTAAACATAAATACCTAAAACATACATACAGCACTTTCAGTAAGGTTTATTAGAGTGAAAAGATTAGTTCAGATAAATTAGATAGCAGCGTTTTATAATTAAATTAAAAAGACGAGCCGTGAGGTTCATGCAGTCATGATATGGATCAGTTAGGGTTGATGCGAGAGCCTGTGATCAGGACATTTTTAAAAGCTATTTGGTTAAGTTCTGCTTTGTACTGCCTTACCATATTATGCGCTGCTGTACAGAGATATCGGACGTGGGTGGGTGACTTCAACCTACTGCTGTATAAATATATAACTTCTAACTACATCTGTGAATTTCCCTTTACAATGCAGAACATTAATATTCATCATTCTGAACCCTCGGTTCTTTCTGATGAAATGAAGGAATGCAACTTTATTAAAAGGACTTCAGTTTCAGACAGGGGTATACCGATACACCGTGACATGATGCATTATAAGACACAAACGTGATCATGAAGATGGTGGACATCAGGGGTCTATTAATTATGCACGTAATCAAATTCAAATTTTATTTGTCACATACACAGTCACAGTACGAAATGCAGTGAAATGCTTAATACGACTGCCAGTGACCTTAGAAATGTAAAATAAAGACTTATACGTAA
>JAQQZT010000023.1:8374811-8386790 GCA_030068275.1 Clarias platycephalus
ATTTTTACAACATTATTGTTGAAATACACAGTCCTGAAAAAGGGGCGTTTCTTTTTTTGCTGAGTATATATAATAATACGACATCTGTCTATAGCTTTTTTTTTTGTTTGTTTAAGTTAGCTTATTATACACCATAATGCTTTGTAGTATTTAAATAATTCACAATTAATGACTCTTCTCAGTCAGAATTTTTCTTTTGTATTTTCTTTCTATTCGTATATTGTTCAAAATATGGGTGTCTTTTTCACATTTCATACAAATTTCCATCATTTTCTTTTAATTGTGTAAAGCTGCTTTTTGATGATGACAATTGTTAAAAACGCTATTCAAATAAAATTTAATTTAATTTAATTTAATTTAATCGAACTGAATTTAATTAGTGGTTAGCACGGTCACCTTGCACCCCCAGGGTCCAGGTTCGATTCCCGGCCAGGTTCGATTCCCGGCCAGGTTCGATCCCTGTCTCTGTGTGAATGGAGTTTGCATGTTCTCCCCGTGCTTAGTGGGTTTCCTCCACATACTCCGGTTTCCTCCCACAGTCCAAAGACCTGCAGATTAGGCTAATTGGCGTTCTCGAATTGAGTGAGTGTTCAAGATATTCTGAGAAGTGAACTATAATCAAGAATCAAACTATTAAACCATTACTTTTAAAGCTACAACATTTCACTCTTGATGACAAGAGAATCAAACATCATAATCATTAACAATGATCTTTGACAGTGACAGTACAACCCACACACACACACAATTGCTGGAAAAAAGGCCAAGCGGCTATAACTGTGCTCATGTGTAACACCAACCATAAAACTTCAAATCAACAAAGGTGAGATAAATACAGCAGGAAGTTTAAAAATAGCCTTCAATCCAACGATGTCCTAATTAATTTTAGTTTTTATACAGACAAGTAAATGTAAAAAAATTAACTGATAAAAATCTTTTTTTAATGGAATTTTTTTTTTAAAATCAGGCTCAGTATAAATTCTTGTGTAAAATAAATGCAGCTTTTAAACAGTGAGAAATCATTTGCTCTGCTGTTTCCCTGCAATCAGCCTCTACAACCTGTTCAGTGTTGCCATATTAAGCAGAATCCCCCAATGACTGCGCTATTTTTAATCACCTTGAGCTGAAAAACGGCCTTGAAAGTGTAATTCATCAGAGGTACGTTTACAGTGAATGAGTTTGGATGTTTCTCAATGGCACTTCCAATCAAATCCTATGCAACACTACACTTTAACAGGTCATTACTCCAGCACAGGGCTTTTTTTTTTTATCAAGTTTCCCAGGCAGCAGTTAACATCTTCGCGGTTAAGATGTTGGACTACGGATCGGAAGGTCACGAGTTCAAACCCCAGCATCACCAAGCTGCCACTGGTGGCTCCTTGCACTCGGCCTTTCACCCACAACTGCTCGGATGTATAAATGAGATAAATGGAAGTCTCTCAGGATGCCAAATGCTGTAAATGTGCATTTAAATCCGTAATAGAACAATAATATACTTAAAATTATACATATAAAATTGAAATGTTACTGATTGTGGATTCAGTTCTGTAAATGCAAACTTTATTTTCTATTAAAATGGTGAACATACTTCATTGAACCTGCTGAGTTTATTACAGTGAAGTCTACTCGCAAGCCTCGCAACACTTTACATAAATTATATACCACATAAATTACATCAGATGAGTTTACGCTAATATGTAAGGAATAAAACACGTATGTTAAGACGTTGTAGGAAACTAATCAACAATATATCGTCGGGAGTTTATTAGAAGTCGGACACGCTGGCCATCGGCTTTTCAGCTCCCTGTGTGTGTGTTACCTGTTACGCCGTCGCCAGTTTATTAATGGACGCCTGAGATTTGCCTCGGAGCTCCTGTCAGAGCTGCTGTTATAGGAAATAAATCAACATCTTCCGAGCAATCAGGATCAAGAATTCAACAGCGATAAAATATGTGCGAGGTAGCCTACTATTCTCATTCTGACTGATGAAAGCCTAAAGGTTTGTGCTGAGATATTAAGGGGTAATTTTCATTACGTTCTTTGACAAAATGTCGTAACGAAAAATGTTATCATTATAATTCTGTTTAAATTCATTCGAAAAAAAGGAAAAAAAAAACTTGAAACAGTACCACAAATCTTGTTTCCTGTGCGAGTGCGTGTGATACTAACTGAGAAACTGAGATGACTCAAACCTGCTGTTACAAAGAAAATAAAAGGCTCAGTCTCCTGTATATTTCTATCAGGTGCCCGAGTCAACCTGCAACCCATCCTTCTGTACGCATGAGATTTGTCCTAGTCGTTTCCCACCCATCACCTCAACACATCTGGACAGATGATCACTTCTCTATTTCCACTGCGGTAATGTTAAGAGGTGACGAAGCTGATTAGTCCCAGAGATTGTACTGACTAAAGCCTGCAGTCTCACAAAAAGGTCTTCTACAAACACCCCCTGACTAGTTTCACCTGAGGCAGGCTGCAAAACAAAGAATTTTAGACACATAACAGAAAAGGCTTTTAAACAGGAGATGGAGACAGCTCCGAGAGAAAAATAAAGACTGGACGTTTCTGAAGACATCATTAGTGGCTACTATCCGTGTCAGATCTCTTGGTGCGATTCACACATGAGGATCGCAGGAAAAGCAATGAATCTCAGGACAGAATTACGTCCTGGTCGGATTAAGAAGAATCGAGATTTTATAGTCGCAGGTTTCGGAAAAGGACAAAGTGGGAGACCTAAACGAAGACATCTTGGATTTTTGATCTCACAGTGTGAAAATCACTGCGAGGGTTAAACCCAATAAATTAATACAGAAACCGCTGCCAGGTAAAAGTACACACACACCACAGAATAATGAGAGAGAAAAAGTGAGAAAGAGAGAGAGAGAGAGAGAGAGAGAGAGAGAAGAAGATGGAGAGAGGGAAGGGGAGGGGATAGAAACAGGGAAAGAATATATGAGAGAGAGAGAGAGTAGAAAGAATGAATGTGTGAGAAAGAAAGGAAGGGGATTGAAACAGTGGGGAGGGAAGGGGAGGGGGTAGATAAGAGAGGGTAGAAAGAAAGAGAGCAAGAGGGAAGGTGATAGAAATAGGTGGAAGGAGAGGTAGGAAGAGGGCAGACAGAGGAAGGAAGAGAGAGAGAGAGAGAGAGAATGTGGGGGTGAAAGGAGAGGGGGGAGAGAGAGAGAGAGAGAGAGAGAGAGAGAGAGAGGACAAAAAAGAGAGCAAGGTAGAAAGAGGGGCTCAGAGGTAGAGAGAGGACAGAGAAAAAGAAAGAGAGGGAGAGAGAGACTACACAGTTAAATGCATGTATTCTTATTTGTATTTTATATTTATTCATTTCTGTTGTTATTCTGTGATTTGTTTCTGAGGTTTGGCAAACGAACATCCATATATGCCATGCCAATAAAGCATCCTTCGTGAATCTTGAGAGAGAGAGAAAGAGAGAGAGAGAGGGAGGGAGAGAAGAAGGGGCAGAGAGAGAGAGATCTTGAATCTTGAGAGAGAGAGAGAGAGAGAGAGAGAGAGAGAGAGAGAGAGAGAGAGAGAGAGCGAGACGGACTGCGGTGATGAATATGTGGAATGTGTGCTGTATGTGTTTTATTTGGCCGTCGCATTTCAGGTCCACAAACAAGAAGAGAAATCAAAAACAGAAGAATAAATCATCTGCTTTACAGCGGTAAGTTCATCAGTATTTGGTCGAGGCGAGTGCACACGCAGCTTTAACGTCTCGGCCGCGGTGATAAATGAACAGCACAAACCTCCCAGACGCTTACAGAACTCTTACACTGAATCATTTCCTTTTTCTGATGAATATGAGGTGAAGCAATGAGGTAGAAACCACTTCTTTAAACTTTTTTTCCCCCCCTGCAGCTGTTGTGGGTGAACACTGATACGAGTGGGCAGATGGAGCCGTAACACCGACCTCAGCACTGAGCTCAGCCTGGAGCCATGTTTCCATATTACACTTTCAATTCACAGTGTTTACGCACACCATTTATCCTGCTTTATAGCATCGGCACAATGCTGTGTTTAAAGATCAAGAAATCATTAACTGGGATGCATTTATTTCTCAACAGATCTTGAATAAATTACAGAGGAAACAAAAATAACAAAAGTCGAATGATGAATTCATCAGCTAGAGCCAGGCAGGAAATTAAAATCTCTAGTGTGATGAAAATAAATAAATAAATAAATAAATAAATAAATGACTTAGCTACATAATATTAATAACATTTATACTACAAATGTCCAGTTAGGGTCATTAATAGCGGTAACAAAATTATTTCATAAATGCCTTTTTCTAATGATTTTTTTTTTTTTTAACTATAAAACACACTGTCAAAAGTCAGATGGATGGAGTTCATCAAAGCAATAAAGAGAAGAGGATCTCTATTTGTCTGGTAATTAAACCTACATCAATTTAAACCTTGACGCAATAATGTCATTAGGGAATTTAAACTACGATACCTGACTATTAAATGTACCATTTTGTATTTAAACTTATTTATCTAGGCTAACAGCAAACAATGGCATGGATGTTCTCAATTTAAAATTTTTACTCAATTTTCTATTTAAAGCAACATTTAAATTATTGAGAAAAACTCCCATGTGTATATTACCTGTAATAAATTGCAGCCTTTTGCACAGCTCCATAATTTGATTTCGGTTTGATTTATGCGACTAATTGTGCAGCATTAAATGTTATGAATCTATCTATAGATGTCCATGAGGCTTTGTGCAGCATTTATTTTCCACATTCTGGAACAATGCTTGATTTTCTTTTTCAAAACTATGAAATATGCCATTAGGCAATTAAGTAACAACAAGAGAAGTTATTTTATAGTGCAATTGCAAAAACCCATCAAGCGCCACGATGAAACTGGCGCTAATGAAGACCTTCCTAGGAAACCAAAACAAAAAGTCCATTTAGAGTTACCAGCCTCAAACAATCACGAATCAACAAACAGCACCTGGTACCTGACTGGTACTGTATGTAACGGTTTATTAATGAAAGCCATCCAACCCTGGTTCCCAATCCTGTGCCCTGCACGTTTCAGCCTTTTCCGTGCTCCTCCACACCCATTTTCATTTACAAAAGGTGGTTAATTAGCTGATTAGCTAAAACAGGTGCTCTAAGAGCTGAGAAAAAACACAAATTAATCCAGAGCAGCGGGGTGGGGTGGTCCTCCAGGAAATCAGTGGTTACAGTACCTGTGGCAGCGGCGTCATAACTGCAAACCTTCCAGCTCAGAACGTATGCTTGGCCCAAGTACTCCAAATTTCATTTTGTTCACTAATGAAATATCAGTTTGAATTCTTGTGTCTCTCTGTATCCTGTCCACATGGTCACATATGCCTCAAGTTGTGGTCATCTCACACACAGGATATCTGAAGAAGGATTGATTTGGAATTAACTAACACAAATAAAGGACTCTTGGACAGGAAAAAAAAAAAAGAAGAAAAAATGATGTGGAGTTTATTTACACGCGACCTGAGGCTATTAAAGGGAGTCGGGTTGAGGTCGAGGACACACACGATATTAACTGTGAGCACAAAGGTCGAGGAAGATGGGGGGGGGGGGGGGGCCCGTTTGAAAACCCGTGCCTCCCACCCTCTCCCTCTTGATTGCCCAGAAACCACTTCAAGTGTAAAGTCTGCTTAATGAGAGAAGCTTCTGACTGCCACGATTGTGGTTACGAAAACTAGCACAAGATAATACTATAAACATTTCACTAACTCACAATGTTATACAGAGTTTGATATTAGAGATGGCACGGTGGATTGTTCAGTTTATTAGTCAGTTGCTTTCCCATTATGGCAGTAACCGTTTCTGTTATCATCCACCTGGCCACACCCCTGTAGTGCTATAGCTATTATTATACAACAGTAAGTTCCAACCGAGCAATCTGATTGGACAAGAGGCATTCCATAAGTCCACTGTCTATGGTTGTGTATGTGATATACGAATTTGAATTTGTTTAACTAAATGTATCAATCCACACCCTGGGCGTTTTAACATTCGTTACCCACACCAACTGTCGGTCGCAAAACCCACGTTCAAAACCAGTCACGGACGCATTTTAACAAGATAACGTTATGTCATCTTAAAGAACACTTTGTATCCTTAATAATTGCATCTACGTCGTTCTGAATTGTGCCTTCATGTCTACAACCGCATCACAGCCGTGCTGATATCCAGCACATCCTCAAATGTGATACAATAAACACAACCTCATACACACAGCCTAAATCACATTTCCACAAACCTAAGCCAGGCAAAGTATTTTGCATGTTTATTCAGTGGTCGTTGAAGTGGCTAAGAAGCTTCCTGCTAAATAACGCTGAAGCAGACACCGTACACCCTGCTAGCACTCCAACTCAGAAGTGACACGAGTCAATCTGAAACTTCTATATACTACTAAATCACCTGTAACAGTTTCCACCGCGGTCACCACGTCCAGGTCAAAATCATTACTCACAAGTTTCCTCACAGTGCCTAGTCAAAGTTTTTTGTTGCTTTTGTTCAAAACAAGAGAAGCAGCCTCACAAGCGTACTAAGTGACTACGTAACACTGCGTACTCTGCTGGTTTCTGCAAAGACTCAGTCTGAATCCTTCTTACATATGATGAAGTAGTGAGTAGATTAGATTTGCAAAAGATATTCAGCCACATCCACAGTGTAACTTCCGGTTACACGTAATGTGTAGGTTATTAGTGATCCTGAGAATCGTTCAAATTCTGTTAATACTTTTCTGTTAAGACTTTTCTGTTAAGACTTTTCCCACTGTTGTGTTTATGTACTGTCCTCTGAAAAACATACTACCATGTGTTAAGTCACGTGAATCCACAATTTCCAGTCTGCGACAAGGAAGCAACATGGAGGAAGACTGTTTAAACGGGGGGGGGGGGGAGATGGGGGGGGGAATTCCGGGAGTTAATAGTTAAGGATATTTACAATGCAGTACAGTGTCAGTGAACTTTGAGGGCAAAAAAACAAAAATCATTCATTAATCATAAGCGAGGAAGAAATGTTTAAATTACTTGTGATGTTGATTTAAGGTCATATCGCCCAGCACTATAAACATTTTCAACACGTTACATTTTTAATTAAATTAAATTACATTTTATTTGTATAGCACTTAAAAAAAATTATTTAAAAAAAAAACAGCTTTAAGAAACGGAAAATAAAGTACGGGAAAAAGTAAAGACTATAATTATCCGATTTGGAAAAACAGTTATTTGAAAATTTAATCAGAAGACAGAAATAACTTTTTACAACAACATCAACTCATACTGGCTTTAGACTTATACAAAATTAAGAACCTTAAAATGTAGCTGCTCAAACGATTTCATTAAATAACCTTAATAACAGCTCTGATTATCAGCTCATACACACACTCACATCCTCACAGTGTCTAATCCGGCTCTCTGTAATGCTCATGTCTTTCCCTGCATTCATAGCAAGATCTGTGCTGGCTCTGTCACCAACAGTGGATCACATCAGAAAACATCCTTAATCCACTCGTACACCGATCCAGTTCCTTTCATTTCGTCATTGCCTTTCATTTCTTTTTATATTATATACTGTATATATATTAGCGCCACATGACCTAAACCTCACTAGTTGTTTTTTGCACAAGTTTTAATTCACCGTCCTGCCAATAACTGTTTGTGTGATTACTTAACATTTGATACAAGCACAAATATTAGCTCTAGTTTCTAGTTAGTTTGTACAGCTGGTACTAGGAAAGCTTCATCACACAGGCTGGTCTTAAAGCTCCTAAAACACTGAGCACTTCTTAGTTGATTCTTCTAAGTTTCTAATAAACATCATTTGTTTACTGAAGCAAATTTAATTCCTTTTAAATACTCATTTAAAGGCAAATCAAATGTAATAAATTCTGATTCAGGATGTTAAACTGTCGCCGCATCTCAGTATCAAACGAACACTAAGCTCTTCCCCAAAAAAAATAAAATAAAATAAAATAAAAAACAGACCACAGGAGCGAGGACGATATTTCGAAACATGACATTACCGCACTATATCGTACGTCGGATCATCGGTGAACGCCTGAGGATAATTTTAGTGCTGACATTTTCCACTCAAGGCACACAGATCTTAGGGAAAAAGCACACTGTTCAACAAAACGGCCCACACCTCGTCATCCATGTCCTGACACGGAGAATAGGTCAAGACCGAGTTCAATGTCTGAACACACATTATTAGAAAGTGCTTAAACGAGCAGACGTGTAATTCTGTAATGTAAATCACTCTGGATATGAACATCTGCCACATGCTGCAAAAAATAACCTGGAGGAATAGGTTTTTGGTCGCGCCAGGAAATTGTTGTGTCTTAAAACAGATTTGTCAACTTTGCATTAAAAAAAAAAGAAATCATAAATTATTGATGAATCTGTCCGCTCTCTCTTTCTCTCTCCCTAATCTCTCCACATGGTGCTGCTTGTTATAGATACAAGCCTAAATGGAAATCAAGGACAAACAGTACTAGGTCAATGTGAAGGACACGGACGATTACAAAACATGCACAGTGGACTACTTTTTTTTTTTTTTTGGAGGAGTGGGAACTAAAAAAAAAAAAAAAACATACACCCTTTGACCACTATAGAGAAAGTCTGCAAACAAGCACCTGTGAGCGATGCCTAACAGCAACTACAAACGCGTGCATGTGCACATGTGCGCACACACACCAACTGTTTATGTAGACGATCTGAAACTGTACTAGAGCTTCCACGTCCCATCTGTACACTTCTAATGAACAGGTTTTCAAAACCACCTGTTCAGAGCTGAAACAGGTCACCAGACTGAGTAAGGGGGAAAAAAAGTTAAATAAAAAATGCACACACATGCACAAAAAAAAACAAAAACCCTTAAAAAACCCAGCAGTACAGAACTGTGCCGGCAACACAGCATAGGTCAATGATGATTTAAAAAAAACTATGTGCTTATATGGAAGCCTTGCGGTTGTGTGTTAACAGGGAGGCATCAGACTTCAGACTGTGCATATGGGTTTTCAGATACAACGTCATGTAGAACAAAAGTTATTATTCATTTTATAAAGTGTCAATTTATCAAGGAATTTGGGAATTTTTCTGGAATATGGGAATGATGATGCAAAAATGTAAAACTCGTATTAATGTTTTTTTTTAAAGCATTCTATTTCTATCATTAAAATATGTGACCGTGTGTATCTGTGTTATTGATTTGTGCCTGTGACCAATTTTCTTTTTTTTTTTTACTCTATCGTGTGTGTATATAGTTGGGTAAAATAAAATAACTTGAAAAATTCAATCCATCATATTGCCAAAGGTTGCACTGAAAAAAAAAAAAGGATGTGATACTCTATACTGTACATTTCTGAAACATATATAAACAATAACAGATATAAGTGTGCTATTGCATAGGGACATTTTAAAATGCTGACTTTTTCTTTCTTCTTTTACAGAACCAATTCAAACAAGTGACACCTGGTGCTCGCTGCTGGATGCCATATTAAAGCAAATTAACCCGATTTAATATTAAAAGTGATGACCATGATAGACTTGAGTTAAAGCATAGACAGGACACCACACCATGTGGAATCTCTTTTTATCTTTTTTATGCATTTCTAAAGAGAAATATTGAACATTTAATAGGAAATCACCAGCACACATTTTACTCAAGGTTGCTCACAGTATGAACATACAACACCTGATGAAAAATACTTAGAGAAAAATACTTAAAGACAAATAAAAACAAAACCTTGTAGTTAAGACATGAGGCAGTGAAAAGTGTTTCATATTTTTTTCTGTCTTATATAGAGAGAAATGATGCTCCAAGATGGAGCCCTCTAGCAGCCACTAGTGTTATTAGCTAAGCAGCTAGGCTGATGCTGACCATTTCATCCCAGTTGCAAAATAAAACACACAAATAAAGCAGTTAAATAACTCGGCACTGTATAAAGAAGATTAATTTGAACCAATAACGATATAGGAATCTGATAAAACTTTTTTCTAAAAGGGGTGAAAAAGACAAACTTGGCATCTACAGGGAGAAAAAACGGACAGCACTCGCGTTCAACATCAACACCTGGCTCAATCCCAATTTGCCCCAGTCTCCCCTATATAAGTGCCCTATACAGGGTGTGAAAGAGCAGCATGGCAGTGCACTATATCTCCAATCCGGAGCCGATTGAGATTCGGCCAATAACATGTTAAAGCCGAGGGAGCTACTAGAGAACTCCCCGAGCGCAAAAAATGTCTACAACATTAACATCAGCCTCGCCTGCAAAACAAACAAACTCAGCTCAAAGTAAAACACAAACGCTGCACATAAGCATCAGGTAAACTCAAACACGCACAATACAGCTCCCGGTCTGTCAATTTAAGCGGCAAAGTAGCGCAGCGGTTTTACCTTCAGTTCCGCACTCTCCGCCATCTTGTAGTTCCCTAGCGCAGGCCATGACGTAGCCCGGTCACGTGGAGAGGGGGGCACGCGCGGCTCGGCTCGAGGGCGTCATCGCGCACGCACCCCCCCAAATTGACGCAAATCAATTAACCCACAATTCATCTGTGATTTTGTGCATTAGCAACGAGCCATGATATGATGAGTGCTTCTTCTCCACTTTTCATCGACATTCGAGCCACGTGGAAATGTGTACAATTGGAATTTCTAATTATTTTCAGTGTAGAAAATGTGCCGGAATAAAAAAATATATAATAATCTAATTTAAAATTTTATTTGTCACATACACAACCATACACAGTGTGATATGCAGTGAAATGCTTATACAATTGCCCCTGACCTAAAAAAAAAAATTTAAAAAAAGAAAGAAATATTTCCTGTGAGAAATAAATTTCACTGGAGAGTACCCCATTGAAAAAAAGTTTACCCTGGATTGCTTGATTGTTTAACAAACATTCAAAAGCAGTTGGTTTGTTTTAAAACAAAAACATTTGATTTTCCTAAAAAAAAGATTTTAAACATTACACACGCTTCTTACTCACCACAGGGTGCTGTTTAAAACCCTTGATACAGAAATGTTCCAACTTGCAATCACAGGTCACCTGCAAAGAGATTTCAAGTATAAGACACACAGAATTCAGGTAAGTTAACTTTTAATGTTTTTCATGTGAAAATGTAAATGTCCAGGACTTCAGCATTTCTCTACTATTTTTTTTAACACTGATAAAACATTTTTTAAAGTCTTATCTGTTATCATTCAAATGAGTATAGACTCCCTGTTGAGGCTGGATCCTCAAGGTTTCTTCCTATTGTCATCTCCAGGATCTCCGCCATTGCCGCCCTCTGCTTGCTCATCAGGAACCAACAAATAAATGAATGAGCATTGTCTGCTTTATTTTTTATTATAATAAAACGTATGAAGGGAGGGCTATAGTTTAGTTATTTTTTGTATTAGCATGTACAGCATGACATGTAGCTGTATCTTTAGCAAACAAGATTATTTGGAGATGCTTGTCACAATCGCTTCAGCATTTTCCTCATATTATCCTGTTGTTATTAATGACCATACTGTAGCTTTCTAAATAGTTTTAAAAAATAAGGATAGTTGTCACAAATAGAACAAAATACAGTCCATATCCTTTCAATACATCTCTCAGTTCTTTCCTAATACGTTCCATTGTACGAGAAAGAGAATTTGTTTGGGACAGTATTTTTAATAGATTCAAATTACATTAAAAAAAAAAGTGATGAACAACCCCATTCCCCCCTAACGAAGCCAGTGTATGCTCTTACATCTCTTAAAATCTTTAAGCATTCTACAGCTGTGTCTCAGGGAGATTTCTAGTATTTCACCATCAAAAGTTGGTTGCACGTAGAAACCTTGAAGGCTATGTTCTTTCTTTGTCTTTCTTTTTGTTCCCTTTCAGGGGTCGCCACGGTGAATCATCTTCCTCCATCTAACCCTATCCTCTGCATCCTCTTCTCTCACACCAACTAACTTCATGTCCTCTCTCACT
>JAQQZT010000023.1:8395584-8408716 GCA_030068275.1 Clarias platycephalus
TATAATCAGGATTATTGTTAATGCTGCCTGTTTTGCTGTATTATTATTATTATTATTATTATTATTATTATTATTATACAACAAAACAAGATTAACAATACTATTGTTACCAGGAGAATGTTAATTAAAATATACTGTATTTTTCAACGATTCTCCTATTATTTAGGCATTTCTGCTGTTGTTTGGTAAAATACTGTTATTTAATAAATGTAATAAATTGTTGGTCATGAAACTTATCTACTATTTTTTCCTCCTGATTTATATAATTTCAATCTATATACTTAGCCCACGATATGGTAGAAAATATTATAACATTTCTTCCTAAGAGAATAGTCTGTAATTTGCCTTAATAAAAGAACATAAAATAAAATACAATACAATAAAAATTAACTCATTATTTTTGACAGCCTGTTTAACTGTTATAAATATTATAAATGATATAAGATCCTACACTCATTTTACGAAAATGTATCTTACAAAAATAATCACATTAATATTTAAAACGAGGAAGATCATATCATTTTTGTATAAGGAACACCGAGCTTATCTGCTTTTACAGCGGAATAAGGCAGACTGTTAGTCAAAGCCTGAGCTTTAATCACTAGGACGCTATGAGAAGAGTTATTTATAATGTGAAATATTCTATTTCTCGCCTTTTGATATGAACTCGATTTCTCATCAATCGAACTACACTTCGAATGTTCACTTTTCATGTCGTTGCGCATTCGTTACACAGAAATGCGTTGTGCAAGTTGTAGCACTGATGATTTTGAGCTGATGAAGACATTCACACAACCATCATGCACCGAGAATAACGATAGTAATATTGCATGTGAGAAACACTCACCTTTTTAACGAAATCAAATCAAGAAGCTACAGAATCTCGCCGAATTACTGCAAGGAGCAGCAGCGCAATAACCCTCCAGATGTCCAATAACGCAATGAAAGACACGCAGGAGAGTCTCTCTCTCTCTCTCTCTCTCTCTCTCTCTCTCAGAGTAGTAGGGCAAACATTTCCATTCTTCTCAAGCAAAGAGCATGGAGCGACCGCATGGCAGTCCGGGCCACTTCTTGTCAGACTGAATGAGGGGAACAGACGAAAATGAGGACAGGACACACCCACAGAGACACGAGCCACGCGGAATATTAACCCGTTTATCGCCGAGACAGGTGGAGACAATGCGCGCGCACACCAGCTTCAATACTTGAGATAGATAGATAGATAGATAGATAGATAGATAGATAGATAGATAGATAGGCAGACAGATGAGTAGACAACAACAACATATTATTATTATTATTATTATTATTATTATTAATAATAATAATAATAATAATAATAATAATACTACTAATAATAATAATAATAATGAATACTATATGATCCTAAAAATATTAACACACAAAACAGTTTATTATTGTACACAGCCTTATAGAACAAATCTTGAAATATAATAAAATACTCAGTGTTTTAAAAAATATATATATTTGTAAAAAATTATTGTTGTTGTTGCTGTTGTTCCAACGTTAATATTTGTCCATATTGCACTGACATGTGGTAATCACACAACAGACCTTCATTACGAATTTGCATCGAAACTTTGCCCCCAGGCTGCTCGTGCGCCCCAGGGCACTTTGCCTAAACTGCGCGTGCGGTCTCGCGCTCCGTCGTTTCCCATGCCCGCAGGGCCCTATAGGTAAACGCTGCACATTTGTTTACTACACACACATACACACACGCCAGTGAGAGCGGATCCCGTGTACAAACACTGATATATTATAGCAATAGGCAGAGGGAAGCGCTGGAACCCTATATGTGCACATTAACTATTTAAAGCCCGATCAATGCCCTTCAGTTAACCCCAACTCAAAAACTGACGCACAGATACAGTATAGCTAGTCATGATGGAGTCAGCATTGCATCGTGTATAATAATAATAATAATACCTTAAATTATCTGTTCAAATTATTTCTAAATGTTATACCTAATACAACACACTGGAATTAGCAGAGTAGTTTATATATAAAAATAATAAAACGAATAATGTTAAGTGTCCCGGAAGCTTTTTGTTGTATTAAATTAGGTACATCAAATTCCTGACATTAAAAAACTTTTTATTTTCGACGAAAGCACAAATGAAATCCCAATGACCCAGTTTAAGCAGAGTATTATAAAAACCCAAGTGACATTCGAATCGTTTCATATGACAGCTTTAAAGTTTAAACAATCCTGAGAAAAAATGGTACTAAACTGCACCTCTCCTTGCAGTGGTACTTGCATCAAGTATGCATCTTCAGTACAAACGTGAATATGTATTACAGCATAAGCTTTTAAACCTATTTAAAGCTTATTTATTAAAGCAATTATTATATGGAAAATTGCATATAGTGTCTTGCGTCATTATTTTTGGGGGTATCACACAACACAATGCAAAACCACCCCTTCAAAAGTAAATAGTAATTAGTATTTAATTGAGTTGATTTCATGAGAAAAAAAAAAAAAAAAAAGCTATCTAAATGCAGGTATTTGTATTTGCATTTTTTTATGTAATTTCATCTGGGGGTCACTAATAGAGACGGGATGGTTGTAAAACGTGCCAAGTGTCGCGGGGCCACCCGCCTGAGCTTAATGCAATATTGATGGTGAGGGAAACTTTAACCCGACTCGGCCCTGAGCGCGTCCTCTTTCACCATACAAGAGACTTCGCTCTGCTCCAACAATAATTACAATTTCACACTGTAATTATTCCTTCCCTGTTAATTATTTAGAGCACAGGCTGACTGCGGCACAGTTATGGCGGGGAGGCTGGGTGCTGTGATAATAATAATAATAATAATAATAATAATAAATACAAATACAAAAAAATAAATAAAAATAAATAGTAAAAATGACTAGATTTTTTAAAACCAAAATTGGATCAGGACTTGATATGAATTAGTACGGATTATGGCGATTTTTAAATTTTTTTTATTAATTTTTATCCCAAGTAGATTTTTTCCACCCCTTTTTCCGTTTTTCACATGCAATGTTATACAAGGCCACGCCATAACACAGTGCCATACAATATACAGAAGTCTGACCCCCTCTCTAGTGTAAGTCTTACAGTGGCTCATATATCGTTGGCTATTTTTGTTCTACTCCTATTTTTTTCCTTATTAATAATTAGCAACAAAGAGGTTAAGATTAGTTTAAGGTGCAGCCCTTTTGTTTGCAGTACGACATGACTGTGACATGCTTTTAAGTAATCAATGCTTGTTTGAGGCACAGTTTAATCAATAGGATAAATATTGTATTTCAGAAACATCTGGCATTATTAGTTCATTAATAGCTTACTAGATATTATATTACACAGATGTATAAACGAATTAGTGAGACAATATGATTGGACAAAGTTCAAGGAAAAATAAGAACATTGTGCTGACTGTAGACTATAATTTGCTTAGTATAATATAGAATTAAGATATTAATGTATGGGTTTATTGGGTTGATTAGGGTTATTGGCTAAAGAGCTTAGATTATACTCTAAATACGCCTGATTTCAGTTGTTTCACATTTTATTGTGAAACCTAAATAGATTGGCACATAATTAAATTATTGTGATTAATTGCACTCCAAGTCTACATTTACTCTACATCCATCCCTAATGTACAGTGATGTTAATGTGTTTCTGTGAACATAATGATGTTCAGTCCAGTTGAGATCATATACCATGCCCTAAATAATACAATAACTAGAACAGAATTCATACCATCAGGTCTATAGTGATAATGAATATAATGAACTTATTAGAAGGGAAACATCAAATTGGTTAGGAGAGGACTCAGCTCTGTTTTGACTAATGGTGTACATACTCTTCATAGTGCTCAGGAGAAACCTAATCCTTCCTTCTCATCTCAGCCACTCAGGAGGCTTCATGCCTACTTACTGTTTCAGCATATTACAGACCTTCACATCTCCCGCATACCACATTACAGACAAGAACATTGAGGGTTTATATGTTGTGTCGGGTAGTTAAACAGTTCTGAAAAGAAACTGAAAACTAAAGATACAGGAGAAAAGGCTTTCAATCCAGAGAATAGCTATATGATCTACTCTTGAGGAGAACTAAAGGGAAAACAAGCAGGTTATATAAAAAGCACAAGGTCTAGTTTCTGGAGGTCACAAGAGAGATTGGCACATAAATCAGTGCCAGAGTCATTCAGAGGGAGACGTTTAATAACCGTACCAGATGAAAGCCAGTGTAGTACAGTAACCGGCTCTATCAGCGGCATCTAAAAGCCACATGACCCCAAATAAATTCCACTTTAGCACCAGATCAATCAGCTCTGTTCATATTGATCTCCCTCGGCCTGACACTCCTTAAGTCGCCTGGCCGCAACCTTTTTTGTTTCAGGTGAAAATAGCATTTCGATTACTGTTTTTTTTTTTTTATTAGGAAAAGGATTGCTACAAGAGGTTCTCCATGGTCTGAAAATTAAGTGGTGACATTTTAATTACTGGACATTGATAAAAAGATCTGGGTAATAGCAGTGAAAAGCGGCAGCTCTGTTCTTCCGGCCCGACCGTGCTAATCGAACCGGACCGTTGTGGGAAAGCTCGAGCCCTGAGAGCAACTCAAACTGCTGCCCACTGGAAAGACACAATTTCTGGTCATATTTCAGAAATATAAATAAATTTTGCCTGCTAAGACAGCAAAAACTATTTCTAGCCGCTAGGTGGCGTCATTAAAAAAATCAGCATTTTCTGATTTTATAGTTTTAATGGTCACAGATATCTCCTGGGAGGAGGTTTACAGTTCAATTTACAGTATACACTTGCAGGTAGGCTGACAATGTTGCCTTGATTGGCAGGTGAAATCATCCTGACCATGACACCTTCAGTCTGCCATGTCAAAGCCTCTGTTCAGGCATTTACATACCCATCAAGGCCTGCCAAAATGGCAGTAAATTTTAATCACTTACAGGCAGCAAGGTTGCCATTAATATACTGTAAAAATTGACAATCAATTTTACATTATAGTTACTTTAAACTAAATAACATATTTACATTAAAGTGGTAAAAAGTTCTAAATGGTGTCCCAAGGGAAGCTCACTGTGTGGTAGTGGCTCAGTAGATAAAGCATTGAACTACAGATCAGAAGGTGGTGTGGTCAAATCCCAAGTGTTAAATTTGATCGAGACCCTTAAGCTTCTTCCATCAAAGTATCCTTCTGCTTTGATTAATAAGCATCAGCCCAACAAGCAAAGATTGTTTTATTTTATAATACACACGTTTTTACAGTACTATTGTAAATGCGCTGTGCAGCAGACGGATATAAAATTTTACTGGTAGCCCAACTGCAAGGATATTGCAATAAAAATCTATAGTTGGTTTTAAACTTTATTTGGATATTTGGCACTATTAGTCAGTCAACATGGCTGAATTAAGGTATCACGGTTTGGGGGACAGTCACTCGTCAATCAAGGCAACGTTATGGCAGGAAGAGAAGCCTGCCATCTCTGTATAGAAATGCTGCGCATGGGTGTTCAGTACAATAAATGCTGTTTTTGACTAAACTATAAAGAATCAACAGCATTAACATGTTCCGATATACCATAAGGGCAGCTCTGCAGTGAAGTGACTGCTGAGAGGATCACAGGTCATTCTCAAGCTTCTGTTACAGTCTGTATGGAGTTTCTGTGCATGTCCTTGTGGGTTTCCAGAAGGTTCTCCAGTCTCCTCTTGCTTTACAGGAACATGGATTGTCTATTGTCATGTTGAAAATAGCACTGTTGTCTCATACAGGGTATATTCCAACTTGGATTCTCTCTTGATCTCCCATGACATGACAAAGATAACACACTGGCTGAAAATGAATCCTTATTTTGTTGTATAAATGTAAGGAATTTGTTTAAGATCATGTGTAAAATAGATAATCGTTAGAGAAAACCTGGAACAAAAATTCGGCCAGATGAGAGCGATTTTAACACCATACACATTTTGTGACAAAACCAGCAAAAATAATAATGGGAAAAAAAAAAATTCAGTTGTATGAATATATTCCAAGTACAGAATCAAGAAATCCATTCAGTCATTCAATACTGTATCAAAGTCCTGACAAACTCGCATCAAAATGTCCGGGAGCCTGAAATATTTTTCACTTTCTTGAACATTTTCAAGTTTGAATTTAGATATTCAATGTACTAAAATAACTGATTTATACTGATCTAAAAAAAATGATATTCTAAGCAATATCAAAAGTCCAATTTAAACTTCGCTGTGCATTATATTAAGCCTAAAGTATTGCTAGTGATATTATTTTCCCAGAATAAAGTAATACCAACACATTTCAGGTAATAGAGAAAAGGAAATGTCACATTATTTTTCACAATAATGACCAGACCTGTGTTGTTTGTGCACGTACAAATGGATTTAGACAAATAAATACGCAGTTAAAGAAGCATAAGGGACACGTTTAGATTTCTTCACAGAAAGCATTTTCTACTACACGCATTAAAATGGCCCTTTAATAGCTTGAGGAACATTTCTTTATATTAAGAGAATGAAGTGAGGTGTTTATAGGAGAGCATCGAGAGAGAGAGAGAAAGAGAGAGAGAGAGAGAGAGAGAGAGAGAGACAGACAACATTCTGAATGTTTAATTTACTTAGGAATAGTTGAAGGTGTGCAAACTTTCACAGCAATGTGAAATCAGCCTCATGTGCCACCAGATTTCTTAAAAACAAAAAGACAGAAATAAAGACGGAAGGTAACAGTGCATTTGAACTGGGTTCAAAAACAAGCAAAACTTCAAAACCTAATAAAGATATCTGGATGATAATTTGGTAACATACCAAGAAAAAAAACTTACACCTTCAAGTATTATAACTTTGGGTATAATGCATATTTCTAGATATAGTCCCCTGCTACACTAATGCACTTAACGCAGTGTTTCAATTGTGCATGGAGACCATTAAAGTAGAAAGCTTTCTCAATACACCAGATCCATGATCAGACTACCTGTGAATGCTGGAATTCCTTGAAAATGGCTTGAAGCAAGGTCAGGACTGTAAAAGGGGTGAAAAGTTCCTGTAACATGCAAGTGGTGCGGTGGGCAGTACAAGTTTGTTCATTGTCTTTGAAAACCAGACGGCCATGACTTTGAAGTCACTTTGAAGGCCAGCGTTTCAGAGATGAAGCAGGAGGTCCGATCATGGCTCCGGCGTACTGAGAAAACTTTCTACCCTGATGGTATCCAAGCGCTAGTGAAATGCTGGGATAAATGCATCAGTGAAGCAGGGGATTATATAGAGAAATAAAGCTAGTTTTTACTTTCAAAACTGTGTTCTATTACTCTGCACAATCAGAAGTCCTGGTTTGTCTTGAACGCCACCTTGTATTTTTCACTTTCTTCATTGGAATCTCACCAGGAGTTAACTAAAGTAATGCAGGGTGCAAAATATGAGCCTACAGAACTGCTTCGTTTTATAACGTAACGCTGTATAAAAAACACAGCGGTACAATAAGTGCATGACGGCATAAAAATGTCTTTAAGTGGCCCATGGAGTATTGTAGTAGTAGTAGGCAGATGTGGTGGGTTGATGCAGCTGTAACATATGAGGCATGTTAGTCGGCAGCTGTCAGTGGTTAATAGAATAGTGAGCAAAAATTATTTACTCCCTGCTGTGGAATGATTACATGCTGTAGTGGAGAGGGAGGATGATGCTGATTTGAATTAAATATATCTAATAGATAAGTGGGGTCAGTCAAGTTAAAACGATTAGATTTAAGACCTATATTTATGTGCTCAGGAGGTTAAACATGTGGCTGGAATAACTCGATGCACACACCGGAGTAAGGATATGACTGAGTGCATGGAAAACTCGAGTGGTCTGGTATTGTGGTTTATATGTCGCAAGAGCTTTTTCTCTAACTTTTAAGGAAAACGCACAAAACTACAATTAAATAATCTGCGGCAGGAGAAACACGGCAGTGCTGAAAATGCCTAGGTTAGTGCTGATTAAAGAGGTCAGGGATAACAGGTACAACTGTAAAAGGAAATACGGACCATTGGTTTATTTTTTTTGTTTTGTGCCTGTTGAAATTTTTTGGGATATATTTAATATATCTGAATAGATTCCCTGAAACATAAATATATAAAAAAAATAAATAAAAAAAAATGCCCCAGACTAGAATAAAACATCTACTCAAGACGAACACAGTAAATGTGTCGCACAGCAATTTAAGAGCAATGTGTCGCATGCAATACACTCCTGGGTTAATAAATGTGAATTTTCTTTTTGGCAAAAAAAAAAAAAAAAAACCCTCGTTCATTTGGCTGCTGCTTTTGTCCTAAGCTACATACAATCGTAACAGGATACATCTATGCAGATAACGATTAAGGTCTAGCTCAAGGACCCAATCAGCGGCAGCGTGGAGATACAGGGATTTTACCTCAAAACCTTTTTCTTTTTTTGATCAGTAGCCCAAAGCCGCCTCCCTCCATCCTCTCCCTGTAGGGATCGAAACGCAAAAACGTTTACTCTGCATTACAAGGTCTTCTAGTTTATCCTGAAAGAACCCTATTAAAAAGCTTTTGCTTCATGGTCCATCTGCTATGGAAATGATAGAGAGTCATAAGCCTGAACCATTTATACTGCAATTTCCACAAGCGTTCAGAAACAAATATATAAAACAAAACAAAAACAAAACACCGATCTCGAGTTATTAGATCCGTAGGAAAAAAAAAAAAAGGTTCCATAAGCACTCTGGAGTCTGTTTATGGATGGTCTCCTTCAAGTCAAGTAAGTCCAGCCAGGTAACCTCTGTACACTCAGTGGTACTTTATAGAAAAGAAAAACAAAAAAAAGAAAAAGAAAAAACAGCTCCTTGTTGTGTCCCGGCTCCTTACATTAGCCCCTGAGCTTGCTGAGATTTGCGGTCCTCCAAGCACCTACACACCCACATGGATACTACCTCCGTGTTCCCATCATCGTATTGCGTGATAAATGGATGATCCTGTAAAAGAGGAGAAGAAACGGCATAATCATTTAGTGCTCGTTCTTTCTAACTTTTTTTTTTTTTTTACTTTAAAATCTTACAGCTATACCGTAGAGCAGCAATTAATAAACACGAGAGCTGGGTTTGACCCTGATACCGGGTAACACTGTGACAAGGTGACTGGCAGGACTACTTTTCCTCCATTCTACCCCTAAACAGGAAAATGATAAACCACCATGACAGAACACTCATTGCTTAAACTCAGCTTATTAACAGAGCATATGCTAAAAAAGCATCGTGTATGATTTAGTGGCTGTGCTGCTGTTACTTAAAGGCTTCTGTCTCCGCTGTGACCCTGCCACCGGCTGCCCAGTTACTGGGATTCCTGATTGGAGCTTTAGGCTTTGGAGATAAATTAGCAGTGACACTCGGTGCTGTTTAAATGAATGTGTCTTTCCTTATTACTCTGATGTAGTGATTCTGGCAGAAGCACCTGTGTACCGCTTAAACTACACGAGCAAATCCTAATTAAATAAGAGACAGAATTAAGGAGGAATTTAAAATGAAAGGCGCGTCAAAGGGCATTTTAAAGGGTGTTGTTAAATGATTTGTATTTTAACAAGGAACGCTTCTCCTCCCCAGATGAGGTATTGGCTTCCCAACTGGAACTTATTTGTAATATAACGTTAAGTACATTGGGCTGTGTTGATGAACTGTAAACTGCAAAATTCCCAAAAGTGTTCAAATAACACCCTACAGTTTTTATATGTCCAGCTGGACTCGTATGTAAGCGTTGGAGATATTACCTAGTAGGAAAAACCGAGATGATTATTTATTGGAATAATTTTGTAAAGTAACTAACAAGGAAAAGATTCTGATTGTAATGATTTATGTATTTTAGTGACTGCAGGCTTATACAATATACAACAGTAAAAATAAATAAATAAATAAAATGCAATCTTTTTTGCAATACGAGTATATTAGAAAATACATACACTAAATAATTATTATTCACATGAACAATTTAATTATTGTGCAACCCTGTAATCTAATTATGCAGATAAACTTCAAGTAATAAGATTTATAACCTGACTAATTATGTGCTGTTTATTATTATAAGTAAAAAAAAAAAAAAAAAAAATATATATATATATATATAACTGACTTAATTTTAGGTAATTTATTTTTAGTTACAAAAGAAACTAGAAACTTGCCAGCAAACCTATAAATAACGTGAAGTCTCATTATATACAATTTTTTATATCATACTGCCCATACCAACAATTAACTGTTTTTTTTCCCCCTTCAATTTTCTTATGTTATAAACCAAGGCCACCAGATTCCTCTTCACGATGCCAGTCATTTGCAAACACCCCGCTTCTCCTTTTCTCACAGACACACACTCTTGGTCTCTGCGAGGACAGAGCGGGACCATCAATCGTGCTGTCCTGCTAATGGTGAGCTCTGTGTGTGCCACAGTGAGGTTAATCACTCTCCGCTCTGGGTTGCGTTGAGGCCCGTCCTGAGGGCGAGCCGTAGCGAGCGCCCTTCTCATCAATCACCAGGCCCGGGCACAGCCTCGCCAGCCTACTCACCAGCTCCGGGCTCAGATATGGAGCAGTAATATGCAGCTGAACCCAGCACTACGCTGTGACCCTGCCAGGCCGGACGAGGGTCTGACCACGTAGGGCGGCCTGTTTTTGACCCGACACGGAGAATAAGAGCACATTTGGGAAGAGATGCAGTCAAGGACGGGGAAGGGCCGTTTGAGGAGAAAGACATATATAAATACCACACACACACACCCACAAAATGGTCAATGATCATTCGCATGCTCTTACACACATTTGGACAATGACAAGCTGCAATAAATCAGAGCTCAGACGGTCAGTTGCTTGTTTGGCTGGACCGACACAGGCCGCATTCACACACACACAAATCTACCCATCGCCACCTGTGTGTCCCTCTGTTCTGTGTGACTTAGAAGAGAAAATAAGTGTGTGTGTGTGTGTGTGTGTGTCTGAGAGCATGCCGAGAAGTGCACCTCCATTAATTAACCCACCTGCTGCTAACATTGCACCCATGCAGAGGAAGTTATTAAGAGAGGAAAGGCAGAATAAATACTGCTTTAGTTAGGTCATTATCAGCTTCTGCTTACCTCTCTACCATCAGGCGGAAAAAAAAACTCATTTAAAAGTGTGGCTACATTAATCACAGCCCCATATCAAAGTGTGATAATCACCTGAATTCTCCGTTAAAATAAAACTGCCAAACCCAGGGGAAATCTCACTCTACTCTTTAATTGTTTCGAGTCTGTGATAGGCCTTTTAATCTAAGATTAATTTATGCTTTTTTAAATAACTCTACATATGATTAATAAGCTTGAAAATTAAAAGGAGTCTAAAGCAATTATAACAAGTGGTTGGTCATCACCTCATTAGAATGTGTTAAAGAGCAGCGACGGTGTAGTGTAGTGTGTGTCTGTGTGTGCAAGCGTGCATATGCGTGTGCGTGTGTGTCTCTCTCTGATATTGGCGTAGGGGAAAAAGCACAAGACAGACAGACAGAGCGAGAAAGGTGAAGAGGTCACTGTTATAACTAGGTCTTGGCAGATTTGCATACTAATGACATGCTCCCTCTGGATACACGATCTGAGATGTGTGTATGAGTGTGTCTATGAGTATGTGTGTGTGTTGGCTAAGGCTTCATGATCTCTTAATTCTGCTCACGCCAAGGAAACCTATTCATCTAGATTACCAAAGAGAGGGACAGGTGTACTGAGAGCCGGAGCCAAGTGAGTCACATGACTCTCAGGCAAGACTCATGAAAACACACACATGCACACATACATACACACACGCGCACACACATATATACAGTACACACATACGCACACACACATATACAGTACACACATGTACACACACATATACAGTATATGTACACACACATACACACACATATACAGTATATATATACACACACACATATATATACAGTATATATACACACACACACATATATATACAGTATATAGACACACACATATACATTATATATACACACACACATATACAGTATATATACACACACACACACACACACACACACACACACATATATATATATATATATATATATATATATATACACACACCAGATGTGTCATAGGAATACCTCCCAGACATGACTTTTGATTAATCTGAGACACAGTGAGTGTCTCTTTGAATTGCCATGTGTGTTACTGCCACTTTTCAATGATGTCATATAGTTGCTCCTCTTGAGAATGTTCGCACGGAAAGAGAAAGAGAAAAAAACGCAACTAACAAAGTAATGGAAGTGTAACCCAAATTAAATCTCACACAAAATGACCAAATAATCATGTTTGTTCTTCAAACCTTGTCTAGTAACAATCCCATTTTAAACAAGTGACTGTGTTAAACAGATTTAAAATGATTGAGGATGACAATTACAGCATTACTATGATGCTGAAGTGTTCTGATAAGAAGGAGTAATGTTCATCTAATCTAATGCATCATTTTCCTTATTTTAGTACTTCTTTTTCTTATGGAAATATGTATTGTGCCGAAATCACTCGTCTATACCGCTTTATCGTGCATTCAGGGTTGCGGGGGACCTGGAGCCTATCCTAGGGGACTTGGGGCACGAGGCAGGGTACACACACACTCATTCACACACTATTTTGGGAATGCCAATTAGCCTAATCTGCATGTTTTTGGACTGTGGGAGGAAACCGGAGCACCTGGAGGAAACCCAGTAAGCACAGGATCATCAATGCAAACTCCTTGCGCACAGAGGTGGGAATCGAACCCGGCCGGGAATCGAACCTGGACCCTGGAAGGCGACAGCTAACCACTACACCACCGTGCGGCCCATATGATATGACAATGAAAGTGAAATGAAACCTGTCCAAGTGGTAGATTTATAAAAGACCTGGTTTATCTACAGTGTTATACAGATTATACAGATTTTGGTTGAAATCAAACATTGGAAGCATGTGGAAAATTCTTTGCCCAAACCTTTTCACTAAATATTTGGAGGAGCCTAAAAGAGAACATCACTGCATGAAAAGAGCTGTATCCGGACAAATATGGTATGGGAAATCCCCGCTAAACTTTAAGTTTGCCAGATGT
>JAQQZT010000023.1:8416341-8428769 GCA_030068275.1 Clarias platycephalus
ATTCATGTTTGTGGCTGTAATGTGACAAAATGTGGAAAAGTTCAAGGGGGCCGAATACTTTTGCAAGCCACTGTAAGATCATTCAATCCCAAAGTTACCGCCACACATTTTATTCCTGATGCAATCCACCCATTTTTCCACATGTGAGACTAGCACTGAGCATGCCCTGTAACTCAGTCGCTGGGTAATAGATAGGGCATAAGGCTAAGGACGTTGCCCAGAGGTCAAACAGTGGCTGGGCTCGAACCTCTGACTCTCCGATCAGTAACGCATACTCTCCTGAGCTACCCCAGACACCCTATACTGTATGTATACACAATATATGCTGTTCCTTAAACAATGAAAAAATAAATAACTGCTGTGATACATGTTAAATACAATACTTCAGGACATGCTGATATATGAAAATAATTAAAGTCAAGGTGGTATAAATAAATTTATCGCGGCTTAAATATGTTAGGCTGCACCACTTGACCCAATTATTGATTATTTTCCTATAACAGCACACCATGTGATTAAAAGTAGTGACTGAAAACACTCTTAGTAGTGTTTGAGAATACTGTTTAATTACATAACAATATGTTGATATGCTTGCAAGATACGGTGCCGTGAATGAGTTATTCCTGATTTTTATTTTTTATTTTGCATATTTGTCACACTTACTGTAAATGATTGAGATCCTCAAACTATTTTTAATATAACCAGAGTAAACATAAAATGCAGTTTTTTAAATGATGATTTCATTTATTAAGGGCATTTTTAAGTAAAGATTTCTGGTTTGGTCGATTAATTAAAACCAAATCAACTGCTAATAACATAACACACTAGTGCTTATTACAATAAATTACTTAGCAATAAGTTTTAACACCCTGACAAGCTGCATGCTCTTATAGCGTGTTTATTCAAACACAGTAAATTGAATGAAAGTAAAGCATTAGGATTATTATTGACCAAAAAATTACATATGGATTTACCCATGTGAGGAAATTCAGGTTTGAATTCTTTAGAAAAAAACCCCAAACAAACAAGCAAAAAAAATTCTTAAAATGATACAAATAATGCAATAATCATTATGATGTCAATATTGAGTGTAATAATCACAATTATAAATGTATCTACTACCCTCCAGCCCAACCAACTGCAATCTCATTACACACAAAGACGAACAAAATAAAAACAGAAGTCATCCAGTCAAATCACAGAGAAGTGGACGGATCCTATTGGCTACTAAAACAAAGCCCTTTGGGCTGCTTTTTCTCCTCATGTAATTTTACCTGCTCTCTTTATGCCCCGTGCTCCAGGTAGGTTGCAGGAGTATGATGCATGCGCCTATTTAAATTAACAAAGCAACGAGAGCCGAGGATGTGTCGCCGCCTGAGTGAGCTGCAGCCTTGTGAAGCAGCCATACATCATTACACAGCCTGGGCCTACAGCCTGAAGGCTTACACACACCCTCTCACACACACCTGCCAGGGAATATGCACTGATACAGCAGAAAACACACATCTGCACTTCATGAGACCGCTTTGATGTGGCTGTAGTAAGATAAAGAAGAAGAAGATGATGAAAGCGCTGCTGTATTATGCGGCTCATTGCCATTATCCGGCACCACAAACGGCCGGAGACCCGGAGCCTCGCTTTCTCCACAATACCAGCGGTAAATATACATGTAATTGCCTGGCAGCAATTATCAGGCAAAATTAGATCAGTAATTACAGCGGTGAATTTAAGCAGGAGTCTTATTAGGGACATCAGCTCCTTCTCAACACACGGGCAGAGCGCATCAATAAAAGACAAGCTGCCTTGCAGATGGTCAAACGAGCCGACGGGCGCCGAGCGCAGGCTGTACAAGCGCGATGAACAGAGATGAACAACAGAGAGCAGGACAGAGACAGACAAACTGACAGAGAGAGAGAGAGAGAGAGAGAGAGAGAGACAGACAAAGGGAGCTCTTGTGTGTATTACCTCATTTAGCTGTTTATTCACCCCTCACCTGAGCCCCATGGGACCTTGCAAACGATTATTAATGCCTCTCCATGGCAACTCCACACACACATATTCATGATGCACTACATACATAGACCAGGTACACGCACAATGCTCTGATTTCGCACAAATCTGATGATTGATGCTAACTGTCTGCTTAAAAAATTCAAGGTTAAAGATAATTGTAAAAAGTAAATCCTGGAATATTTCGCTTTTTATGTTTATACTTTGTATAAACATAAAAATACTAAATGTTATATACTAAATGTTCATTTTATTTCTGACCCAAGATAGCTTTAAAAACTAACAAACAGACCATAACAATAGAAATAATATCACTAAACATTTTGCTTTGGGGGTTGTCTTACATCAGTAATCCATCAGAATTGGCCCGGAACAATCATTGTCCTAAATCTCTCATACATCATACACGTATATCAACTACAGTATTAATTAAGAAATGTGCAACGTTCTTGTATTCAAGTGTATACACAAGTGCTGTGATGTCAGAGGCTGTCAATTAAAGCATTTGCTCTATAACCAGTCTCTATATCTGCCATTTTCTGTTTTTAAAAACATTTCCTAAACTTTATCGACTGCATCTGTAGTGCTTGTTCAATTCCCACCAATAATTAATTAATTTGTTTTACCAGTAAAACATGCTTATTATGAAAGCTTAATGACAGCAGTTGGGTTAATAAATATTTATGCATAACATTTTTATTTATGATGCCTTCACATCATATGTCAGCAGTCATAGCAACGTCATAAAGGCATTTATAAGGCAACATAAATCTTTATAATTCATAATTTTGGAAACTTTTCAAAATAGAAAAAAAATTTATAGGTTAAATATATGAATTAAACAGATAACTGACTCTGTATACCTTAGACTGGGCATGTGTAATCACAGAAACTTTAAAATATAAAATCATAAAAATAAAAAAACATAATTATACCCCATCTTGCTCAGTGTTATAAAAGAAAAACCTCTCCGTATCACCGTAGTTAAAGGAAAACATCCACCACAACCGACTTCCATGTTCCTCTTATTAATAAATGTGTTACCTTTCATCATATCTGAGATTTATTTTGTAAGGAATTTTTATCAACTTCTTCATCAACATGCTGGTCTACTTACAATAACTTCAGGTAACAGTTTCAAACATTACCGACAATACTGTTCTGTAGTGCCAGTGTAAACAAGCTCGTCCATAATCTCTACTGAAAAGAGTGATGCAGCAGTGCTTTAGTTCTTTAACCTAGTCAGATTTTTATCTTAATCACACTTACAGATATATTTTTTGTCATGTTGTAGTAGCCAGGTGAGGCTTTATCGTGGCTTGATGCAACCAGATTCTATAGCTGCAATGCATTCTGGAATCATGAGTTTCTGCCAGGTTCAATAAGACATGACTGGAAAATAGTGAGTGACATTTTGAGTTTGCATGAGAGCAAGAGCTTCTTGTGTCAATGTTTGAGGAAGATGTTTTTTTCTCTCTCTCTTTTCTCCTGGTTAAACGCCTTGGTAACCATGCCATCAAACAAAAATAAGAATCACCAGGGACGACCTGATTATCGTGAAACCTAGATGCAGATTCGATTTGTTTTATGATTAATATCACGATTTTACAAGCATATCCAGATTCTATAAAATTTCTATAAAATTTTTGATTTTTTAGATTTTGTTACAATTCTAAAAAACTTAGCAAATAAGTTGCTCTTTCCACACTGTATGCTGTGCTACCTGCCAATGTGTGAACAGTTTAAAGTGCCACCTGTAAGTCTTAGACACATGTCTGTCTTCAAAAAAAAAAAACGGCAGTAAACAGTAATTAATGAAATTAATTACTCTATAATTGGTGTGATGACTATTTGTTTAAAATCTAGTCTCAGGTACAATTTGTGCAGTTTTATAAGGAAATCAGCTGCTAAGTTTTACTGAACATCCTGCAGATCCAATCACAGACTGTACCACCTGCCTTTTCTTTAAATGCATGTAAAATTGAGAAACATTTTTGTTTTGTTTTTTTTGTCTGAAATGTGATGTTTCACATATGATGTTATCTTTTCTGGCCTACAGATATGTTCATGTAAGCATTTTTTGGTGGAATACTTGATATGACTTAATAATTAAGTCATTCTAAAACACATGTCGAAGTCTTTCACATACAGTAGTACTGTATATTTAAAAAAATTAAATAAATAAAAATAAATAAATAATTTAACAAATCAGTGTGGCGATACATGAATCGCCATACAAAACAATCATGATTCGTAACTGAATCGATGTTTATCCCCTCCTCTATTAACATCCCGCTGTACATCAGAACGATAAACTACTGCCATGATCTTAAAGAAAAAACAAAAAATATTTCACCCAACAAATAAGCAACAGAATAGCTAAATGCATCTGAAATACTTCAATAAAAATGCATTTAGCACAATTCAGGGTGGAGATTTCCATTAAGACTTTAGGTTACTGTCCTAGGCTGTAGTTTAAACACATATAACATACCGTAGGTGTTTAATATAAATGGTAACTGACACCTTGTATTCTTTTCTCAGTAGAGAGAAAGGGTGTTGAAATTCTGGGCTGAGGTAATTGTACACATAGAGTGGACAGAGGTTAGGTTGAAAGGCGCTGGAGTATTCCTTTAAGCCAGTCAGGTGCTCTCTCTTTCTCTGGACTGGATTATACTTATAAAGTAGGTCCCATAAAGTCCCTGGCAACCCTGTGTGTCTCATTCAGACACCCTCACTCACACTGGGAGAAATGGGTAATTTAGTGGCTGCTTTGTGTGTGTGTGTGTGTGTGTGTGTGTGTGTGTGTGTGTGTGTGTGTGTTAACGCCTTGGTCAGCTGAAAGTAGGTGTAGCAGCAGAGGCAGTGTTCCCTGGCCTCAGGGCGCTGAAGGGAAGGGCATGGCAGAAAATAGTTTGAGTGATGCCTCTGCCGTTTGAGTAATGAACAGTTCAGCTGGGTCAACCCATTACACCAAGCGCCGTTTAATTATTAATTACGCTCAATCTATAAGAGAAAGGACAAGTTCAGTATGTTTAATGTGTGTTTATGCTCCTTTTACTCTCCCCTCCCTCCTACCATTCTGCTATTAGCACGTGTCAGCGAGCTGCTCATGCAGAAAGGAGAGGTCTCTCTCGTTCTCTCTCCCTCACCTGCGACACACACTTATTTGCAATTAACAAAATAACTAATTATTAATCACTCAAACAGATGAGGAAAGCACATTTAAATGTTTTCAGTATTGATATTACACTCACCTTCTGCTAGAGCTTGAAAGGGAAATCTGATGACTGCTCATGTATGGCTTTGACAAGACCACTAAGACCATTTACATTAATTAAAAAATATAAAATGGTCATGTTAACAATACGCACTCTGATACAAATATCCGAAAAGCACCCTTCGTTACATCCACCATATATCTGTACCGTTATATTTTAAGCCATCATTTTAAAATAATGCATACATTCAAAATTCTGTTGAAACACTAATTACTTTTCAGAGTGATGAACAATATAATTATAAATGATGTCCCATTGATTTGTGGACCTCTCTAGTTTTTTTATTGGCTGCCCCAATTAGCTCCATAGTTATTAGTGCACCTAGTGGTCAAAAATGGGAACTGCAACAAGAACTAATGAAGGCTGTTCCTTTTGAGGGGGGGAAGAAATCCACTTCTGTTTTTCAGACTTTAAGTTGATCAGTGATTTTTATGCTTAAAGTTATCTATGATATAAATAGTATCTTATCTGTGATATGAACAATGTGTACATTACAGTGAGAATTAATCCCCTTATTTCATCTCCTTTATTTATTTTTTATTGGAATAGTTTCATGCCTTTTGTGTATATTTGTAATATGATTTTATTTATTCTGAGACCCTGTAACCCTGGTTAATGATATTAGTTCTTCTATGTGAGCCTCTCTGGGGACAGGAGAGACACCTGCTGTATCAGGACAGCTGAACAAAGGTTTATCTAAAACCACTGCTGCTGCTAGACTGCATGCTGGACGACCGTGTACTATCTAATCTCACCTGTTCTTGACTCTCCAAATAAATTTAATTGCTTAAAGAAACATGTGACTGCTGAGGATGATTCAACTTAGAAACGTGAAAATGGATTCGGACTGCATTCGATACAGACGATTTTGCTCGATGTCTTATGACTGCAGTCGCTCTGATGATTTTAGGCCTGAAATTGTCAGTGAACAGTTGGTAATCTCAGCAAAGTGGACATCATGCTAACTGAAACGCATTTCCTGTTAGTATTTAAACCATTGCACACTCTTATAGAACAGATTTTGTTTATAACTGCGCAATCCGCTATCACCTAAACGAGGATGATACTTTTTAAACTTTACTTTTTAAAGTTATATTCAGAATATTTTATATCGGTAAAGCTGCTTTGTGACAATTTCCACTTAAAAAGAAAAAAAACTGAAGTTACTAAGATGGTTACACTTTGGAGTTAGCTAGCTTAGGGTTTTTATATTATAAGGAAATTTGATTATATTTGGTAAATATGGTTAAATTTAACATTAGGCATTGTCTCAAGGTCACTTTATAGACAAAAAAAAAAAAACAGTAGGAGTCTGAGAATAATCATTTGTAAAAGGTGTCATTAAACAAGGTAAAACCAGGTCATAGTTTTCATTATCCAGATCAGCTTCTGTAGCACAATCTTTACCGTAACTTATCCAAATACATGCTTTTATGTTTATCCAAGCACACTGGGCAGAGCCTAGCTACAGGGTTAGGTCACATTCGATCGGAAAGAGAGAGAGAGAGAGAGAGAGAGAGAGAGAGAGAGAGGTTTATTATTTACGTTCTCTGGCTAATGCTTAAAGACAAACTTAAAATGCATGTTTCTCATCTGCTTGGAGTCTGAGTCACTCAAGCTAGTCTTAAAACTGATTTCTTACCCCTGAACCTACAAGCAGATACCATGAATCGTTATACTGTGTTGGGAATTTAAATATTATACCAACCATAGTTTATAATTTAAACAGTCAAACAATAAATACAGTTCATTTGAACAATGTATCCTTCTCATGCCATTCTATTTTAAATCCCTTTTTATTCGTATCAGTTTCCGTATTCTGTTACAATTACGTGTTTATTATCTGCTTGTAAATATTCCTGAAATATAGAGCAGGGTGTGTGTCCAGTGCAGAGTTTATACATGCACCTCATCCCTCACCTCTGCTAAGCACAGAGAGGAGTGGGTGAGGAAGTGTGTCAAGGTCTTGGGTGGGTATATTTTAGTGACTAACGCAGGTCAAGGTTAATGCAACACCACCCAGCCTCTGTGCTCTGTAGCCCGGTCATGCTACATTACCCCAGCAAAGTGAGCGTGTGTGTGAAGGGAAAAAAAAAAAAAAAGAGAGAGATACAGACAGACAGAGACATGGGCTAAAATAGTAGAACCAAAAGAGACTGGGTGAAAATCTGGCAAAACACAGTCCAAAGTCTAAACCAGCCCCATCACTTTCCTAAGTACAGCTTAAAGGCTAACTGAAGGTCAGGCATCCCATCTCAGTGTACTAAGCTCCTCCAGCCTCTGGCTTTAGCTAAAGCACCTTGCTTCATTAGGAAACAAAACAGCAGCTTTCTGCCCCATTAGCCACGGCTTTAGGAGTTCGGGCACATCAGACACGGACTCACCTCATCAACGATGCACTGCAATAACTGGAGAGGCTGTGGAGGAGGAGGAGGAGGAGACAAGGAGATTAGAGCACACGCAATCTCTTTACAGTGAGCAGGAAATGAAATCAGTAATGCAGCAAAACAGGTAGCGATTCAGATTAATCAAATGCACTCAGACACAGAAAAAGTCATTGGATCCAGAGCGCTCTATTATTTCTAATGGCCTCTCGTCAGAATGCGGCGCGTTAAGTGCCGGCGTATTGTTTTATTGTATTAACTTTAGAGGCAAGCGACCAAGCAAAGCGGCTATCAAAAGAAGTAAAGAAGGGTTTGCTTTCATTTTTGAAAAAAAAAAAATAATAATAAAAGAACCCTCATCGAATACTTACCATTAAAGAACCTTGGTTTTTCTGAATCTGCAGAAAGAAAAACAAAGGGAGAGAAGATTAGGAATAAAAGCTAGAGACGGCATGAAGGAGGCAAGGCGATGTGTAATTAGCATGTTATAATCACAAACGTCGCAGTAGGACCCGTTTATGATCACTAGGGGAAAAGCGAGGAAAAGCCCGGTGGCCACGAACGGGCACATCGTTTTAACGGCATTTGCATAATGAAAATACACAAAGTGCTAATAGCCTGATCTTCATTTTAACGCGGCCCGGCTACACAGCACGACTCGATTCTCTTGCTGCCTCCAGGTTGAACAGAGACTCTGGGTCGGAAAAGCTGATGCATGACGTGCATCTTAAACAGCAGAGGTGTCTTGGGCAGGACTGTCAAGAACGTCTCAGCTGTCAGATGAGACGAGACAAAGACATCTTGAGAAACATTTACGTTGTCTATTCTGGTTATAATTGATTGCTGATTACAGCCATTATGAAAATGCAGGATCCAACAGTATCACACTAGATTAACAATAAAATCATGCAGACTACAGTTTAGTGGATTACTAAATCAAATTTAAGTTGTTACAGGGAATTCGAGTTCTCTCTCTAACCGTGTAATCTGCTTACAGTACAGAGGACGAGGCAGTGAGATGATGGGCTTTTGTCTGATCAGGGTGATTGAACACCAGCTGCCTGCGTCTTTCTCACACATTCAGCAGTTGAGCTGAAACAGCACTTTTCATTGTCGCAGGAGGCTGCTGCTCTCCTGATCCGCTCAGGCCTCAGCGTCCTGCCATCATCACTCTTCTGAAATTAAACGGCTCCTGGTGTGGAGTTCTGCAGGTGTTCACGCTTTCAGTTACACATTGCTACGCACTTTTTAAATACTTTAGAGTCAGCATACAGGCACCACCAATAACTTAATGCCATCAATCCAAAGATGAAATCTAATAGAACTAAACCCAAATAATAATTAATGATACAGCTTCTTAAAAGTCACAGATATTGTTTCTGAGGACGCTTGACTCCAAAGTAATTTTGATCGGTCAAAACACGATTGTTCCAGGTATCAGGCACAGTACAGCGTCCTCGGGTTACGGATTAAATCAGACATGGAAGCAGATCGCTGCTTAGATGCGACATCATCAATGCCGTCAGTCTTCTGAAATCACTAGCGCACGCCAATCTCGTCCCGACCTACACAGCCAAAGCTGATAAAATAGTAGGGCACATGAGAGTGTTGTTCTTGACATTTTTTCTGGAATATTAATAATATTAGGTATAGGTCGAAGGTTAACGGCCTTGTACTCTTCTTCTCGTGTTTAATAGTGGCCAGGACTTCAGATTAGTTTTATGAACATAATCAAACTATTTATGTTTTCATTATTTAAACACAGTACTATTTTAGTTATTTTAGAGTTGCACATTTTTCGGATAATTGATTCTTAATCGATAATTAGCCATTGATTATTATGTTTAAAAAAAAACTAGACCAACTGTTTAAGTTTTAACAGTTCTAGCTCCACAATCCTAATTAAATAGTTATGGGACAAATTCTTGATGCTCAAATAGTTTATACAAACAGAATAAGCAAACAAACAAAAATTCTGTCCGCTTCTCTCTCTCTCCTTGTTCAAAAAGGAGGCAGCTAAAAATACAATGTCTCATGCTTCGCCCTCTTGTAATAAAGTAAAAGATATTGCGCTACATAGAAATTTTAGGCATTATAAACATTATCGGTTAATAAAACTTAATATTCTGTAAATTATTAACAGCAATTAATCGATTAACATCCCAAGGTACTCATTGGACAATTTCAAAATTTTAATAAAATGACAGAATTTATTTGTTACATATATTTACATAGATGCTCGTGTTTTTGACCTAGTTAGTTATAGATTAAACTCAAAGTTAAATAGACTAAAATCACAGCAACTTTACATAGCAGAGGGTTGCGATTGTGTAATATTTAAAATCGCCACAGCTCAGGGTTACAAACACTTCAGGGCATTTTCACATTAGGCATGGTTGATTTATACTGTGCCAGGAATGATTGCTTCCTGTAACCTCTCGCGGCCGAAGGACTGGAGAAAGTTGATTGGCCGAGCTCTCTCAGAGGGGTGGGATGAGAGGTACTTAGGTCTCCCACATTAATCACGGCTCTACAGCCAATCATGGGCATCTGTGGGCTCACGCAAGCGGAAGGAGCGGATAGCGCTGTCCTCCGAGTGTGTTACGCCGCCCCCAACGGTGCGTGAGTGAGCGGTTCGAAAAGATGAGGCCGGCTGGTGTCACGTGGTTCGGAGGAAACACGTGATAGTCTTCAGCCCTCCCGGCTGAGTGGAAGTAATAGCCTTAATGTGGGAGCCCCCTAGTGATGGGGAGGAATTGGACATGACTAAATTAGGGAGAAAATCGGGGGGAAATTAAATTAAAAAAATAAGTAATGATTGCTTAAGCCCCCTCCCCGTGTATTTAATCTCTCCGATACTGCAGGTGGCAGTACACCTACTTGTTTTGTGAGCCACTATTAAACACAAGTGAAACAGAGAACAAGGTCGTCACTTTCATGTTATGCCTAATATTATTGATATTTCAGGAAAAAATCTCAGGCGCAATGGTCTCGCATACCTTCCTATTTTATCCGCTAGGCTGTGTGGGTCAGGGGATGAGATTGACGTGTTCTACACCCAAAGAGATTTCGAGACAAGCGATCTAAACAGCGATCTACTTCCTTGATTAGCTTTCAGTCTGATTTGATCCGTGCCCGAGGACACTGTACTGTGCCTGATACAAGTGGACACAGGAACAGATCCCGAGCCTAGAACGATTGTGTTCTGACTGATCGAAATTACTTTGGGACGAAGTGTACTCCGAAATTATACCGGGGCCCTAATGTGAAAATGCTTTAAGCATCCCTGGGCCCCTGAATTGGTCCCTAATAAGCCATTTTTCTGGAACTGTCCAAAAAATAATAATTATTCAGTCTGACTGATGTAAAAACATTCTCAGATCTTCTTCATTGAGCATTTTATGCTGATCAGGGTGCAGGGAACTAAGCATAGACATTCAGACTTTAGTGCAGCCAATTGACATTTCAGCACGTTTCTGCAATTTGGAAGAAAACACAGAACCCAGAAGAAGAAAAAAAAAATTCAGACACAAATGAAGCATTTCTATGAAAATTCCCAGAAAACTATTTTGTGATGTAGAGATCACACTGAGAGCTTCAGTGAGATGTGGTGCGCTGCAATATCCAGATTATGTACTATAACCACTGGGGGGAAAGGGGGAAAAAATTCAGCGGTCGCACCGCGCTCTACGAAGTGGAAAGTACAGAGTCATCAGAGGGCCCTGGCAATTTTATGAATAGCCAATATCACAAAGTAATTTGTCATTTCCATAAAACAAAGAATATTCGAAGGTTGGATTTGATGCCATCACAAAAGTCAAGTGCCAGATATGTGGATCAATCCAGAATGTAATGCATAGTGCACAATTTGAAACAAATTAAGCTTTCAAAGGCAGACAAGGAAAAATAGGAAAAATAGATCTCTCCTATTTTAGTCTTCATACTTTTGCAAAAACTAACATTTTCATTATGTGAAATGAAAGCTGATGTCTGTAGGTAAGAACTGCCAGACTGAAATTATTTCATGTCCATGACAGAACAATAACATGCCAAACAAATGTTCAACATGATCTTAACCACTTAAACAAAGCCAGTTAAACATTTTCTATTAATTCAAGCTGCAAATCAAAGCTTGAGCAAAAAGCAATTTCATACAGTATGTTTAGATGAATATGAAAAAAAAAGAGAAGTAAAAAAAAAAAAAAAAAAAACCTGATCCAAAACAGAAACAGCCGGAGAACACAAAAGGCAACAACAAATCAATCAGGGGAAAAAGCGCCGGCGGCTGTATACACATGCCAGCGAGTCTGCAGTCTTCAAAGATTCTCCGAGCGAGCCATCGAGAGACGCCATTAACTCCTGACAAAGAATGCAAATTAATCTCAACATGGGGTGAGACGGAATTAAAGAGTCTTTTATAATCAATGACAAGACAGGATAACGTGCACACATTTGGAAGGATACAGACGCAACACGCGCGATGCAAACGGTTCGCACCAAGTTCGAGTTTGCAGGTTGAACTCTTGTGTCCTTTTGGACCTTCAAGAATCACAGCAGGCAAACGAGCATCACATGGGTGACTGTTTGCATACATGAGTGTGTGTGAAAGAAAGTGGGAGAAAGAAAGTGAGAACACACAGATGTATGGCTTGCTGTAAATGACAGGCCAAGCCTGAGGTAATGTGTGTGTGTGTGTGTGTGTGTGTGTGTGTGTGTGTGTGTGTGTGTGTGTGTGTGTGTGTGTGTGTGTGTG
>JAQQZT010000023.1:8445211-8467757 GCA_030068275.1 Clarias platycephalus
CGTTTTTCAAGTCAAAATGTATTAAAAATCTTTGCTCGTCTTGCGGAACACTCGTAAACCACGTTACTCGTAATCCGCGGTTCCACTGTAAATAAAAATATATATATTTTCTTTAAATAACTTTTCAAAACAATTGGGTGGTCAACCTCCAAACATTCCATGTTTCAAGTGGTTTAAGTAATCCGTTTTGTTACGCTGTTCTAATACTTTTGGTGGACTGTATAAATATGATGTAGAGAAAACGGTTCTGACCTTGTAAAGGATCTCCAGCTCAGACATGATCTGTTTCTGAAGTTCAACTGTGATGTCAAGAGGAATGACCTACAACAACAAATAATACATCAGCTTCTTTATAAAAAAAAAAAAAAAAGAATCTTCTACAAAAAGTCTAATGCAAATACTTTTGGGACTCTGAAATAAATCTCAAAATTCAGCTGTTGTATGGAAATAGAGTGCTGTCTGAAAACATCATAAACACAACTGAAATAAATGGTGGAAAGCCACAGATGAACAGTCTGTAGTTTAACACCAAAACTGAAGTGTATCTATCGGTCGCTATCTCTCCCGCTCAATCACTTTCTCGCTCCCTCTTCCTTGGCTCAACAGAGTGGAAAAACACATGTAATGTAGACTCAGATTAGCTAAAATGCTTCTTTAGTTAAGGTTAGATCAGCATCCTCCCATTGAAATAATTTATTACAGGTAAGGCAGTAAGGCTGAGGCCGTGCCGTTACCCCTCAGTAGCGAGAGATCATTTACGGGAGCTAGGCATGCCTGCAACACCAGCATGCAACACAGCAGAGAACTGGGCCACGCCGGCCAAAGATCAAAGTACATGCCGAAAGAGGAGAGAGGGAACATACTGTAGCATTAAGACAGGAGATAAGGGGAGCGAGAGATAGAGAGAAGGGGGTATAGACAGAAACAGTCAGGGAGCAAGGGACAGACTAAAAGAGAAAAAACAGGGACAGAGAGACAATGGCAGTGAGAGAAAAGAGAAAGAGAGGCAGATGAACAAAAAGTTAGAAATCAATAGAGAGAAAAAAGAAAGCGAGGGACGGAAAAACAGACAGATAGTTTTTATGTCTCTTGTCTATCTTTATCTCCCACTAAGAAAAAGAAAGTGATACACAAACACAAAAAAGACTTAGAGAATGACAGGAAAACCCATCTAGAGAGGAAAAAAAAGAGACAAACAGACAGGCATAAACAGAGAGAGAGAGAGAGAGAGAGAGAGAGAGAGAGAGGGAGAAAGGGAGGGGGAGAGAGAGTAGGGAAGGTGCGAGACAGTCAGGGTCACAGGGCCTTCAGTAAGCTTCACTTCAGCTGGCGAGTGATGGACTGCTACATTTACTCCTCCTGCCCTCCAATTAGTATGCCACTATTAACACCAGGTTAAGTCATTTATCATTATCTGCCATGAAGTACTCTATAAACACACACACCAAATTAAACACCCACTCCTGAACCACTACAACTAACATTCTTCTGTTATGCTTTTACACACATAAGATAAAATGTAGACAGGTAAGTTTCTTCTTACCTTCACTGCTAGAACCCTCTTCCCCAGGAGATGGTATGCTCTGTTAAAATAAAATGGAGGGTCACAGTTTTCCACTGATCTGTTTGATAGCCAATTCATTAATACGGAGACGCCTAACAATTGTACATAGATACTGTAAACCAGTAAATCCCACATACCAAAAAAAAGTATAGAAAAGTAAACATTCACTGGTGTAATGTTAATGGCATTTATTTCATAAAACCTATAAAGTATAAAATAATCGAATGTGAAATTGACAAGAACTCAAGCTTCGTTCATGCACTCCGATGATAATCTGATTACTCAACGGTTATAAGAAGCAGTCAATCGTTTGTAAGGAACACATTTCAACCTTACAGAGAAGGTTTAAAACCAGAGAGGGACAACTTGGCTTACCGTATCACAAATACAGATAATTCCGGTTACACAATGTATGAAGGAGATGGACTGAGATTGAAAATAAAATTGTGATTGACCCATATGTTTTAGAGATGAAAAACAAAGAAACATGCACTGTAGACAGGAAGTACATATATCATTTTGTCCACTGTCTCTTCTTTCCTCTCTGACGCAGTTAGAACATGCTCACAAACATATGCTATTATGTGAGTGATTAATGTGGAAAAGATGGCTGATCTAGGTTCTGCCCCAGACACCTCGTAAATGCCACAGCCCTTTAATTAATGACACTTCTATGTGACGGGCCGGGTAACGTGCCTCATTTAGACCAGGGACATTCAATCCAGCTTGACCCGTCAGCACGGAGAGGGTAGACGTTACCTTGAAAGACTCCACCACATCTCCAGACGTGCACTCATGAACTTGTTTATTGGGGACACATGCCATTTGAAAGCTATGATAGAGCCAATTCCAAGAAATTACACTCATCTATATCCAAATGAAGACAAGCCAAGTCCCAAACTGATGGCTGAAAATTATGCAGAAAAATTATTCTTCTATATAATTTGTGATTTTTGTATAATTTGTGTAAAGCATCTTGGCATACTTTCCCTTCTAGGTGCAATTAAATGTATTTTAATGTATTTTAAAATTTGGCATGAGGAAAACAATATGGGAAATATTCCAGGAGCAAAGGAAATGCACTGAATTAGTAAATAGGAAATGACGTGGCTGGAATCATTTATGCATATTTAAGTTGAAATACGGTCATGTCCTAATTCCAAACACCACAACAAAGGATGAAGTCACATTACACCTTACACAGTTATTCCATATTAAGTAACAAATAATAAGATTTTGCTCGCTTGCTCTAGATCTAGGCTCTGTCCTTGACCTCTGTCAGGCACCCAATTGGACGAATGATTGAAGGCTGACAGGTCTGAGGTCAGGGTAACGAAACCGTAGCGACAGTTGGGAACTGGTCCTGACCGCGGTAAACGTGTCTCTATGCTGTGTGTTATTTAAACTTCAGAGCCTGCTGTAATGAAAGCTCCGTCATGTACTATTCATGGGCCTCTCAATGCCAGCCATCCGAACACACACACACAGGTTTGGGTTACAGAAAGCACCAGACCATACACTCTCTCCAGCTCTGACTCTCTTGCTCACCTGAGATGACCCATGGCCAGGTGCTGACCTCAGCCAGAGAGAGAGCAAGAAAAAAAGTGGTGGGGGATAGCACAATGTAGAAGGAGAGACAGAGGGCATGAAGAATGAGGAATGAGGTCATGGTCACAAATCTTCTACATACAAATATCTTGCCTAAAAAGTAAAAAAAAAAATTTATTTTGCACCTAATGTTGTATCTCCCCTTGGTTCCTGGATTATATAAAAGTCCATTATTTCATATTTCCTTAAACATAGCATAGAATTTTCACTAAACAGAGAATTAGTCTTTTTTATTTTAAATAAAAATTTAATTAAATTAAAATTTCTTTATCAAATACTATACTGTATGAAAATATAACCAAATCACTGCCGTTAATATTTTGGAGCATATTTCAGTGTAACTAATGCCACTGCTGTACTATACTGTGGTGTGTATAGGTATTTAGCATTTTTATGATCTTAATAAAATCTAATTTATTTTATTTTGGCATTAAAAATAGTTTTTGAACAAAGCAACTGATGTTCAAAACTTAGTACCACCTATTTTAATTCTTTATTGATTTTTTAATTAGTTTTTGTGCGGAAAGATTTTTTTTTTTAAATCATCTGATCATAACAGATCTTGGTATTGGCAAATACAACCTCAGTCAAAAAACATCATGTAACATTTTTCACCAAGCTATTATTTATTTAACAAAAATGAAACTAATAATCAACCCTTAATTAAATGATCATTGGCAGGTGTGCAGACCTCTATAAAAGCAGACGTTTTGGCAGTTTGCTGGTCTGGAGCATTCAGGAGTTTGTTAACACAATGCCAAGAGGAAAAGACATAAGCAATGGTCTGAGAGAAAAATAACTTGCTATCTGGAAAGGGTTATAAAACTATTATGAAATAATTTGGAGTTCAGTGTTGTACAGTGAGAAAAATTAAGTAGAAAGCATTCAAGACAGCTGCCAATCTTCCCAAGAATGGACGTCCCAGCTTATTTGGCCCAAGGTCAGACCGTGCAATGCTCAGAGAAACCCAAGAAAACCTGCAAGAGTTACACCTCAATGCCTACAGGTCTCACTGACACTGTTAAATGTTAAAATCCATGACAGCACAATTAGAAGAAGACTGAACAAGTACAGTTTGCTTGGAAGGGTTGCCAGCAGAAAGCCTCCTCAGTCTAAAATTAATATGGCAGCATGACTGAGGTTCATAAAATGGTATCTAAACAAAGCATAAGACTTCTGGAATGATGTCCTCTGGACTGATGAGACCAAAGTGGAGTTGTGTGGCCTTAATGCCCCAGGCAATGTTTGGAGAAAATCAAACACTTTTCAGCAGAAACAGTTCATACGCACCAACAATTTTGCTGGTGGAAGGATGATGATTTGGACTTGTTTTATCAGCCACATGACCTGGGCACCTTGCAGTCAATAACTGCTGTTGCCAGAGTTACACTGAATCCCAGAGTAGTCTATAAGTAAATGTGACGCTGACAGCTAAAGCTTGATCAAAATAGGGTCACTGAACAGGACAATGATCCAAAGCTCACCAGTAAAACTTGATCAGAATGGCAAAAAAATAAATAAAAGAATCAAGGTTTTGGAATGACTTAGATAAGGTCAGACCTCAACCAAACTGAAATGCTTTAGCGGGACCTTAAGTAAGCTATGCATATACAAATTCACAAAAAACCTCAGTGAACTAAAGCAATTTTGTAAAGAAGAATGCGCTAAAATCTGATCAAGTAATACAGGAAACCAATACTGGATCTACAGGATATCCAATCATTTGGGGGTACTTAGCATTGCCCACAGTAGGTCTTGTGTAGTATTCCCAATATACAGTTGTTTAGTACTGTATCTACCAAAAGTGGTTTAAAGAAGGACAACTAGTAACATGGAGACTGGGTCACAAATACGTGTGGGGAGCAAAGGCTAGCACGTCTGGTCAGTATGGTGTCAGAACATCCAGTGCCTCGTAGCTTGCTGAGTATGGTCAGAGTACCCATGCCTTTACCCCATCATCGAACTGCCAATAATGGGTTGTGATGTGAGCATCAGAACTGGACCATGGAACAACTGATGAAGATGGCCTGGTTTGATGATGGAGGCAGTGGGATGCTCTGTTAGGAAACCTCAGATCCTGGCATTCATGTAGATGTTATTTTGACATGGACCACCTACCTCATCATGGTTGCAGACCAAGTATACCCCTTCATGACAACTGTATTTCTTAATGCAAGTGGCCTCTTTCATCAGAATAATGCATCCTGCCATACTGCAAAAATCGTTACAGGAATGGTTTGCAGAACATTAAAGTTCAAGGTGTTGACCTGGTCTTTAATCCAGTCGCCCTCGCAAATTACAAGATCTGCTGCTAATGTCTTGGTTACAGCTACCACAGCACACATTCAGAGGTCGTGTGGAGTCCATGCCTTAATGGGTCAGAGCAGTGAACCTCAGCCTCATAATCTTGCCTTTGTTTTTTCTAAAAATACATATGATAGAAGAAGAATTTCTTGTGTGGACCTCCAAACTGCTCCATATAATTTTATTATAACTATAAAACAGCAGAGCCAGAGACCATAGACAAACTTGCACTTCAGACAATCTTGGCTGTAATGACTAATTGAAAATTAAAAAAAAAAAAAAACACAGAATAATAAACAAATTAGAACTCCTAAAACTTTAATGCACAATTTGTGGGCACGGTTCAGTTTAATCAGAAATGCCTTGTCTTTTTTAACCACGACAGTCCACAGGATTCAGAGCACTTAAGCTTTACTGTCCTATAAAGCAGAGCTCACAACAGACTGAGATCACAGCACAGTCTGGACCACTGCAATAAACCACAGGGTGCGTATTGATCTATTACTGGATCAACACTGCAGAACAATAATCCTGTAGTGCCGACTAATCGTCAGCGGCCACCGCTCATAAACAGGATCCGGGGTGTAAAGGCCGAGGCCGGGATCATGGCCGGTTCAAGCATCATCGCCGGGTTGCCAGGTACTCAGACCTATTCAGCAGAAGCTATTTAGGATGTCTCTCTTGATGAATGAACTTGCACACTCAGACCAGCTAGGACATATGATAAAATGCAAAGCAAAGTAGTTTGTGTCCATTTTCATACCCTGGAGGGAACGCCTGATTGTCTTTTTTTTTCTTTTTAAACGTGTGGGTGTAAGCAAGAGCCATGTTCTGACACATAATAACAGTACACCTGGAAGCACAGCAGGTTAGGTGAACACATTTATTTTTTTAAGGAAAGCAATTTAAGCTAATACCCCAGGCACCGTAGTGTAGCATAGTGTGATGGCTACAGAAGTGTTTATTTTACATAGTGCACACAGAGTGTGTACTGTATGTGTGTAGTAACGGTGACCAAGGACAGCAGTGTAGATAGATCGCTACATGGCCTTGTTATTCCCAGGACACACACTGAATTACATTATGTCAAATTTCAGTCAGCAGGGGGAACACAAACGAAACGTATTTACATCTGCCCTCAAAAAATAGCGAAAGCATGACCTGTGTGAAAATTCACAGTGATGTGCATGTGAATACAATGGATATAAACAAAACAGTTCTTAAGAAAGCCTGAGTGAGGAAGCTAAAGTTGGCTAATACACACATACAATAAGTCTAGAAATTCCTGCTTTTTCATGGTAATTACCTTTGGACATTAATGGGGTTTTGGCTTTTCTTTAAATAAATAAATAAATAAATAAGAACTCACCTGGAACATTTTCCGCCATCTTTCTGATCTGGTGGCATTTCATTATACAATCCTCACAAGGTCCTGACTTTAATTACCACAATTTACAGAATATTCCCCACAGACTACTGATAGCAATTGACTTGAATGACTTGTAGAAAAACAAGCAAATTTTCCCAATTTTAATGTAAATCTCATTTTACACACTAGTGTATTACAGTCCCCTACATTAAGTATCTTCATTTTATTCCAATCATCTGCATGATGAAATGGTCATATCTATATTATCCATCAGGAGCAACCTAAATTAGTTCAAGTTCTCAATCTCAGAGTATTTTATTCGATAGCACATAGCAGTGAATAGGTGTCCTGTCATGTTATCTGCTTGGTAGCGATAGATCATTCGGGTAATAGAAACTGGCTTCACAGGAGTCAAACTGAATCAATTTCTTTCCTTAGCGCCAAAAATAAATCGATATTACCCGCATTTGGCAACCTTCACTTTATAAAATAAATAATCATCCCAGCCGCAGCTGCCTGTCAGAGGCTTTGAGCAGGCTGAGTGGACGCTGGACTATTGAGCAAGTGTGACGTGTAGGGACGATGAGAAAATGCAACAAGCAAGATACGCTACGCGTCCTTTCGCTTCAATTACACCATATTCATAGTAGCTTTATTCAACAGTAATGAAATGGCATGGCCAGTGAAAAGATAAGTGCATAATGAGTCCAATTAAAATTCAAGGTAAAGATGAGGTGAAGAGCACTCACTTGTATACCGTTCCCCCATTTCCATGGCCAAGCTGCTCCTGGTACTGGATGTCTTGTTCATTTATCTACAAGATTAAAAAAAAAAAAAAAAAAGAGAGAGAGAGAAAGAGAGAGAGAGAGGGAGAGAATGAAAGATAGATACAGAAAGGAGAAAGGACACATAGCCATAAAATAGAAAGATGTCACTGGGGACCAGAAATATTTGGGGGAGGGAAAAACGCAACCGCAGGCCATAAACAACGGGTTCGGCTCTCGGGTCATTTCAAGAGGAACAGCCGAGCAGGAGCAGGATCAATAACAACATTTGCTGTCCAATTTATAAAAGGACAAGTTTGGGGGTGGGAGAGATGGCAACTCTAACGACCATTTGTTTACCTGTGCTGTCTTGCTTAACTCTGACAAAGGCTGTCAAAACGTGTATAAAACAGTTTGGCCCCCTGCTGACATCGGTGGGCTACAGGGAGAAGTTTGTCCTCTACTAGCAAGATACACAGACTGACCTCCTTCCACTTCAACACACACACATCAAATCTGAAGCATCTCCTTGAACCAGCACAGATTTCTGGGATATGTCTGAACATGATAAAGTTGTGGCAACAAAGAACATTAAAAAAATAATAATTAAGGTATAAGTTAAGAACAAAAATGCTTAATAATCGAAGATGTGGGTGAACTTCATTTAGGTTTAGAAAGCCAGAGCATGGGTTGTTTCACAGCAGAAATGACCACAAATACACCAATTCAAATTTGTTCGGACATGGTCAATGCCTGGTCAATGCCTGGTTGTTGGTACACATTTCTCAGGAAATACTAAATTGTTGGAATGACTATGCTCAATGAATATTGTGTTAAAAGTGGTAGACCAGCATCTACCAAATGAGAAAAGATGGAAAATTAGCCAGTCTTCACAGGTGAAGCCCAGGGCTCAAATTATTCAGAGGTGTTAACCAATTAAACAATTACGCAGGGCAAACCCGAGCAACAAGAAACACTTTTCAGTTACGTGTTTAATATTAATCACTTGAAAAAGCAGGATAAAATGAACAGGAAATTCTGCTTTACTCTGCAGTCTCTTATTCACAAAGGGGTCTGTACGATATAGATACATGCATCCCATTAAGCAATGCTTGATCTGACTGTCTGATCAGGATGACAGTATGTCAATAACCACTGATAATGTGAAACAAGTATTTTTTCCCCCCACACAGCTGAGGCCAAAACTAAGTTAATGCCTTACTGTCAAGCCTCATTTTAAGTGGGAAATACAGCACCAACTCCAGTAAAGGTCCATTGATTAGGGGTGTGTGTGAGTGTGTGTGTGTGTGTGTGTGTGAGTGTCGTACTAGAGCTCCCCTGCTTGTGCTTTTTACAGGTGTCACCTGGGGCCTGATTTACTTAATTGCCTTTCTGACATTGGCATCTCCGCACTGAAACTGCCGTGCTGCTGCAGAGAGGAGAAGCTCAGACCGGTGGAATATAGATAATACAGATAACAGCCGGTCAAGATAAATATCTCAAATGGACCACGAAGTAAAGGGACTTGACCCGCTTTTCATTAGGCAATCAATAAGGACTACTGACACATACACATGGATGGTAGTCAGAAGCACACTGCAAGTCATGTCACATGTCAAGTACTCTAATAGATTGAGCATTCCTCAATGCAATTCTGCTAGGATATCACAAAACATTTTGTTAAGGATTAACAGCTTTAGAAGCGTTTAAGATATTCTAGCGGCTCGGATTACTCATAGGAATATTAATATTTGATATTATACAACAATTCACTCCAACGAGTTATCTGAAAGGACACAAGGCTTTCCACGAGTGTTGATAATGGACGGTAACAGCACTCGGACGTTTAATATGATGAATCATATGATAATCGAGCTACAAAAATTAAATTGAGACGAGAAGTCAAGGGATTAAAGGACTGAATCAACGACACAACAGGAGAAGCTTAATGATGCTGGTACTTAACTTTCTCATCAATAGCCTCATACATTAATCACACAAATTATACAAACTTTTTCGTAAAAAATGGCATATACACTGTGCATATGATATGGGTTAAAATAAAAAATAAAAACACTGGTGAAGAATATTACTCAGCAACACATCTACACTGCCTGCCAAAAGTCACGATTTCAGAAGGGACAAATTATTGGGCTGCATCAAGCAAAGAAAACAACTAAGGTGATTTGAAATCACTGGAACTGGGTTAAGAACCCTTGAAAACCTGTAAAGTGAGAACTCTCAGGATTGGGACTAAACAGCTGTGTGGCCAAAAACAATATATCCCTCATTAGTGAGGCTAATCAGAAAAAGCATTAAATTTGCATAGGGAGCATAAAGACTGGACTTTGGAGCGATGGAAAAAGGTGAATGGGTGTGTCAAAGTAACAAGGGAAGCTACTGAAGCGATGTACCATTCATGCATAGTGCACTCTGTACAAGCTTCTGTAGGCAGTGTTATGTTCTGGCAATAAAATTAAGTCAGCTGATGACCTGAATGTACTGAATGACCAGATTGTCAGATCAATTAAGTTTTCTTCACTGCCATTTTCCAGGACTCGTATTGTGAAAAAGAGGTTGTGAGAGCATTAGGAATCATTTTCACACATGAACTGGCCACCACATTGTGTGCTGTAATAAAAACTAAAGATGACTGAATGAAATCTTAGGAGTGTGTGACTTTTTTTTTGGCCAGGCAATGTATATTATAATGAAGGAGGACACTAGAGGGGATTTCAGTAAAAGCTGTCAATCATGTTAATCATAACAATAATTCCATAACATATAAAGTGAATATATAATTTCAGTACCTGGCCATTGGTCAGTATCTTTTTCAGCTCTGCGGACGATTTCTTTAAACTGTTAAACAGAAACAATACATAAGGAGTAGAACATTGTTTTTATTTCTATTCAATCATTTCTACGTACATTATCTGCTTTAAATAGGATGGTTAATAAAAGAGCATCAACTTACAATATAATATAATTTTTTAATCTAATTATGCTAAATCTGTGTAGAGAAGCCAGATCCCTGGTGTAGCTTAATCTAGATCAATGTTCTTCTTTATGGCTACAGTGTTCCCTGCTCCATCTCACATGAGTTACCTTGTAAGAAGGCTGATAACTGGCTGCTTAATTGAGTCATGAGCACTGGAGTGGGAACCGGCCTTCTTAGACTAAGAGCGAATAAAGCTGGTCTAGATGTGGTCAGAATAGCCAAAATAAAGCACCACATGCTAATTAATGAGAGCTCATTTGTACAAGTGGTGGCTGGATCACTAGTTTTTATTTGTACCCGGGTTCAATTGAAACCTGGCCAAATGTTTCAGAATGCGCAAGCTGTCTTTAAGGTTCGAAGCTCTTCATTGCTAAGCTCCAAAAAGAGTAATGGTAAAACGAAAGGAAGTAACATAAATTTGACATATAGACGGCATTCCTGCCCACACACATATGAACACACTCACCTGTTACTGGACAGAGACTCGGCAGGAGATGATCCCCGACTACTGGAAGAGCCAGGACGTGTGGTCACCTAGAACAAAGCAAAAACCATCAGCATGCTCAACTAATCGCGACAACAATCAACAACAATCCTACAAGTGACTGAGGGAAAAGAAAATTAATGAGATGGAAAGAGAGAGACAGTGATGCAAAATTAAAGATGTCTTCTGTAAAAGAATAATTATAAACCAATGTGAAGTCCTTTATATGTCATTCAAAAGGACGCTTAACAAGGCTACTTGTTCTTAGATCTACATCTCATCAACTGGGACCGATAAAAAAAATAAAAAAATAAAAAAAAAAGATAGAGAGAGAGAAAAAGAAAGTGACTAAAAATAACTAGCCTAATTGAGGTCTTTAGGTCATGGAGTCTAGTCCAGCAAAGCAGTGATTCGCTTGTTAATTAGTATCATTTAAATGTATACAGCTTCCACTGCAGTTTAAAGCCAATTAACTTTAGATTAAAACAAAGCACAAAAAAAAAAAAATACGAAGACTTAGCACAAAACAAATGCTGGACTATGATTCAGTTTGTACGAAAATATACAGCATATAAAGCACATTCATGACTGAATGATGAAGAATGGAATAATACTGAAAAATCGAACGTTTCTAAAGGGCAAAAGAGATGAAAATGTAAAATAAGAGACACAAAGCACAAATGTCTTGACTTCAATTGACATTTGAATAAGTGGTACGCAGTAGGACGTGACGTTTCAGAAACAATCGATGATGTGCCTACCTTGAGGCTGTAGATGTTCCGGTTCCCAGGAGTCTTTCCAGCTGCAAAAGTAATTGGTCTGGATTGTAAAAGCATATCAGGGCCAAAGAAAGAGATGTAAAAAAGGAATATCTGAAATACTCTGGACAGAAAATGGGACCGAGCAAAAAAGCTTAAAATACTTATAGAAGGATTCCACTGATTTGTCTACGTTGCTACATTATTCGCTCTTTGGGGAAAGTCATTCAGAATGTTTAGATGAAATGGGTACCACTTTAGGAAAACTTACAAAGAAATCTGTGCAATAGGGGAAAATAGGAACAAGGGATTGGAAGCGTTTAAAAGCCTCTGAAAACTACCTTGGAAAGTTATTACACGAATGATTACAAATACATTGCCTAAAGCCTTGGAGAATTTTTAGGCTAATTTTATGTTAAGCGCTTTCTATAAACTATAAACTGGTGGTTCGCCGTCACTGCGATTCATGCTCTCAAACCGAGTCTCCAGGGCTGGACAAATCAGTAGCCCAGTCACCTGGGACAAACAGATTTTTGTCTGGACTATTAGCTTTTACTAGTTTTATTATAATTTCTTTACTCATTGTTACCCGGTGGATTAATTAGCCTATGCAAAAGAGAGATGATCATTTCATGATTAGGAACATAAAGTAAAACTGATGAAACAAAATAAAGTGTAGTGCAAAATCATCATAAAACTTTGTAGTCACCTTACAGTATGCAAACAAAGAGGGAAAGAATTATATTTTACGTGCAATTCGAGTACAGAACATTACAGTTCATGAGGAAAATATTTGCCAATGACTTGGTAACAAGATGTGTACTGTACCTGTGTCAGGAGAGAAAAAGGACTGTAGCAATGCAGACATCCCTTAGCTTGCCATAAATTATTACACTATCTTAGCTACCCCTTGTTAGCCTACTTTGTGTGGTTTTAGCACATGGGAGCTTTTATATGTCTGTGCACCAATTAATGAATTTATCATTTGTCTGATGATATAAATCACACAACCATGATGAATATACTGTATAATATACTTAATAACTAAACAAATTACGTCCATAGGTATTTGGACACAAATTCTGTGTTTTTGCTTCTATACACCACCATGGTGGAGTTCAAATGAAGTGATTAAAGTGAAGAATTTTAATTCAAAGGGTTGAAGAAAAATATTCCATTAACTGTTTCAAGAATAACTGGACAAATTCACAGTAACTAATATTAGGCGTATATTTCATTTATAGGTGCAAATCTGGATTCTACGGACATCACCAAATCAAAGAGTTTTCCCTTTTTAAGAGATTTTCCAGGCCTTTTCCAAGCATTTTTTTTGGCATTAAGGATAACATTCAATTATTTGTCACATGTACCTTACAGCGCAGTGAAATATATATATTTTTTTGGAGGTCCCAGTTAGAGGAAGGTGGAGTCAGCAAGAATACGGTGAACCTGGAGCAGATAGAGTTAAGGGCCTTGCGCAAGACTTCAACAGTGGCAGCTTGGCAGAGCTAGGGCTTGAACCCCCAACCTTACGATCAGTAACCCAGAGGCTTAACCATTAGAGCCACCTCTGTCCCCTTGAGTTACTTCACTGGATGGGTGTTTCATTATACCGTATATATTTAAGCAATGTCTAATCTGATTTTCTGTTCTTGAGTATTACCAGTAGTTTGCATCTTGAGGTCAGTATGTAAACTTTGACAATGAGTCTTCTTGACAAGGAAGATGAAGGGTTTTTTTCCCACTACTTTTTCTCACTTTTGTTATCTTCCATGGCCATTAAGAGCTTTTGGTGTTACTGAGCTAACCAGTGCATTCCTTCTTTTTAAGAATGTAACAAAAATTCTTGATTAAGCCATTTGTAAAGATTCACTACTCTTTGTTAGGTCTATTTTCATCTACACCTCCTTGGAGCACATACTGAAAGTTTGCATAAACAGCCCTCACATGCAAATTCAACACTCGAAATCAATGCAAGGCCTTATAGGGCATAACTCAAAAGCAAACCTTATCGGTCAGTTGTCCAAATACATTTGAGCCAGTGAAAATGGAGGAACAGGTTATAGACTATAGAATTTTGTTGAACCCTTTGAACTAAAGCCAAAAGTCTACACTTAAATCACAAAACACACTTAAATAACAAACTTAAATTACTTAAATAACAAAACTGTATGTTACTCCTAACCTGGGAGAAAAAACAACAACAGAAAACTAAATTCCAGTTTTATTTTTAAATTAGTTTCTTAAAGCAGCAAGTTGCCCACACTACATGGATTTGAAAAGATCAGCTAAGCTTTGGGCAAACTCTTTCAAGTTTACCACGAATTCTTTGGGAATAAGACTCACACACACTTCACTAACCTCGGGGAAAGATTTGTAGGGGCTCAGGTAGGAGTCCATTCACGCGCTGTTCCATCACTGTATTACAGTACTATAGAAACACACACACACATTTCAAAAGTTCAACAGTTTTTTTTTTTTTTCAAGACAAAATAAAATAAAACTGAAACATAACAGGTACAAAGAGGAATCTGGCTGCTTAAGAGTGCTTAACCTTTTATACCTGTAAAGCAAAAATAGAGAGCACTATTTTTACTCAGTCTTTTTGGGTAAGAGTCTACCAACTTAGCCCAACTTGATTAGGCAATTGTACGGTACTTCCATTCTTCACTGCACAAATGCTGAACATCTAATAAAATTTAAAAGGGATCCAATGTGTACAACCGCTCACCCTCCTCAAGTCATTCTACAGAGTTTAGATTTAGATCAGAGATCTGACTGGGCCGGGCCAAAATGCTGACCATCATCATTTGAAGCCATTCCTTTGGTGACTTGGATTTGTGTTTGGGTTGTCATCATGCTGAAAGGGAACTACATCTTCCCAGTTGAAGAGGAGCAGTTACATAGGCTGGTGCTGTCACCACCATGCTTCACTGTGTTGTACAGTACATAGTGTTCACAAAATAGTGCCTAAAATAGTTCTACCTTAGTCTCACCATAAATATCTATCACATAAATACTGACATACGTTTTGGACATAAGCCATCAAACTTATTAGAATGTCACATTTAGTTTATTTTAAATAAAAAGCATAGACCTGATTCCACTCTGGAATGAACTTTAAATGATGTTAGTCTGTATGTGCTTGTTAAGGAAGCCAAAGAAAGAAGTGTATATGTATCATTCACAAGCTATATACATTCTGCTTTTCACAAGCACAAGTCTTGCCTCCTGCCAAAAGGACATTTCAATTGATGTTTATGTTAATGGAACCATCTGGCTCTGAGACGGGCCGCCCTGCCTTTCTGTCGAGCGCAAGACCTTTGTACCCAAACACAGGCCACGATCACACACAATCAACCTCCGGCAACCACAAATCCAGATGGACATGGCCGGGGGAGGGACGTCTGTGTGTCTGGTTGTGAACAAGTGCATGAGCTCAAAAATTAACACAGAAATGAGACGCTATGTAAAAAATTTAAATGGTATTGTATGATTATGATGTTGACACAAATTGACTAAACATTTGGGGTAAGACTAAAATCGGCGCAGTTGGCCAATGTGACCATATAAATGAGAAGCAGGAGCAGGAAACATGTTGCAATTAATGTTATAGTAGTAGGACAGGAACACATTTATCCTGTAATACACAGACTCCTGCCAAACTGGGGCATTAGGGCAGCTCCCCCCACTCAGACCTTAAACAGACTTAATCAAGGTGTTCTGATTAAAGTTGAAACAGATCTGCGGGACCACAACAGGTTATCAATGTTTTAGAAGAAAAAACTGACGAACACTAAATAGGTCAAGAACGATTATGAAGGAAAAAAAAGGATCAATGAAAAGTAGACTGATACTGTAAAAAAAATAAAAAAAATAAATAAAAATAATAAAAATGGAGGTGTGGGTTTGGTTATTAGACCATTAAAGTTAAACTGCAACAATTCTGACTAAAGTGAGGAAGTGACACAAAAATTCCTGAATTTAGCAAGAATAGAATTCATTCAAAGTGGCGCAACGTTCAGATTTCTTAATAACGACGGGTCTTGTTGATTGAGTTGGTAAAATTGGATTTATTTGTAAAGTGTGTATACGAATGTTTGTTTTATACTTTTCATCTCCTAAAATCTATACTGCACTGCTTCACCCACTATGCATCTTTGCATCATCCATAATTTATCATTGCACTACTATATATTTTACCCTATTTATTCTGTATATACGATATCATACAGAAAGTCATATGTACATATGTATTTGAGCATGTTAACTTCTTCACGTCTTTTTAAGTGAACAATGTTATACTTTTTTTTCACCATATCCTTATCACCTACTGCACCTTCTGTTTATAGGCCACTTATGCACTTCTGGTTAGATGCTACCTACATTTCATTTGCATACAATGACAATAAAGTTGACTCAAATCTAATCTAATATAATGTAATATAAAATGTGTATAATTTTACACATAAGAAAATTTATACATTTAAACAGGCTCTGAATCGAATGTTTTACTGCATTGTTAACAGAGAGATTATGCTGTTAAGTTCAAATCCCTAAAATACTCACACACACACACACACATCAAGCTGTGTAGATTTTTTTTAAAGACAAATAAGGCTGGTTGTTTAATTTAAATGAAAAAAGATGATGTGCTGGTCTGTGAAAATGGTAGCTGTAAACTAAAGTGCTGCAAATGGCAGAATTGATTTTACTGGAGGAGTTAGTACATTATGCCCTTAGGAGGCAACGGATATTCACAGACTGGTAAGATTTTTTTTTTTTTTTTTTTTTGGGGGGGGGGGGGGGGGGGGGGTATTGAGGGGGGGCTGGTTTGAAAGTCTGTTAATTTTGTTCCACATCTGCCCAATTTCGAAAAAGCTTTATCATGGTTGGGCATTGCACCAATACACCCTGTAGTTGATTACTTTCCTATACAAGCATGACTGTTCTGTGCTTTGTTCCTCACTTAGATCACTTGCAGTTGTAACAGTTCTCTTTTGAATTCTGCTAAATACAGTATAATCAGGGTCAAATCTTTTTCTCAAAACTAAACTGGTAAAATGTAGAACAGGGTCAAGACAGCAAATATGTCTGTGCAGTTTTCTAGCACTTCTTTATGCAAAGCAGTCAGAACTGGTAGTGCATTTCTTCCCTTCTCCTGTGTGTGTGTGATAAATACATAAGTGTACATGAAGGCACGCTGTAGAAGCAGAGCTGCTGCAGCTGTTCTATTAAATGCCCTATTTATCACTGTCACCTCACAACTGCCTCTCTCTCCTCCTACACTTCCCTCTTTCCATAACATTCTCTCGTTCTCGCCATTGCCTCAAGCGATGTGCCTCTTCCGAGAGAAAAAAAAAAACGTGTGTGTTCAGACACTTACACCTTTAATTTTCCGCTCCACTTCTTTATTGATTAGGGGCACAATTACCAACTAATCTGTAGCAGTGTATTAAAAGAAATCCCACTTTGTTGGACAATAACTAAAGGCATTTTTGATCAGAGGCTGAATGCTCGGTGCCAGAGGGGACACTCGAACCAGACCGTTCTCCTGCTGGCGCAGCATCATCATTAACACACTCAGAATAGAGTGCTTCTCAATTAGTGAACTGAGACTGGAGGAAAACAGGAACGTGTAAGAGCAGTGTATGTTGTGCTAGACACTGTGAGCTTAAGGGTAAAACCAAGGTCATGTACTGAAAATACTAATACATATATACATACATCACGACATTTCATTTTTTTTAATCCAGCGTTAGAAGCACAGTGAGGGTTCACCTCCCAAAAATGAATCAGTATTCTCGATTGTAAAGCTATGTCTCAAATCGGGAGCATTTCAAGGACAATGGAGACGTGCAGAAATTTCATGCCTACGAATCCTTCAAAGCAGTCGTCTCTCAAGTTCTACCAGTTCGACATAATAGATGCCCCTTCATCTGGAATTAATGACATCAAAAACAATTAAAAAAATACACGTCTCAGTGGAGACCAAACAGCCACATAGGCAAAAGACAATCCACCGCGAATGAAACGATACAACACCATAAACTTATATGTTGTTGTTGGTCTTTCGGCTGCTCCCAGCAAGGGGTCGCCACAGCGGACACTTGGTCCGCACAACAACTTGGCACAGGTTTTACGCCGGATGCTCTTCCTGACGCAACCCACCCATTTTATCCGGACTTGGGACCGGCACTGCATCCTGTGGCTGGGGGGTTTGGGCACTGGCTGAAACTTATATGTGGCGTTAAACTTTTGACATATGCATTATGCTGAACGTAAAAAACACTATGAGCGTCCACCCCAAAAGGGGCACAAAGCACAGTAAGACAAAAGGCACAAGCTCTCACTTCACGATTCCCAGCTTATTTTGTGTGTTTTAAGGCTCCCATATAGAATCTATGATGTAGCACGACTTGCATTTAGACAATCAGTAGGCAAAAACTAAGCAAATCAGCAACTGGTACAATGTGTCCCCTGTGGTATAAAGCAAAATAAAAGATATATATTTAAAACCACCTTTTCATGAAAACTCGTATATAGTGATTATTGAGCCTGTGGCTAGCGTAGTGACTGTGAGCTGATAGGGGGTAAAAGACAACACCAGCTGAAAGTGGATTTTGAAAAATTCCTTTGCGCAGAGGGGGGCATACTTCTAATGAGGCGGATCTTTAAGTACTGAATAATATATAATAAAAGTTGATAGTTCATTTAGTTTCTGCTGCACTTCAGAGAGAAACGTTCACAAGTCATTAATCCCGACATCCGCAATGTGAACAGTAAGTATTGAGGAATGCATTTAATATTGGCTCAGAGGGAAAACTAAAACAGTACACTAAACAAGGACAAAAGGACAAAATATTACACCACAACAGAGTCCAGTAATTCCTGTGTTTCTGAATAAAGCAAACACTAACACATGCATGTTTCAGGGATTCATTTCATTTAATAAATGTACCATTAATCAATGTGGATCTGTGTAATGCCATTATTAACCACCATGTCTCCATGGCCAATCCACTTGCTTCTCAACAGTTAAAAAAAAAAAAAAAAGCCTTACTTAAAAATTAAATAGCATCGAGCTTTTATGCGCCTGTCTGTCCCTGTAAAGGACACTTTGCCCCTGTCTGTCCCTAAAAGGATATGTTTTCTGTGCCTGTCTGTCCCTGCGATGGAGGAGTGTCCCCTGTGCCTGTCTGAGGCGTGTCCCCTGTGGCTGTCTGTCCCTGCGAAGGAGGCGTGTCCCCTGTGCCTGTCTGTCCCTGCGAAGGAGGCGTGTCCCCTGTGCCTGTCTGTCCCTGCGAAGGAGGCACGTGTCCCCTGTGCCTGTCTGTCCCTGCAAAGGAGGTGTGTCCCCTGTGCCTGTCTGTCCCTGCCGAAGGAGGCGTGTCCCCTGTGCCTGTCTGTCCCTGCCGAAGGAGGCGTGTCCCCTGTGCCTGTCTGTGCCTGCGAAGGAGGCGTGATCCCTGTGCCTGTCTGTGCCTGCGAAGGAGGCGTGTCCCCTGAGCCTGTCTGTGCCTCTGCGAAGGAGGCGTGTCGACTGTGCCTGTCTGTGCCTGCGAAGGAGGCGTGTCCCCTGTGCCTGTCTGTCCCTGCGAAGGAGGCGTGTCGCCTGTGCCTGTTAGTCTCTGTAAAGAAGACATCAATTGTGTTTCTCAGTGCCTGCAAAGGAGGTTTGGTCACTGTGCTCTTCAGTCTCTGTAAAGAAGACGTCTTCTGTGCCCCTCAGTCTCTGTGCCTGTCTGTCCATGTAAAGTAGGTGTGTCAATACTGAATACTGTAACATAGTCATAAAACCACACGGTATAGAAACCATTCTCTAATGAAAGACCCTACAGATCTAGACCTACAGATTTTAAGTTGCACAGCAATGTCTCCCATGCGTGGGCAAATATGAGCTGACATCTGTACTACAGTGTGCTAGTGAGTGTTGGCACTACGACTATTATTACAAGACTGTTCCCAAAAAAATCCTCCAATTAATAGGGAGCATTATCATTTAGTGACTGGCTCAAGGCTCATTTCTAACTTCACGCCTTGAGTAAAGAAACAGAAATGTAATTTGACGCTTTGCTCCATCGTGCATGCTTAATGCCATGCTGGCACACGAGCCTGCCAGGGGTCACAGGTTGCCATGGATACATCAATTGTTACAACCAAAAAAGGGCCAAGATGAAGATAAAGAGACAAGAAAACAGAGCTACTTGTTATCCCTGCCAATCTGCCATGTAATGAGAAGATCTTGCCCAAGGGTGAATAGACGTACAATAAGAGATTTTAATAGCTTTTCCTTTCTAACAAAAACACTCCCAAGACTAAATAGTTTAACTGAACCAAGCAATAGTTTATGCAACAGTCGGAGGTCAGTAATTATAATTCCTTGGGAACATAAATACTTTGATATAAAAGAACAGATATTTTCAAATACATTTTTATTTTACTTTTTTTCCCGGAAAACCTTGCTTACCTTGCACACAGCTTAATTTTATTGAAATAAAAAAAAAAAAAAACTTAGATTATGTTATAGCGATTGATCGTTATATTCATAACTGCAAAATATGACCCATAACTTCACCTACCATACCTTCAACAGGAAGTGACCAAAATCCAAAATCCATGGAGGTGTCTAATTCATACTGTCTAATCCATGATGATCGATGAGCATAGATTGTTGACTTGACATCATAAATTATTACCCATGAGCATTTTGGTGAAGTAAGTTCATGGCGGCTTGTTTCAAACAATACTTTCCAATATACTTGAAAACAGGCAGCAAAAACAATACTCACATACGACAGCATTGCCTTCAGTTCTTCATCACTCCGCACTGTGATCCTGTCACCAACCTCATCCTCATCTGTCAGAAAAATACACCACAGTGTTCATACACATTTCTAAAGCAAAATGCAAGCAATTTCAGCACAGACAATTAACTTTCCGCTCACACGGTCATGTCACATACCTTTGAAGAAATGCTGCTAGATAATTAGCTAAATTAGCTAAACAATGTTTCCCAATCCTGGTCCTGGAGGACCACCTGCCCTGCACGCTTTAGCTTCATCTGTGCTCCCAGAACACCCGATTTAACAAATCAGCTAACTAACAACCCATTCTGAATAGAATGATAGTAAGTGATGGAGCAAGGACCACACTAAAATGTGCAGGGGCGAGAGTCCTCCAGGACCAGGGTTGGGAACCAGGGCTCTAAAGTGTTATAATGTCCTTTTATGCTATTTTGGACATAATGACAAATTCATTGTGTGTCAACATGATGCTGAGGTAGTTTTTCCTGTATGCCTTAAATTATGATTCCTATCTGACTTGACATGAACTAGATACATACACTGACGACTGACTCAGGATGGAATATCTACCTCACTGCGAGCAAACTGCACCCCAATTCACTTGGAACTGAAACAAGGGCAGCTCCTTCACATGTTTTAAAACTGGTTGTTTCAGTCCACCCGAGTGTGATGTCTGTCCTTACTCGGACAAACCTCATCATTGTGGAAAATGCACCAGACAGACTAAACAATGTGAAAGCTTCCTTAGCTATATTCAGACTGGGTTAGTTTTACATGGGTAGAGGTGAGGGGGTAATGTACAGAGAAGGGACATACGATATGAACACACTATCATTGTAATTGTCATTTATGTCATGGATATGAGTGGATAGTTTAAAAGCAGTTGCCCTTAATTACAATTTGGTGTTAAGTTTTTGTTCTTTACCTTAACTGTTAACATTTATGAATTAATAAAAAATATATTTTTAAATACACAAAAATTTAAATTGTTGATTAACGCTTGCAGAAATTATATGAAATATAATCCAACTAATTTTGAAATGCAACACTACTAAAATGCTGGCTGTTTGTGAACAATTCCATATATTGTGATATACATAATTTGGCCAAAAGTTTGTGGACACCTGACATTCACACCCAAAGTTTTTGGTTTGAGTGCAAAATTGTATAGACTGTCTTTATATATTGCAGCATTACAATTTTCCCTCACTGAAACTAAAAGGCCACAACCTGTCTCAGCACAACAATCCTCCTCTGCACAAAGAAAAGTTCATCAAAACATGGTTTAAGACTTGACCTCCATCCCAGTGAACACCTTTGTGCTGAGACAGAAATGTTAAAATATTCATAATGAATTAACAGATAAAGCTCTTGCTCAAAATAAATAAAAAAAAACTATTTGACGCGCATGTTTAATCATAAAACTACAAGTTTCTATTTAATTCTTGCATGTCTCTGTGCATCATCTATCATAGAAATAGAATCTATCAAACAAATTAATTGCCAAGTTTGAAAATCTGAAAAAAGTTTAATATCAAATTGGGATATTTCTAAATCCCGTGATACTCAGAGAATCGCAATACAAATCGAATCGGCACCTACTATAGATATCGTGATAATATCTATATTATCGTATCGGGACGTCCCTGGTGAATCTCATCCCTATTGACTTAATTAAATTTTATTTGTATAGCGCTTTTTCACTGTCGCAAAGCAGCTTTACACAATCAAAAGAATTATTTAAGTTTGTATGGAATGTGAATGTATCCTGTACATGTACAGTATATACAATAATGTCTCTTCTTTCTGATTCATACAGAAATTGCTTATAATGTGTGAAGCATAATTACTGTACTTAATACACTATTCTCCAAGACTTTAAACTTCTAT
>JAQQZT010000023.1:8476662-8491910 GCA_030068275.1 Clarias platycephalus
AATAACATCATGGTTAAAAAAAAAAAACATGGCATGGCTTACTTTATTTTATACCTATACTGTATATATGTAATTAAAATAATATTTGCTGTGTACTGTGATTATAAGGTGTCTGTAATTCTTTTTCACTTTATTTATTTCATTCGTTTGTTTCTTCACTTTTCTTACTACAGTTAAATATATATTAAACCTTTAACTAAATTGCCTTTAACTGGTTTTAAACAAAAGCTGGAACTAAATTTAAAGGAGAGGTCCTATAAAAAAAAGCATTTGATGCATGTATAGCTCCTGAGCTCTGAGTTTTAAAATGCTTCGTTGCTGTATGACTGCTGCAATGTGTACATGATAAATAGCATTATTATAAGTATATTAAAGAGTCAGAGGAGTCATGGCCTTTAAATGGGGGTTATTTTTTGCTGTGATGCTGTTGCCAGTGACCCAGAGCTCTGTGCAGGTGGGTAGAGGTATGCTTGTATAAATGCAAAGCCAGTCTGAAAGCAAAGCATATTCATTACATTAAACACTTCTGCCATGCCAGGCTAATGAGTGCATGAGATCTGACCCTGTACTGCCATTGAAGATTAACAACCATTCAAACATGATACTAATGGGTCGAAATGCACATGTATGTGTACATTACATACAAAATACAAATGCTCTATATAATATTGATGATAGAATGCTAATAAGACAGTATCACTGTATCATATTTGCATATAACATGGCATGAAATGCAATGTAGTTTCGTACAAATTGCAACATTAAGCAAGAGAGAATTGTTTATTAATATTAATACACACAGTATCAAAGCAAAAGAAAGATCATTACAGGAAGTATTTTTAAACAAATAAACTTTATGGCAATGATTTTTGTTCTTATAGCATGGACATTACAAATTGGTAAAGTGTGAAACTATATATTTTTTTAATTATTATATTCTTATGTACAATGAAAGCAACATACTGATGCAAAACACTTACATCAATTCATGTCTAGACAAGATTACAGCACAATACGCAATCAATAAACAAAATTACCTACAGACATACTGTAAAAGTGCAGATGAATGTATAAGAGAGGAAAGTGCGTCCTGATTTAGTGTAGTATTGATCCCGAAACGGCTCCCATCTGCTGGGTCCAAAGAGGCATGTGATGGGCAGACTCCAGGGGGACGTTCACCACGTCTGTAAGAATCAAACCACTTTGTCAGACATAACAAAGGCGGCTGACATACGAACCGTGGATCGTACCTGTTTTCTATAGCACCGCATTCTCATTAAAAACCACAGGCGTGCAGCTGAGGCCCCCTCCAAAGCCACAATACAGCGCCAGAGCACAAGGGCAAAACGCCCATGACCTGCCGCTAGCCTTCCAGCCATAATAACACAAGGTGGCTTTCTGCAACAGGTTTGAATGTAGATGGAGGTTTGAATGGGCATTGGGTTTGTACACGTGTCTCCTGTTTGGGTTTTGTCTGTCTGTGGCTTTTTAACTTTGCAGTTTTCAGACAGAACGGCCCTCTGCTTTTGTCTGCCCTCGTTCTTTTGATGTATTATTCCGATTCACCATTAAAGGACAGAGATAATATTACATACAACTGTGCCCTAAATAAAGTTGTCTGGCTCTATGGAAGATTAGTGTTCTAGGTCAAACATTTGAAAACACAATAGGAGAATTTTTATTCAGTCCTCTACAGATGGGTACCTTGGTTTATGTGAGTTCTAGTGTAATTACAAGGCACGAGTTCACCCCATAAGGGCCAGCGGTGACTCAAAATGCTTGCCTGTCAACCTCGGAGCAGACCAACCACACATTTCTGCTGTCACCTCAATTTTGCTTGACATCAAAGGGCAGAGATAGCAAGAAGGAAACATGCTGTAGTCAAGCGTATTATTTTAGCAGGCGAGGGGAAGGTTAACACGGCCTAATGTTACTCGAAATGCTGTAAAAGATATAAAGTTATCTGAGAAAGCGAAGCTTCTTTCTGTATCTACTGCATCCAGTGCTGCTCTCTAGTGGTAGTGGTAACAGAGACACACTCATGTACATCATGTCTAACACATCAATATCAAATACCATATCATACTGTAGATCAAATATTTCCCTATGGTATATATATTTTGTATATAACATCCATAAATATATAAACTATGACCATAACAAGAAATAACATACATTACGCATACAAAAATTACGCAGAATTATTGCGAGTTATGTTTTATCTCTATTGCTGGGGCTGTGATAAAATAACACCTGGTGTATCATACACCTCCACTAATGATGAATTATATAGTCTCCTAAGCTGAAAGATTTGTCTAAAGGCCGACAAGAATAAGAAAGCTCAAATACAGCTTTACCAATACCATAAAATTTGACTCCAAGGACCTGTCAGTGGAGATGAGATTTAAATTCCTCGCTCTCATTATTTACACTGTTGTAAATGAATAATTAAATTGTTGATTACAAAGCTGGGTCTTTAAATTATTTGGGAAGATACAGTCTTGTTTTGTGAGGTCAGGGCTTACCAGGACATTTATTGCCATCATTATAAAGTCATTATGTCATATGACCACTCATTCAGTGCGTCTCAGACACCGGCTAAATTCCTCTTCACGGCATATTACGTAACATAGTAAATTACAGCATATTAAATATGGATTTTGTGTGCAATGGCACTCAATCTGGGAGACAATTATGTGTGACAAACCAACTGCAGACTAAATTTTACATCGCTGCATGAGGAGAGGAAGATTGTTGTTAATAATATACATGCTTTATTTAGGTACAGGGAGAGATTTTGTTCGTGTGTGAGAAAGAGAAAGGAAGAGAGAGAGAGAGAGAATATAGGTACCTAGGACAATTCCTCTAAAATTCTCTAGAATATCCTAAAATAACATAAAGCACTGTGTGAGTGGTCTCTCATTCTCTCTCTCTCTCTCTCTTTATGCCCCCCCAGGGACTTTCTGTCATGTTCCCAAATCGTCCACTGTCTAGAGGTCATGGGTCAGACCCTAAAAGCGGGATTAGTTTATTGACACAATAAGACCTGGCACTTTATTTGATGTTCCATCACCCCATTTACCCACCTATCTCCTGTTTGTTTCTCCATCACACTGGTCCCATGGGAGGCACCGGGAAGGGGCAGTTGGGGTTTTGGTCTCATTTAACCCCAGCAGGTCAAGACTCCAATGTGGATGGCCTGTCCATAGTTATTACTGGTGCTACTATTTTAATTAGAACAAGGGCAATATTTTGATGATGTGCATTTCTGATCCAGGGCAGGATGTTGCTGGCTCAGGACACATCTGTAGTGATTATGCTCCTGGAGAGCTGCTTGAAAAGCATTTAACTCATGCTGTACATGAGCATCTGTTCAGTGAAACGCACAGCCTCGGAGCACTGCCATTCTCAGCAACCCCCCCTTTCCCCCAACCCATTCAAACAACAAATCCTATTTTGGCAATACTGGATAAATATGTTCTGCAAATCAAAACATGAAACAATCGGTTTCTCTCACAGCCATAATTCTCCTAGTTTGCTAGTTTTGACCCTGCATTCTTGCTAACCGTGTCTGTCTGCCGTATGTGAAAAACGACTGTCAAACACTGAAAGGGAATGGATTCAATACTAATGATATCATAATGATATGATTACTGAATTTTCCTTTTTCAAAACCAAAAAAAAATGCATGATTAAGAAGATATTCAGGGTTAAATTTTCAATTGAAATTAGGCTCATTTTAAAATTAATATGATTACACCATAACTCACACTCACACTCATCATCTAAACCACTTTTTCCTGTGTACAGGTCATGGGGGGCTTGGAGCCCTCGATTTCAGGAGACTTGGGGCATGAGGCGGGTTACACCGTGGACGGGGTGCCAATCCATTGCAGGGAACACACACACACACACTCACACACACACACTACGGACAAATTGGGAACACTAATTAGCCTAATCTGCATGTCTTTGGACTGTGGGAGGAAACCGGAGTACCCGGAGGAAACCCACCAAGCAACCACCAAGCCACCGTGTCGCCTCCATCTTACTGTAACGCTTAATATTATTAGTTATTCTTACAAAGCCAAGTGGTCATGCATGGGGACAACCCTTTTTTTTTTTTTAAAATAAAAATGACCTGTATAGAGCCTCAGACTTGTGTTCTTGACCTGATATATATTCTACTGAGATGCTTTTCTGCTCACCATGGTTGCATTCCGGTCACTTTGAACCCGTCAGGCTATTCCCTTCGTAATTTTTCACCCACAAAGTGTTTTTGCCTTAGAGAACTGCTACTCACATGATTTTTATTTTCACCATGCTGTGTAAAATCTCAGGAAATCAGCACTTTCTGAAATACTTAAACCAGCTCATCTGTATGCCACATTCCCCGATACTGCAGGTTTTTTTCTTTCGACAGTGTTTCTTTTCACATCAACAGAAGCTCTGGAATTTTATGTGCATGATTTTATTCATTGCTTGATTGGTATGTATCAATAATACAGTATGTATTTGATGAAATGATGAATTAGAAGCTAATGTTGGTTGTGGAGCCCTTTATACAGTATATGGAGTTGGAGGAGCGACTAAGTGGACGATAAATTGTTGAATGTGACAAGTCATTATCAGATTGTCACACAGTACTCTAATGACAATAACACAAGACTCTTGGCACATCAGGTGTCTTAACAGCTTCATCGCTTTCTTTAACACTCGCACGCACACACACACACACATAGAAGCTGTTCTTCTCGCTCCTCTGGAGAGAGTGATGAATGCCTATGCAAGCCGATCAATCAGCAGATCAATCAGAGGTCAGCTCGCCCTCGCCTGATCGATACCACTCTTGTTCCTGCAGCGGGAGAATGGCATAGCGACTTTAGCACTTAATTATGTTGTTAATTGCTGTGTTAAGCAGGTCCCTCAGGTTGGTAATTGAGGGTGGCTGGGCCTGCAGATTCCCAGCACGATGCATTAATTCACAAATTCAATAACTACAGCTGAGCTTTAACATCATTCTGTGGATAGCCTCCTCCTCAACGTATGCCCTTACAGTTAACCGGCACTTGCATACATCATTGATATCAAAAGCTCACCCTTGAAAAAAAAAAAAAAAAAAGCAAAAAATATCGCAATTTCACACCTCTCTCTTTCTCTCTCTTTGGAGTTGCATGTATTCCATAATTAACATCAGGGACACTGATATTGTCAAAATTCTCCATCAAATTATTTAGTAACAAGGTATTATACTTTCCTGGGAAACGAAAAAGCAACCTGGGACCTCAGATAACTCAGTCACTCCATTATGCCAGTGTTATCAGCATTAAATACCCCTAAACCTCCCAGCAGGCTTAGGAAGCCCTTCTCATCTATTCAGCACTTGATGAAACTATCACTTAGTGAAAGCCCTCTGTGTGAACTCTTGGAGTTCAAGTACTGTAGGGAATACAAGACTGTGGAGTTTTCAATCCTTTACAGTAACTGAGAGCCTTTTAAGAGAGACTCAGCTCTTTACAGACTACACAGTACTGCGTTTGATCTGGTGATTGCTGTATGTACCAGGACTTAAAAAGGACGAGTCCCTGGGACTTGACTGCAAATTGGGCAAATTGCATTTCAGTTTATTTTCCTTTGTTTTAGGTAGAAGTGTGCATGGGTATTCAAACACCCAGATCACTGCTTGAAGCTCCACTAATCCTGAAAACAAGAAGTGAGAAAAGGGAGGAAAAAGAAAAGCAAGATCTAGCAGTATTTTTTGATGCAGAGAGGAAAACTGCCATGTTGTGCAAGACAAAAAAGGGACTAACAAAGTCTCCGATTTAGATTATTTTATTTTTCATTGGATTAATATTCTAAAATTAATCATCATATTTCATAGCATAGCAGAGCTCAGGCTTTGTAATGATACTTTTTATAGGGTTTTCAGAAGAGGAAAATCTTCTGGTTGAACATTGCATTTAAATGTTATAGTAGTTACAAGAGTTACAGTAATGTGAAAAAGTATTGAGCCACCCATCATTTCCTCATATTTTGCTTCCAAGAGTCAGATTTTCTTGCATTCCAGAAAGATGTTTTTGGTTCTTTTTTTATTTTTATTTTTTTTTTTAAAGTTTTTGGATCTCAATATTTTTGACACACCTATATTGTTCACACCTATGAATCATTCAAGTATAAAAAATATCTAATTTAAGACATGAACCAGTAAGAAACAGGTGCAGATAATGACACACACAAAAAAAATTGTCCTCATTCCTTTATTCAAAATAATTCCATTTGAAAACACAATTTCATTTCATTTCACTTAATATGAAGAAAGGAGAGTTGGATCAAGACTTTGGCACAATACCCTACATTAAAAATAAAACATTTAATTGTTTAATACAGTGCTAGTTTTTTGGGGAGTGCTAGGGAGTTTTTTTGCCAGCAAAATTAGTTATTATTTTTTAGTCATTAGGTGGTTTACACCACTGGTTTTCGAATCATGTAAAAACTATATAAATAATATAAATATATAAATTAGACCATATAAAGAATATATCATAAACCCATTTGGTACAGATTTATTTTGCTAACAAACTCTGAAAAAAGCACATTATTTAATTAATTGTGCCCAATAATATTTAGCTAATTATTAAAGAGGACACTTTTTTTTTTTCATTGTAAGCTTTCTATTCATAGAATTTTTTTACCATATTTATAAAGCTTTTATGAATAATTTCATGTTTTGTATTTGCCATTCATGTCGAGAGATCCATTTAAACACACCAACTGACAGGGGAAGAGTATAAGATATAATATTAGGTAAAAAAACTGACAATGTGTTGTTGCTGGTGATGGTCGTTATTTAATTATTTATTACACTTTCCTGCATTTCCTGTTTCCTACATTCATAGCGAAGTTTGATTTCTAAGGAGTGTGATTATCAGTGCTGTGTTACTCTTTTCGATTATGTGAAGTCCAGCAGCCCACAAGGTCCCCAGAGATCCTCTTATGTCAGCATTTTTAATACCCTGAGGACAAGACGGGGACACACACACACACACACACTCCATCTCTCATGACTTCAGGCAATGTAACAAAACAGCATTCAAACAGTCGGACCAACATGAAGCACACTTCCCACAACCAACCCCCCTTAAAAGCACGAACCACACATGCACAAACGCATGCACACACACTTTAACCTCCTTTCTATACATCTACCATGCAGACTTTTGCATTACCCCCTATGTACTTCTTGGAACATTTCCTAAGTTTGCACTCCTGCAGAGATTTCAGTTCAGACAATAGTTAACTAATAAGCACACAGGCTACTGAGCTAGCCTCTGCGCCTGCGGAGAGCCCTTTAGGAACATGGGGACGAGCGCTGGGGCTACAGCTGTGGCAGTCGCCATTAACACAAGCAGTAACATTATACACAACATACACAAGCCCACACACACATATTCTGTATATGTCATTAAACAGAAGCTATAACATTAGGCCAAATCTGCCATGATGGGCCGACTGAGCCAGATGGAGAGGAAATGAGCTCATTGTAAAGATGTCGAGCTGCCAGCAGTGGCCGGTTGATTTTGTTTGCCTAACCTGCTTACAAATGACTGACTTTCGATATGCTGGCTATTTAGTTTTGAAGGTCTAATACCATGTGTATTGTGATCTGTGAAAATCTCAGATTAGTGCGCTTTATTTGGGACTTATTCAGACTTTCTCAGTGGACAAAGGTGGTTAATGATGCCATATGAACAAAATAAAATAATGAAATGTCCAAAGCAGGTCCACCTAGGTCTACAAAAAATAAAAATAAACAAAGCAAACAAATAGTCCCAATGACACTGAGCAATAACCCCTGCTCTAGCCATCCTGTGAGCAAGCTTGCCATTGATTAAAACAGCAAGGTGTGCAATAAAGCGCAGGCAAAGTGCTGTCTCCATATGGCCTCAGACCCCGAGGCTGTAGGCAAGCGATCAAGCCTCTCTTCCCCCAGTTCTCTCCTCTTCTCTTCTCGGCTCCCCAGATGGTGGAAACACAATTTAAAAGACCGCCGCAATGGGTCCCTGGCAGCGGCTCAACCGTTTACTCCAGTAATTAACAGCGCCGATACCACAACACCTTTGGGTGGATACTAACTGTGTCACCCCTTGAATTAGGGAAAGCTAATAGCTTTAAGGTTTAGTTGGGAGTCCGGTACTTCAAGATAAGCTGCCGCTGTTTTCCGACAGCAAAAATAAAAAGGCAAAAAAAAACAAAAAAAAACAATACGCTCGTGGAACATGATGATGATCACCCCGTAATTAGTTTACAAAAAGCTTCCCATCTAGTGGCGGATCGCAGCAATTATCGCATGACAGAAAATCAAAGGCTACTTTGTAAGCGTTAGAAAAATTTACATTTTCTGGCCTGAGGCTGTATGTACTGATTACAAACATATTAAATCAATGCATTGCTAACTGCTAACACAAATAGGCTGCCGGGTGAAGAGCCTGTAATTGCGGGAAAATAGAGGGCCGTCCGTGCTTCGTCAAAATGCAGAGAGGATTAGATAGGAGCAGAATTATGGCTCCTACTCTTGGCCAAAGTATAGACCTAGCACATTATTATCTATTGTCAACTGTAGAAGGGCTTTCCTGTGAGGCCCAACACACCACTGGCCTACAGATCAAAGCATGGCCTCCACTAATTACACTGTAATTATAGCTTCAGCCCATTCAAATCATCCAAAAGCAGGAAATAATATGTAAGAGGTTTTTTAATATCATGCATTTTTGAAAACCTGGAATATTCCTCAGAAGGATTTGGATCGTTCTTCGTGGAGATCTAGCTTTCTATGAATGCGTTTTGTGTTTCCGGTTCTGTCACTCTTTCACATCTTACACAAGCATTAAAGATGAGACAGTCACCATGAAGTTTACTGTGCTCCCAATCCTCCAGCTCTTTAGTGCCAAAACAATAAAATCCATGAGAACACAACCATTTACAGCACATCTGTATTTATGTCGCCCAACAAACTCCTTCTGTTAGGCGCCAAAGCCATTAAAGAAGAAGCTAAATAAAAACAGTGTGGAAAAGGGGGGGGAAAATGCATTGTCTGTACTTTTTTATCTGAAGAACATGTAGTCATGATAAGGGATAATTCTGAATAATCTTTAATCATGACAGTGACAATTTGTTGATATTGGTCAAGATAAAATAATAATAATAATAATAATAATAATAATAATAAAATGCTGATTTTGGACTCGGCGCAAGTCATTTTGATACAAAATTTGTATTTCTGGTTTTCTTGTGATCTTCAAGTCAGTTCCTGAGATTTCTGTTTAAGACCATAAATATTAAGCCTTTTCAATTCTGAATAGAAAAAGTGTCAGAATTTGCTGCATGGACTGAACTGAATAGCAATACTGCAGCAGCGCCTCCTGCAGGACACTCAGAGAACTGAAAAAACATCTCAACACTTGATGTGAAGTGCCTTACATGGTATGATTAGTATCATGTTTGTTGCTTGCTCAAAAGAACAGATTTATCACACACAGTTAGAGCCTGTAGCTTAAGATTATCTTCCATGTAAATAAATGTGCAGCACAATCAAATATATAAACTGTCATGGTTTTCAGGTCTCATAGTCTGACGCATGCAAACTCATAACATTTCATATGATTCAGTCTGAATAAAATGCTACACAGTTTATGATTATGGCTGGTACCTAGTTGATGCTATTCCTTATTTTATTCATGTGAATCTGAACAAAATACAATTGCTCATTCAAAAATTCACTCATTAACCTTGATCATAAAACAAACTGATACAAAGGGAAGACACAAACAGCTCCCCTGTCTAAACAGAGGCAGGAACATCATTACCCTGGCCTACAGAAGTGACCTGGCCACTTTACAAGGGGTATCAGCTTTTCATGGCTTCAGGGTCTCTGCACGGCTGCTACCCTGGCATCACAGCGCACCTTCTCAAGGTTCTACAAAGTTAATATCACTCCTCCCACTGGCATGTGGACAGCAATCATTTCCAAACACCTCTACAGTCAGTCCTAGAGGAATCTGTTCTTCATGACATGTTTTACAGGTGAGCGTTTTATTTCTCAAATGTTTATCAGGGAAACGGAAGAACGCTATAGCTACATTTGTACTGGTAGGTCTATGAATAAATTTTCTGGTGAGAAAGGAGATTTAATAGAAATGATGTTTGTGGGTCATTTAATGACTTTGTTAAAAGCATGAACTTGAAAGCTTAAAAAAGATACGTTATCGCCTAGTATGGTGCAACAATGTCTTTCGAGATGCAATATTAAGCATTTTTTTTCTTGCTAAATCAGGGTAAACCTGTTACTCATTCCACCCCTTATATCTCCATATTAATTTAAATTAAATGAAATTATGTAGTTTAAATCTAAGAAATATGAGTAAATGCTTTACTACAACAGGCTGCAAAGTCCCTAAGGATACAATTTTTTTAAAATGGTTGTCTATGTAACAACCTCAGCAGCAGCCTCATTTCCCCTCTCATCTATTCCAACCACTTAGCACTCAGCATCACCAGCATACTAATCACCTTCCTGAACATCTGCACCTGTTTCTCACCAGTTCATGCCCTATATTAGACTTTTTTTTTTTTTTTTTGAACGATTCATAGGTCACTGTGTGCTTTAACAAATCAAATTACATTCTTTTGAAACTGATCAGTTACAGGGACTGGATTGAAAATGAGAGCCATTTTCTTTTATGAAGCCTAGATAACAATTCATCAAGACTACATAAAAAAAATATAAGATAGTCTGCCTCTTTGGAGGCATAATACGAAGTGATTAGGAGTAGCTCAAAATGTTTGCATAGTTTTCCAGAATTGTGAAATATGATTAATCTTCTACTTCTTTTTTTTTTCTCTCCAGTTTTTCCACACCTTCTGAAAAAATGCCAGTGTGAATGAAAGTGTGTGGAGCAATGTTCAATCTAAGGGTGTATTCATTTTCAGTCTCCCTTACATTTATCTCAGTTACAGACCTGAGCAGCTGTGGGTTAAGAGCCTCACTTAAAGTCCAGCAGTAGAAGCTTGACCTTCCAATCAGCAGTTTGAAGTCTTAACCACTGTGCCACCACTACCCTGCTACATTACCAAATGTATTCTCTCTTACTCCCTGGATTCACAACAACTCCGATGAGGATAAAGCGCTTACTGACAGTCATTCCACTATATTGTCCCACCCCTAAAGTACAACTGCGCACTAGTCCAGTCAGGTGGAAAGCTTATTTCCTCACTAGAGAATGACGCCAATATCAGTGTTATTGAAATTCCTACAGGATCAGCTTCAGCCCTTAAAAGCTCAGGGTTTGAAATGAAGCGATCAGAGATAGCATTAATGCAACATGACTCCATCAGGATCCTGGGGAGCTGCTCTATCTCTCTCTCCCCAGGTGACCTGGAGTATTCTGGATGCTGCGTGCAATATACATAGGCGCACACATACACATGCGGGCCCCTCTCTGCAGGTGAGCCAGCTTTCCAATCTCTGTCAGCTGCATTTGTGTTCAGAGACGATCATATAAAAACATCAGTGCATGACTAATAAATGCACACACACTTTCAGATTTCTATCTGGGCTCTGAGAGAGAAAGCGAGGGGAGAAGCCGTGGCACGAAGAGCGCATATGTAATTAAATAATTAAATTAGCACTAATTAACATTTGGGTGATGACTTTTACAGCTTGTAATAGGAGAGTGGGAAAAAACCCACGAGTCAACTTCCTAATGATTCCTGTGTGCGCTGCGTCTCTTTGCCTCAGTTGCCCTAAGTGCAGATAAAGCAACCATCTGCTGGTAATTAGATCTAAATAATATCAGACGCCATAGCTAATCACGTTGACTGCACATTTAATTAAAACTGCAATGGAATTTTTTTTGTCTTATTCCATCCATTTCATTTACCTTCTGGAAAGATCACCATCTCTCATCGCACAAAAATACAGCATTCATCATGCAAGATGGCCATAAAGACTGGAAAAGACGGAATTACCCCAAAAATTATACACACTTTAAAACACCAACATAGCCAATACTGATCTTTTATAGCTCATTTCCGTTAAATGAGAGTAGATGCTGGCTTGTAACAGCGGCCCACTACGGCAGTGAGGCTGGCCATAATGGCTTTTTATTTGCTTAATCTCCAAATTAAATGGTGTTTGAAGCTGAAGGCCCGCTCTTTTCTCCTATGCTATTATCACCATCATCATGAACGCATTTTCCTGCCGAGACCAATTTGAATAAGACGAGCAGGCCGTCTCCAGGCTGTGATATGTGTGTGTGTAATGAAGAGAGACATAGAATGAATGAGAGAGAGAGAGAGAGAGAGATCTCTAATAATGTGTGTTGGGTAATGGCCCTCCTGGAAGACCTGAAGTGTTTCTAGTTGGTTCCCAGCTGCCAGAGATGTATGCAAACATGGATCATTGACAGATGGGTGGATACACTTATAAAGACATCACACACGCCTGCACACGAGCAAATCAAAAAGTGAATCTGTGTCCTGTCTTTCCTTCATCAGTGGGTCAACAACCAAAACTATATTCATCAAATCAATCAGCTACGAGCTTTTCAGATAATTTCCTCTTTTCAATTCAATTAGTTCCCAAGATGGTGTGACTACTAGGGGGATTTTTCCGGATTTAATTAACCATAAATGAACATCTCTATGAGACACACACTCACATCTTCGACTGCTCTGAAACGTCTATATTACATCAATGTTAAAAAGAGAATAGAAGTTAAAATTAAATATACATTAAAATAGAAACCATTAAAAAAGCATGCTAGTTGAGGGTGTTGATAAAATTGTAATTTTCTGAATAGCTGAACATCAACATGGTTTATAATAACACTGAATATTTTCGACTAAAAAGAAATTAACCTGCTATGGAGTGTAAGAAATCTAGCTTCAAAATGTGTTCAGGGCTCTTAATTCCATGATAGTCATTTTTAATAGTCTTCCTAAAACAGTGCATGTGTATTATCACAATTTCAGTTCCCAGTGTTTAGGTATTCAAAACTGACAAAGGCTGGGTTGGGGATGAATGGTACCGATGGTAGCATTGCCACTTGAGCTGTAGGGCCACTTCATTCCTAAGCTTGGGTTACTGTCTTTCTGAAATGTCATGTTTTCACCGGGTCCATTTGTGTTTTCTTTTGAGAAAATGAATAAAAATATCATTGATCATTTATCTCTGTCTGTGGGAAATGTTAGTTAATCTGGTTTCAAAATATTCTTGTTCGGAAATTAGGTATGATAACATAGATAAATAAACCATCTAAGTAAATAAATTCGCAAATGTGTGTGCCTGGTGCCAGAAAATGGACTGGCGTCTCCGGGGATAAGCGCTGCATCCACCTTGAACGGGATAAAGAGGTTACTGAGAGTAAGTGAAGGCTCCTTTAACCTTTAAAAAGCAACTTGTACAAAGCAATATGCTTGGTAGTAGAGCTAGTGCGACACCTTGTCTGCAATTTTTTTCCGGCTATATATAGTAATTTAATCTGTTTTTGTCTGAGCCGCTTCATGCAAGATGCAAGAAACATAGTCTTCAGGTCTTTTTTTTTTTTTTGGTGGCACGTGCACACACTTTCAGGCAGAAATCAGAACACAAAGTGATTAAAGTGTTATTAAAGTGTAGAAACTTTTTTCCCTGGTGCAAACAGACAGACAGAGAGCGACAGAGACTGAGAGGGTGTGAAACGGTGGAAGCCAGCGGGCTGTGACCACCTCTGCCGTGCTACAGTACTGTTCTGCAGACGCTGACGCCAGTAGTGCCACTGTGCCTGCTGCTGGTGCTCGTCTAAACATGCTGGCAGTGCCAGTTCAACTCTTCTCCATGTGTTTCTGCTCTGCTTCAGACATCTGCTTGCCAAGACAAACTCTTACATTCAAGAGCTTTTACTATTCATAGCATTAAAACACTTCCCTCATGTAATTGTTGAAATTGGCACTACAAGGCCAAGTGGAAATTCATAATTTTCAGTCATTATTTAAGGCCAAGTAAAAAAAGAAAAAGAAAAAAAAACCCAATAATGATCATACCAGTTGAAGAGTCTTTTATTTTTGAAGGCGATTTTAAATGAATGAGTTAATCTGCGTGCCTTTAATATAAATATGGCTGCCATTAAATGTTTTGGGCTAGCTAAGACTTGCTAACTTAACATTATTCCTCAGAGGAATTTTAAATAATGGTTATAAAGTTTTATATTCTTTACTGCGAACATGAAATATTCACATACTCTGAACTAAACTGACAGAATTTATGTGATTTTTTCAAGCTAGCTAGCCAACCTGACAGGATTTTTCTAGCTAATTTTAAATGTTATTTATAACTATATATGTACCTCACAGCTAGCCCTAGCTAAGCAGCTATCATGAGCTAACTCACAATTTCTGAAACCATTTTTAGCTATATTTTGAAATATTCATGTTCATTACTAACTTGTGTTAGCCTAGGTTGTTAACCTAGCTATCATTTAACAACACTGAGTGTCCATTGTACCATATAACATCCTTGTTAACTCATATTTCAGTTCAATAGGTTCAGTGTCTTCTTTGGCTAATATGAGCTTACATTACATGATTTTAAAATTATATACATACATAAATATACTGTAGCATAAGTAAATATTCATAATTCACACTTCTAGGACTAAACTGCTAGCTAACACATGCTAACCTGACAGGATATGTTAAGATGAATATGTTATGAATAAATATTCAACACTAGCTAGTAGGAGTGTGACGAGATCTCGCGAGATCAGATTTGTCTCGCGAGAACGTGATGATATCCTTGCGTTATTGGCCTGATGGAGTGTGATCTCACCTACCCGGTTTCGCGCGGTGGCCATAAGTACGGTTCATCATGATTCACCGCGAGTATGTTTCCATCTATACCCCTATCTCACCTATGCAGTTTGACTCGCCCGCCGACGTCCCGCGAAGTTCTGTAAGGACCGCAAGCTTCTGCGAGGACCAGCAAAAAAAATTAAACATGTTTCATTTTTCGCGCGGAAAGATGGAAACGTACTCACAGCGCCAAAAACTCGCGGTGAATCATGATGAACTGTACTTATGGCCACCGCACGCGGTATTAGGAGAGAAGATGACAGACAAGACAATTTGCAAACACTGTAAGAAATTAATACCGTACACCTCTGCTAACACAAGCACTATGCAAAAGCATTTAGAAAACAACCACAGCTCGTTAC
>JAQQZT010000023.1:8557554-8594559 GCA_030068275.1 Clarias platycephalus
GTGTGTGTGTGTGTGTGTGTGTGTGTGTGTGTGTGTGTGTGTGTGTGTGTGTGTGTGTGTGTGTGTGTGTGTGCGCTATCTGTGGGTATTGAGCAGAATCTCCAGCCAGCAAGGACATGATGTGACGAACTGTCTCGAGTAGCATGGCCCCCAGCCCTTAGCAAAGCTGATCCTCACACTGTTTGGATCGTATGGCCCTTCCGAATGCGACAGGTGCCCGATTTGGCATGACTTCTCATAGTCAAAAATCTTAACCGAGTAGCCTGGCATCACCCTAGTGACTGTGGGGCTGCGGCAGTGGGGGTGCTCCAGGGTGGGTGAGTTGATGAAGATTGGGTGCTGGCTGCGATTGTAGGCCCACACGCCATCAGCCTCTCGGCTCAGCAGGATACCGTGGCCGATCTTGGCGCGTGAACGCTGAACTGATGAGCTGGCGCGGCCCGTGTTGGGCAGCAGGCCCAGGCACAGGCCTGTGCCCTGAGGTAGGTCATAGAAGATGCTGAGGGAGGAGTCGTACACCGGATACAAGCGGCCCACACGCATCCGGTGCTCCCAGTACGCCACATTACACCAGTGAGAGCGTCCAAGCGATGAGGGAGACGTGCTGGTATCTGCAATAAAAAATTTTTAAAAAACACGGAGATGCCAAAATGAGCATGAGTGGAATCAGTACATTGCATTTAATAGCAGGCGGAAATGGCAAAAAACATATAAAATCCATCCACAACTAATTAAAGCTACACAATGTAAATAAACATTAAAACTACATTAAGAATTTGATTTTAATGCTTCATAGTCAGGATTTTGTTTTTAACACCGATGAAGATTTCCATTCAAGAGCCCAAGATTTTCTTGTAGCTCTTGGAGCTTTATTTGACTATTTTATGCAGGTAGCAATAAAAAGCGTGTATTATTACATAACAGCTTGCTCATTATAGTCCTTATGTAAAAAGAATTACTGATACACCCAGTACAAAACCATGGATAAACCTGAACGTAATTAATAGTGATAATACTGATCTCACTTATTGTCTATACCGCTTTATCCTGTATTCAGGGTCACGGGGACCTGGAGCCTGGAGGCTTAGGGCACGAGGCGGGGTACACCCTGGACAGGGTGCCAATCTGTCGCAGGGCACACACACACATACACACACTCATTCACACACTACGGGCAATTTGGGAACGCCAATTAGCCTCACTTGCATATCTTTGGACTGTGGGAGGAAACTGGAGTACCCGGAGGAAACCCACCAAGCACGGGGAGAACATGCAAACTCCATGCACACGGAGACGGGGATCGAGCCTGGCCGGGAAACCGGACCCTGGAGATGCAAGGTGACAGAGCTAACCACTACACCACCGTGCTGCGATAACAAAATCAATCTTAGCCAATTACAAGCGATAGCATCATTTTTACTTCAGCATACTGTACTGTACTTCAAAGCATGCCCTGGCTGCAGGTACAGTTTTTTGCAAATGGCAGGATCATGATGCTGCATTTATTTTTCTAAATCAGAAGCAAACAACGACGGCTGTCAAAACGGCGCATGCATGCACGATATGGTCAGGATGGTAATTATTTGCATATGTAAGTTACAACAGTGAATACATACACGCCAAAGATTTTTACTGCATGAAAACCGCAGGCGTTAGTTTGCAGGCTTCTGAAACATGACGCTGCTCTGAAGCATTACATCAAAAGTCACTTTCATTTATTTTCCACTTTTTCTTTTTTTTTTCTTTTTTTTGTGCTGTTATGCTAAGCGGAAGTGCTACCTCATCTCCTTACAGTTTTACAGTTCCCTTAGAGAGGGATTTGGAACTGAAGAGGCACCGGTTCCCACTAAAAGGCCCAAATCTGTCATCTCTACCTCCAACACATACACGCACGCACACCCCTCTCTGCATTCCAGCGGGCCACTCAGGGGCCCTTCTCCCCCTCTGAGGGCCTCCATTCAGCTCCCTGACAACTCGCGACCTCCTGACCCCCCAGCCGCCAGCCTATCAGCTCTGATTAACTGGCACACAGACTGATGGCATTATTTTGCTTCACAGGCTCCATTGAGGGGGAGGATCTAAAGGCCTGAGCCTGTGGCGCCATTCTGCTCACACTCCTCTCCCTGAAGCAGCCGGGGAAGCGCTGCTAATGAAACAAGACTGGTTTAAGGAAAGTGCAGGAAGGAGCATTGACTCCACTATTGATGATTCTTTATGACTCCAAGTGTAATATGAGGAGGAAATCGTATTGGCCCTAGGTGTAAATATGGACAGTAATTAATATATGCATGTGAGTGAGTGAGTGAGTGAGTGAGTGAGTGAATGAGTGAGTGAATGAGTGAGTGAGTTAGGGGGAGTGTGCGAGACAGAAAAAGGCAGAGCAGTGTGGAAAAATCAAGCCATCAAATTCATACATTTTTCGTTCAGATTTAACCAAGAAAACGCAGAAATGTTTTATAAGACATGTTTTTAACAGTTAACATTATATATATAAAAAAAAAAACTTTTGGATTTGATAAACCAAGTCTATACTCCTGACACTGAATGAAAGCTTATGATTTCCTTAATCTGCATTTAAAACCTTAAAAATATCAACCACATGAAATAGACTGTACACGTCTATGTAATAAAATACTACTTCTAATGTTACTTCATTTTTTCCCCCCTCCATGTTTTTCCCCAAAATGGTTCACAGAGTATGTATTACTATTCAAGATGCTCATGGGTGGTGAGGCATGTACGCCCATCAGGAGAGGTTTGAGCAGAGCTAAGCCTAAACCAACACCGCCAAGTGAGAGGAGGAGGGGAGTGAAGCGGTGCTGTGTGTCCTGCTGAGCCAAAAATGAGATCTCCCCGCGCAGATTAGACTCTTCCAGCATGTAGGGATAGATAGGGAGCGGGAGAGAGAGAGAGATTTCTGAGAAGGGAGAGACATGCAAAAGCCAAAACCAAAAATGCTTGCAACACAACTGCTGGCTTGACAATGCAATGAGAGCTATTTTTGCTATTCTGGACCAAAAAACAAAGTTCATACTGTTTCAGAAGTAAGACAGTGTTCCTTTTGTAACTCCTTTTTTTATTTAAAAGGTATGATTGTGCTCGGAAAAGTTTAAACTACCACATGCCCTCTGTGACTCTCTCAACCCTGCATTTTAAACCACTGGACAATGTCAGCAGACAGTCGAAATGGATTTTGCAAGCAGTAGAAGTTATTTCTCAGCTGGTTGTGCCTTCCTGAAATAAATTTAGCACCGATTTTCTATTTAATTTGAATTGAAAAATCCTAATACGTTAGACGCCTCTGGAATACCTGCATGGGATCATGCACTGGAACGGCTTTATTTTTCAAGGTGATATGCGATAGAAGTGAGCGAATAGGCTGGATATCGATCCGGCACCCAAATGAAGAAAACAAGCTATGTCAGGATGATAGAAAGCAGACGCTTGACAGTGTCACAACAGTCAACTCAGAGAGAATTTAAAAAAAAAAAAAAAGCTCAGTCTCTCCCTCTCTCAGCACACACACATACACAGGAAAGCAACACTGCACCCCCTCAACTGAACAGAAACACACCCTGAACCGTCTCCTCCACTTTTCCAACAACTGATAGAGTCGTCCCTTGTCGACATCTGTAAAGAATCTCTGCTCAGACTGGCAGGATTTCATTAGTTAAATTGCGTGTTGGCCTGCGCTCAGTCAGGAAGAGGAAAAGCCACAGCGAGCCCTGTAATTTAAACCTTATTTTAAAATGCGACTGGCTGGCTGCGCCGGAGCCTGCGTTGCAAAACTCAGCAGGAAACAACAACATGCAAATAATGGAGCAAGAGCCATGTGTGACACGCCAAAAGAGGATCTCGTTCCTTGTCTTCAGACCACAAAAGGCGCGGTAATTATGCGGTGCTCTGAGACTTCCCACTGCTGCTGGAAGCAGCGAGGCCCGCGCTCACAAAACTGCCCATTGTTGGTCATAATCTAATTTACAAGGAGTTGTGCCTCAAGTCTGGACGCCGTGGAAGTGTGCAAATGATGTTGAGGAATCTATTCACTGCTATAAAGAAGTCTTCAAGAGTTTAGCAACCAGGAAAATATTTAGCTGTTAAAGCTTTTGAATGGAAAAGCAAACAGACACACGGTCCAAGAGTGACAAAAGCATACAGCACAAAGTAAATTATGTACAGTCATTAAAAAAAATTTTTTTTTTTATTAAAAAAGGATAGGGTAATGTAATCGAACCTTCGACCTCAACTCGCGTTTATTTTAATGCCCTCGGCTTCCTCTAGGGGGGGAGCTTCCCAGCAAAACCACCACAGAGGCGATAGAACGAATATTTTTAGCTGATTAATCTTCCCATTGCTACTAATCATACATAATACGTTCACACCTAGGAAGCATTTAAAGTAGCAAGAATTATGCTTTCCTCATCAATGTGAGTTTTGAATGCACGCCAGAGTTTCGCAATGTAATCCCTATCTGTAGTGTGTAATTACAACAGATTAAAAAAAAATGTTTCCTGGTCCAAAAAAAAAAAAAAAAAAACGAAGAAGAACAGAAAAATATGTTTACTCAAAAAATCGTTATGATGTAAATGTTTCAGGATAAATGTTACAAAGTAAAAATTATTCACATGTTAACAAAACTTTTATGTCAAGATTCTCGACAGAAAATCTGTGGAGAAGTGTATATGACGTAAATGGAGTAAATAACCAAAATCACTAGTTACTGTTTTGCTTCAGTGTTAGTGTACGACCAAAGAAGCGCTTTCTGTCTCATGGAAAGATATCAATTTAAAAGCTGTAGCCTGAAACTTATTTTAAACCTTTATGGATGGAACTAACTTTAAACTTTTCTTATAAGTGAGATATGATTAATCAGATTTCAGTTCAGGTAAACAAGTAGAAATTATCATCCAGGATAATCTCTCATATGCTCCAGATACGGTGGATAGAGATTATTAACATCAACCCTACACATAAGATAGAGAGCCATCTGAGCATGAATACATCATCAGCCAACGTCTCATCACAGCCCCAGCTGAATGCTACTTCACTGAAAATCAGAGTACTGTACTCACCCGAGTGACCCCCGGATGTGTTGCTGGGTGACCCTGTCGGCTCAATCTCAGTATAAGGCAACGCCGGATGTGTAGGAACTATAAAAAATAATTTAAGACTATAAAAGACTAGAAAATATAGTAAAAAAACAACAACAAAACAAATCACATGATTTCTGTCTGAGGCTAAATGGAATACTGTTTAAAGATAACTTTTGCCAAGCTTTTTAATGTTCATTCATAATAGCTCTTAGGTCTTTTTTTTTTTTTTTTGCAAATGGCTTAAAAACTACTTCCCTCTCTATAACACAGCAATAAAGTAGTGATGACGAACAAATGACTTACCCAGAGACTCCTGTCCTAGTTTAAGAGAGAGCTGTGAGTATGGTGGAGGGGGTGAATCTAAAAGGTAAAGAATTTACATTAGAACTTTGGAGCTATATAATCAACATCCAAAACCTATATAAATATATTATACACACACATTATGATTGGTATGATAAACACTAAGAGGGCTGAACTAAAACACAGCACAGTCAGGATTGTCACCTGCTGCAAAACATGCACTGTCTGGTTGAATCTTTTTTTCTTTCTGAACAGTTCTTTAAAATGGCTTTAACAATTAGTGGATTTGACCATTTCTATAAGACAGTAATAAAAACCACTTGTTTAAAATAACCAGTTATTTATTGCAAATGGGCGACTACAATCAAGTCACCACTAGATCGCTTCTTGAACTGTTTTCAGATTAGAGACACACCTGCATTACAGTGCATTCTCTGTGCAAGTGTCTATTTTGCATGGCAAAACTTTACAGAAAAGAATGAACAGAATAAGCCACATATCCCATACTGTATTCTTATTCTTTCAGTTACATTTGCAAATGCTTATTCTGTACATGATACATAATTGCATGCATGTATAAATACAGTATATCCATGTTATATTACATCCTATTCTTTTTTCTTTTTCTTTTTTAACCTTTTCACTGATTTTGTTTCATTTCTGTGTTAATGAAGCACAAACAAACTCAACTCCATCTTGGCCAGTGGAACTCTTTCATTTTACTTCTGCTTTATCATTAAAGTGTTTAAAGCAGGAAACAATATACTTAGTTAAAACTTCTATTCAGAATAAGTTCACATTGGCATTCTAGCATTCAGTCTTTACCCAAAAAGTAAATCAAGTCAGACAAAAAAAAAATGTGTACACACTTCAGGAAAAGACAAAACATTTGTATAAATATTTGAATACAAAATGTATTGCTATACATTATATAGTGTTATAATATGATAGCATTATTAATATTATATTAGTATAATATACATCATACTTTTTTTCTTTTCCTAAAGTCTGTATAAAATTTTTTTGGCCAACTCTGTATATATAAAGAAGCAATATGCATATTCTTTCGTTGTTGCAGGAACGGCTTTAATCTTCACTTCATTATTGAGTAAAAGTATGACTCAAAGCAAAGGAAAATTTGGTGAGTGAACAAAATTAGGCTTGTCTTTTACAGTCCAAAATAACTGATCTCATGAGAACTACTACACCCTGCCTGGGCAACAGCCCTGAGAGCTGCTCTCGGCGCACTGACTGTGTGTTTTTGTGAATAACAGGCTTGAATGAGGAGTAAAAGAACTAAGCGTCCCTGTAGGGTAATGAATTGGGAGTTCCACTTCCTGAACCAGAGAGTGTCACAGGCCAGCTCCTCTCTCTCTCTCTCGCGCTCTCTAATTCCCACCATGCACGCACAGGATTGTGCAAGATCTTATAAGACATGGACATGATGGACATTTCGTATAGCCCTGCACCAAGTTTTCTTTGAAAACTTCAACTTTTCTGCAATTCTGTCAGTCTTAATTTAAAATGGAAATGGAGCTGAAATTTCATAAGACTCATACACAAAGCATTATTTCATGTATAGCCCCCTTTGCAATATTAGGTTGATACCAACACATTTTGTGAACTGACAATGTACTATAAAATTTCTTGCACCAAGATGATGGCAGAAGCCTTCACTTTTCTCCTCAGTACCCTTAGATGTTTGCTGACTCCATCATGACCCTGTAGGATCCTTTGCTTCGAGCATCCTCACCTGGTCCACAAAGGCGGCTGTAATGATAGGGGTTGCAGCATGGCGCCTCGCTGCCTGGCGCTGCCCCGAAGCTCTGACAGCAGCACAGCGCTTTCAGCTGGGAGGCGAGCTGTAGGTCAGGCCAGCGGAAAAACCTACACAGCAGGTATTGAGGAGACACAGCATGACCTCCAACGTGCAGCACGGCCTGAGGAGCTACAACACAGCCACCCAACACGGCGCCTTTAGACTCCACTGCCTCCAACAGGACGCCCAAAGGTTTCTCCTTCAACTTTTTTAGGAGCGCATAGGCACACCTGGAAAGTTCTTGCTCCAGTAACGTTCTACGAGTTCTCGCACTGTGCTCTCTAATCTCCCAGTGATCAGAAAGGTCACTTTTGCTTCGATGGAGGTCTTTAAACCAACAGCAGGTCACCGTCCCGCCGTCGCTCTCCTCCGATGGAGCAGGTCCACGCCGCTCCTCCTGGACGCACATGTCCACCTGGATGCCTTCTTGCTCTAAAACAAGCTCTGATCCTCGACTTTCCACCAGAGCCAGGGTGTCGCTCGATCCCGCGGAGTTTCCCAAAGAGGTAGGCTCGGTTTGGGAGATGTTCTCCGGATCGTCGCCGCTCCTGCTTCCTCCATCGGCCTCCTCTCCGTCCGCGATCAAACGGCTTCTCCAGAGTCGCCGAACCAGAGCGCCGCGTCTCGTCCTGAACATACGACACCTTAACCGCTTCTCATGCGCGCTTTTTGTGTGTGTGTGTGTGTGTCTATGTGAAGGAGAGAGAGCGTGTGTGTGTGTGTGTGTGTGTGTGTGTATGTCCTACGTCTGTTCCCGATTCCGACGATGCTCGTGCTCGGTGTCCGACATCAAGGCTCCGTGCACTAGCCTAGACGCACAGCCGCGCGCGCATTTCTCCTGGCCGGAGCACAACATCAGAGGCGGCGATCGCGGCAGTTTTGCAACAAAGTAGCGGCGCTGTCACGGCGCATTAGTCAAAGAAAGAAAGAAAGAGGGGAAAAAACGGCGCTGCGTGCATGCAGCGCTAAGTCTGCTGCAAAACACGAACATCCACAGAAAGTTGATTTATAGGCTGGTTTGAGTCTTCTGCATTCCTGCACAGCCTTTAGATTCACATCCAGGACAGGATTAACACACACACACACACACGTACACTCCTGATCAGCCAGACCTCGATCATCTATAGAAGTAGATCAGTTTTAGAAAAGTAATCCTTTCACGGTGAACAGCTCCATCCTGATCCGCAAAAAAAAAAAAAAAAAAAAATTCATGCAACGAAAACATCCATTAAGTCTGCGCCAGGAAGACTTGCCCTTTAAATCCTTGCGCTCGAGATGAACGGGATCCTACGATTGTTTCTTGGTCTCTCTCTCTCTCTCTCTTTTTCTCAGTCACTCACTCACTCTCACGCACGCACTCTCTCTCTCTCACACACACACACACACACACGAGCGTGCGCGCGCGCGCAGTCTCGGGGCCTCTCGGAGGAGCGCGGCGGAGTCATTGGCTGTTCCTCGTCATGTGCTCGTCTAGACTCGGTGGCGGCTGCGGGGCGCGCGGGGTGCTGCGCAGGCGCGGTGTCGGGTTTCTGCACCCTTAAAGGGGCCACTCAGTGGAGCACTGGAAAAAACTAAAATTGCAGTAAACATATGTATATATACACTGTATCCATACACACACACACACACACACACACACACACACAATATTTAGAAATTTATCACAAGCTTAGACGTGATAAATATCTAATATTGATAAATATGCCTAGGTGCATCAAATCTATTTGAATAAATAAATAAATGCATTACTTAAAATGTATATTCACAGGTGATGCATCAAGAAAATAATAAAATGCAAGCAGAATGCAGTCACATTATAGTAGGTACATAAATGTGTCTAACAAAAAAATACAAATGCAAGTTATTTAAATATGTTGCATGCTATACACTTTAATAATAATAAAACTAACTATTATACTAACAGTAATACTGGTAGTTGTAGTAGTAGTGGAATTATTAGTGAAACAGTACCAGCAAACTCCAGGAAAGGGTTAATTCTTCCCATGTGGAGCCAGAGAAGTGAAAACACGCCCCATATACAGTATATGATACACTGACTTGGTCAAGGTAACCAAAGTTCTTCAGGGGAAAAAAAAATTTGATTGTCACCTCTGATACTGAAAATGTCTTATTTCCACAGAAAAAAGTTAAAGTTTAATAGCAATTTGGCCCAGCCTCTCAAATACTTGAGGAGGCAAGGCAGACATACCCATGTGCTATTAATGGATGAAATCATCAGGCTGTAAATCATGGGCTAACTCCTTTAGACTTATGCTTAGGCTATAGCTTTTGATCATCCTGACAGAAAGTCTTCTCACACTTTTGACACAATGTGCACTCGAGACTTCTGTAATTCTGTCACACCTGGTTAACTTTTGTCTCATTTACAGGAAGTAAGCTTGCGTCAATACCATTTGTGTTAGTAAATGTGCATTTGCTGATGTGGACAGTCAATATTTTTTGTTTTGAAAATATTTATAAAAGTTTTATAGTCAAATACACCAGATTTTTTTTGTCAGTTGCAAAGTTTGCATGAATAAAAATTCTGTCCAAAGATAATTCATTAATCTTAAACACTTTCCTTTTGCTGTCTAACAAAAGACTTTGAGTTGCATGAATTTAACTCTGTGATTCATTTTGATATTTAGTTCATACATACCATGTTCCTGAGATTAATATATGCTAGCTTTTATAAAGAAATCCAAAAGTTTACCTAAATGTTTCTAAAAAGGCTTTTAAAAAGGTGTTACATAATAAAATGAAATAATTTGTCACCACCAGTGCTATTTGTTAATATAATGCAACAGAAAACTACAAACTCAGTAAAAATACTGCAATATGGCCGTCCTCTGCATGACGATTGGTGGGAACCTCATCACAGCTCCCGACACTTATCAGTGTTCTGAGTGGACGATAACCGCACTCGCCTGGCGTCAGGTTCATAACTGCTCTGACTCCCATTTAGTCTCCTGTAGATAATCTATCAGCAGAGAGGTTTAGAGCTAAGGAGACAGAGAGTCCGGCACCAAACCACCTCCCAAAATAGCCCCGTGTCCACCGAGGCTCTGGGCAGCCGTGGTGCTGTCGTAAGGGGCCTAGCAAGACCTAGCACAGGAATGCCATGTCATCAGGAGCAGTAATGGGACTATGGCAAGGTTGCAAAAAGCAGCAAGTGAAGGAAGTCACTCTGAGTCCATGAAGGCCTGAAGTGGATTGGGGGCAGATAAAGTAGCCTTTGCAGGCTGGAATTGATCTCAGGCTACTGGAGAAAATGGATAATGAGAAATGGATACAGAACAGTGAGATGGTGATTTAAGAGGCTGGATGAAAGACGCCGTTCTGAAGTACATTTACACTTGTACTGTGCTTGTATTGAGTTTGTAATGCAATAGACAAGAAATCAGACTTTCTGACTCCAGTGCATAGTCAAAGAATGCTCACAACAAACACATTAAGCACATTATACAATGTTATAATTAGAAAAACCTTCCTGGTGAATCTAGATTCCCAGAATATAAACACATCAAAAGTTTTAGTTCTCCTACATTATTTTTAAGTATTATTCGTCTTAAATTCTAACTCTATACCTACTATATTAGTGTGCCAGTAGAAAAGAAAAAAAGTACAGTAAATATTTTTGTGTTTTGTTTTGCAACGGACCATATTAAGTAACACAGCACATCCTCAAGGTTGTCTGGGATTTTACTTGTGCAACACAAAAAACTGTAGCAAGCTCTCCAAGAAGCCTAAAAACAGCATACCAGCCAGTTTCCTCAGAATGCTACTTCACAGTATCCCTAAGAGTATTCATGCAATTGTAAACACAAAAGTAAATTAAAGTTTAACTGATTTTTTTTATTTTTTATTATGCTATTGTTCATTGCTGAACACCATGGCACATTGGGTAGCATTGTGCCTTACAGAGCCAGGGTTTCTGGTTTGTTCTGACTGTGTTGTGTTTCTGTGTACGTTCCTTTCATGCCTTTAGGGGCTTTATCTCACAAAAACATGCCAGTAAATTGACTGGCTAGGATACATTATTCCTAGATGTGAATGTGTACATGCAACTGACCTATAATTTGATTAGCATCCCAGCTACAGTGTATTTCAGCCTCATGCACATCTTTTTCAGGATAGACTCTTGGTCCATCATGACACCTCAGTGAATTGTGAATGAGAGAGAAACTATATTTCTTATATATTTTTTTAGGGTATATCTTGTTTACAGAATTTCTTTAATAGTGCCTGATACAGTACCATTGCCTATAAACGATAACATTTCTCTAATAGGAAATTATTAGTATGGTAAACTTTGTTAGAACTGGAGCACAGCCCTTGTATTTTATAGGCTAATTATGTACCTTTAACATGTTTGTCTTGTAAACCAATCGCAAGGCAGGAAAGATGGTACAGGGAATTGATATTATGTCATATTTATGCGTTTACAGTCTCTTCAACTTGTACACAGACAGTCATGAAAAATAGACACCCATAGATTTATAATAAAATTATTTAATAAAAAATTGTTGCCACTATTATCACTATTGTTTCCATTGTTTTATAACAGTGGACCATCCCAGAGACAAATAGTTAGAAATCTTAAATAAACACGCTAGTTGACCTGAGCCTAAAGTCGCTAAAGCAAAGTCAACAATATATTTATAAGGTATTAAGTACAAAACCCTACATGATAAGATTGTAGATTTTTTTTTTTAAACTGCGTCTATTTACTCATTGCATGTCTATATACTGTACATACAGTATTCTGCAAAAGTCTTGAGCAACCCCTCAATGCTTCATATTGTGCTTCCAAATAGTCAGACTTTCTTGATTTTTTTGTATCCTTGAAGAATAGTTCACCAGGCTTCCTGAAGAACTTTCGTTATCAATCCAGTCAATGTACCTGATCAGTTTCAGAGCAATATTTCTTGTTTGTTTTTTAGGTCGCACAGTGACTCATGAATCATTCAAGCGTAGAAGCCATATACAGTACCTTATGGCATGAACTATCTGGAAAAGCTGCAGATGATGACAGATGATGCTGGTGATGCTGTGGTTTGAACAGACGAGAGGGGAAATGAGGCTGCTGCTGAGTTTTTACATAAAAACATTTTTAAATTGTATCTTTGTTGTAAAAGATTTGTTCCAATTTTATTAATTTAATAAAATTTTAAGAAACCTGGATAATTTAATTCAATATAAAGAAATGAGGGGTGGCTCACAGTTAAAAATACTAATAAAATAGCCTATAGCATTTGTCTGAACTTAGTAGCCACATTATTATGTACAATTGTCTTGAGTTAACACCGGGAGCAGCCGAAAGAAAGTTGCCTTGTCTTAACACCTTTGGTCATTTTGTTGCATATCAGTCAATATTTGATATAGTGGTCAATTAGGAAGAACAGTTCGTAACAACCACAATAACACAGTATCGACTTCTACACTCAGACCTGGATGGTAATACTGTTTAATCTATATAAAGTCTATTCTGGCATTAACCACTAATATACTGTACATAACTGGGTTAGGGTATTTGTTTGATCATTAGAACAAACTCATAATCATTGAGCTGCCACTGACTGTGTGCTTTGTTAAAATATCCATGCAAAATGAAAGCCACTTGTATCTTAATGATAAAAAGACTTTTGGGAATTTTGCAACTTCACTGACAATGAAGTGCACTGTAACAGCAAGACTCAGACAGACATATTTAGTGGAATCTGTCTGGGGAAATTTCTGGCCTTCAAACCAGTGTTTCGGCACGTGGAGTTTCATTTATGGTTAAACGAGTGAGACAGCCAGAGCCCTCAATAAGTATCTGCTGGGAAAACATGGGGTTGGTTCTTCAACGTGGCACAAGTTGGGAAGAGACTGAGCACAGCTAAATCCACACCATAAATATTTGATTGGGTGCTTTATGTAGATTCAGGAGACACAGAGACCTGATTAAGCATGTGAGCGTATATTGTTCTTGTACTTTACAATAATGTAGCTTTGTATTATATACAAATGTGTTTTATTAAGAAATAAAACACAGCAAGCAATGTTGTTATAGGGAAATATTTTATGACCCCGTGGTGTGGTCTGGCCAGATGAGAAACAAAGAGCTGTGACCACCCTGAAATTTATTCTTTCCCAATATAAATTTTTATACTGCATCAATTTGCCAATGATTACAAGTTTCATCAATTAAAAACACCACGTCATTTAGTTTATTTTTCTTTTCATAGTTAATGTGGAGGAACATCTATAAAACACTTACATTAGTAGAAGCTATATATAGTCATTCCCTCACTATTCTCTTTTCTTTTCTCTCTTTTTTCTTCTTAAAATGATAAAAATGAGCCGTCGTTTGAAGATATTCAAATTTCTGGATATTTTGCAAATTTGTTACAACACCTGGAACCTAAAGACTGCTTTCAAATGCCAATTAAACCCCTGGCAAAAATTAGGGAATCACCACACATAAATAATGTTCACCCAGGTTTTTTAAAAACCAACAAATCAAAGACATAAAACAATTTGTCTTTAACAGCTGAACATACTAATTTTATCAAACATCAAATATTAAAATATCACATTTATCTTTTATAGGAGCTTATCTTGTGCACCGGTTCATGGGGGCCTGGAGCCTATACAGGAGACTTTGGGCACAGGGCAGGGTACACCCTGGACAGGTTGCCAATCTATCTTACACACACACACACACACACACACACACACACACACACACACGCACACGCACAAACAGAGAACAGGCAATTTGGGAACTCCAGGTAACCTAATCTGCATGCCTTTGGATGTGGGGGGAACCCACCAAGCACAGGGAGAATATGCAAACCCAAGGCAGGAATCGAACCCTAGACGTGCGAGACCACAGTGCTAACCACTCCGCCACCCTGCCGCCTTCATCACATGAAATATTAAATTAAATAATTTTAACTAACGTATATATTTCCTAATTAAGTAGAGGGGAAAAAAAAAAAAAAACATGGAATCACTCAGTGTTAAGGAACAAATTTTGGGAATAACCTTTTAATTTGCATGTCAAAAAACAAATACCTGCACAAGTCTTAAAATGCAAATTGGTCTGCATTTAAATGAATGCACGTGCACACCTTAGCTAGGTGTTTATCTTGGGTAATTGAAAGGAAGCATGGTCCCAACTCAAAAGTCGTCAATTGAACCAATGGTAAGGATTAGTGGAGCTGTGTCTAATGTACGGTTAAAGTGATTAAAAAAAGGGAAGGGTGCAAAAGGAAAACATATGGGTAAACCAAGGACGATGTCAAAGTGTTAGGATGGAAAACTCAAAGACAAAATGCCCTGAAAATAGAAAATGCTCAACAAAACAAATGGAAAAGCAAATAGGCAGAAAAAGGCGTCATTGTGACAAAAAGGTTAGAACTCAACTAAAGGAAACTGGGCTTTATTATAAGAGACTAGCAACACAAAAACCAGGATTATCATCTTAACAGAAAAAACAAGGTGGGCTAAACAGAAGAAACATGGAGTGTGAATGACTGGATGAAAGTTATAGTAGGCTGCCTGAAGAAAACACAAAATTTTACCCACTCATTTATGACATGGGGTTGCATATCAAGTAAAGGACCTGGGGAGATGACTAAAATGACCTCAACAGTCAATGCATACAGTAGGTATACTTTGAAATCTGACACATTTCTAACCCCATTGATAAAAAATAGGCTTAGTTACAAAGGATTGATTTTTTTCTTTTATTCAGGATGATAATACATCTGCTAAAGAGCAGAGCCTTAAAGATTTTCTTCAAGAAATCAACTCAATAATCAAGAGTTGTAGATAGCCAGAAATCAAGAGGGGATATCGACTCAATAACATGGCCATAACAGTTACGATCTCAATCTGAATTAAAATGTATGGTGCAAAATAAATTATCAAAATAAATTACCATATTATCTATGGTTATAGATAATAATAATAATAAATTGGCCCATGACAAGGCTCCATCCTGTAAGACAAATCAGTCAAGTGTTATCTAAGAAAGCTGGAATTAGGTTATTAGTAAATGCCTCAAAGAATGAAGCCCATTATGAAAGCCCAAGGAGAAACAACAAAGTGCTATATGGTTCCACATTTTTCCCCCTACTACCTGACCAGGAAAAAAAATGCAATTAATTGAAACCTAACTTAATGTCTTTGTGATGCATTTTATAAATCCAGGATGTTCCTCCTATACGTTTTTTTATTTATTTTTTATGTGTGTCATGTCTGTGATTCCCTAATTTTTTGGCAGGGGTAGTAAGCTTCCATAAGTCCTTACTGAAAACAGCATGACAACAACTGCAGTTTATCTGGAGCTTTTGCTCTACAAGTTCAACCAAACTGCCTGCGTGTGTAATCCTACCTCTCCCTTAGGTTGCTCGGGGGGTTTAATTCTGAGCTGGCTGGGACAAAATGTCTTCATGTGTTACTGTGTAAAAATAAGTTCCTTGTGTCAATTTATCTGCTATCCTAATTTAATCTATCCATCATCGCTTTTGTGTATTCGAATCAGTGCGACAGTGTGGATCGAGAGCGGTATTGTCTCTATACCGTAATTATAAATAAATAGCATTCTCCTATATGCAACTCCGAGACAGTTGTGCTGAATTACACGCTACTTTGTGTTTAGAAATCTGTCATTGGAAGATCATAAGTCTTTAAAGTCTCCAGCAAACCTTGAAGCACTTTTTTAGATTACAATAAACTAGAAAGGACCACAAAGACTGGCGCATTGCTGTTTACATGGAACAATCATAAACAATGTCAGGAATATACAATGAAGGCCCCAGTTCTGAAACACTCTCATAAACACATTTTTTTTTTTTTAAACCAACAATTATATGGCATGCCTCCAGTTTTTATCATGCTGGACAAAAATACCGTCATATAATATATTTAGGGTTTAAACCAGACCAGGGCAACTCCAGACTTGAGGTTCTGTGTTCAGCTCCTTTCATTCCTCTGCATGCTTTCTAAACATGCCCATGTTTAGACTGACAGGGGGAAAGAGAATATCTAAGAAATTGAGGAAGGAAATGAGTTGAAAACAAAGGAAAGGGCAAGAAAGGCAGTGTGACAGAGGGCTGCGTGGCTACTGATTGCGGCGGAGGCTCCAAAGCGCTCGGCGCCGGCTGAACAGGCCACAGAGTTCCAGACAGAGAGATTAGCTTCTGCACTCACATGGGTGCAAATACACACTGTTGTCTGCACTGCTCTGGTGTGCTTATGATGCACTTATAAAGGGTGATGGGTTTCTGAGTAGTGAATGCCAGTTAAAGGCGCCTACCACCACCAGTTATTATTTGTGTCAATAACTGTAATGTTTTCCAAAAAAAAGTTTGGCCTTATATAAAATTCTTAGGTAGAATTCTGGAGAAGCACAGCCGTGACTGCCTGGCCAACAGATAATAAAACAGTGCGCACGATGCATTGTCGTGGTCTCAGAATCAGTGTGGTCAAAGCTTTTTGCTATTTTTTGATGTACAAGAGAGAGAAAGAGATGAAGAATTGCTTGTGTGCATCACTAACCTTACAAAAGCAGAGGCAGACATGTCCTGTCAACAGCCGTGGCCTTTGCGTGCATTTGACCACCAGTGTTTACGTCAGCAGGTACAGAGATCGTATCTAATCTCCAAAAGTGAGACGGAGAAGGGGGGCTCAAGTGCCACTATGGGCCGGGGTGCCTGAGGGGACGACTGCTTTGGGAGAGAGAGAGAGAGAGAGAGAGAGAGAGAGAGAATAAAAGCAAAGGGAGGGAGGAGAAAAGGGAGAGGCGGGGGAGAGAGAGTAAATCAGCAGAGGAGATTTGAGACAGGAAGACCATGGCGTCAGTACAGGCTGGAGATAAGGACTTGAGCTCGACACACAACATGCTTTTTCCCTGGGCCTGGCAAATACTCTCTCTCTCTCTCTCTCTCTCTCTCTCTCTCTCTCTCTCTCTCTCTCTCTCACTCACTCGCTCACTCACTCATGCACATTTTTTCTCTCTGTCTCCAAGTCTGCCAGTAAAGGAACTGAGCAGGTGCCACTTTGCTGTTGCTTTTCATCCTGAATGTTTCCGTCCTTAATGTCTTAAGTATGTACAATTTGTAACTCATATACACTTTATGGCCAAAAGTATGTGAACACCCATCCTAATGATTAATTTCATGTGTTTCAGCCACATCCACTGCACTTGTTCAATTCCATAGCAAAGAATCACAATTGGTACGATGGGATGTAATAGAGATCCCAGTGAGTTGCCATGTTACCGTAGATCTATCCAGTGCAACTATAGGAGCTAGAAAAAATAAGAAATCTAAGAACAGCAACAGATCAGCCATGAGGAGGTAAACCACACATATTGGTGATATACTTCGTTATCTCAATGTATGACGGATGATGCTGTGATTGGAAATGCCTGAAGAATGCATAGTGCTAGAAGTCTGCATAATGGTTATGACTCCTTGGTTCAGTGAAAGTTTATGTAAAATCTATAGCATACAAAGACATTTTCAACAATAGTATGCTTCCAAGTTTGTGGCAACAATTCAGGGAGGGTCTTTTCCTGCCCTAGCATGATGCCGCCCCTGTGCATAAAGTAAAGTTCATAAAAACATGGTTTGATGAGTTTAGTTTGGAGAAACTCTCATGGCCTACAGCCCTGACCTCAACCTCACTGAACACCTTTGGGATGAAATGGAACAATATTGAGCCAGACCTTCTCCGGAATAAACTCCATTTATTCTTCTATATAATCCCCTGCTACACTAATGCACTTATCCCAGTGTTTCACTCGTGCTTGGACACCATCAAGAAAGAAAGCTTGCTCAGTATGCCGCAGCCATGAGCAGACTGCCTGCTTCACTTCTGAAACGCTGGCCTCCCAGGAACTCCCAGCTGATTTTTTTGCTATGTGCAAGTGATGTTCATTAACGATTGTGGCGACATTTTTCCAACGATTTTCACAGATAAGGTGTTTCACTTGCTGAATTTTCATGGGAACAACTGCAGTGGGTTTTAAGCCAACTCGGACATGCTGATCATTCAAGGACATATGGCATTTTTTAAAAATGTTTGCACCATTCAAATGCTTTACTGCGACTTAGCACCTCATTACTGTAATTCTGTTGTAAAGTCAATCATTTAAAGAAAATCACAGTTTGACTTGAACAATTCTCATAATTTCTCCTCTTACCATTACAATTCTTCTTGGCAAGAAAGCAAATCAAGTAAAAAAAAAAAATTACACTGTGTGAGCAAGGCACACATGGACACATCTCCTCTATTAAATCTGTCCTGATTTACACCATTATTCAATCCTGCTCTTCTGCATTTCATTACACAATCCTACAGATTAAATCCTGGTAATAATCTGAAAGATTTCCTAATCTGAGAATAATTTTTTTTTCACTTAAATTAAACTTTCTTTATAGTCTTTATTATAAAAAATATATATAACTTATTTTTATGCTAAATTTTGTTATGTTTAGTTATGTAGTGAAGATTGCTAAATTAAAATGGAATTGCCTTAAGGGACAGACAGAAAGTTGCCACTTGTAAATGTACTCAAGTATTTAAAAAAGTAAAATGCAATGTTTTTAATTGTTCAAGAAATTAAGGTCAGGTCGGGTTTTCATGCGCAAAGTAAATGTCATTACCTTAACATGCTGCTGGAAAGGAAGTGGATCCAGGTGCAGAACTTCATTCATCACAGTGCTCACAAAATAAAAGTGAACACAATTACAAACAAGAACTGTGTTAACAATGCAGTCTATAGGGAACACAAGACAACAAACAGCAGGCACAACAATAGCAAGACAAAGACACAGTGCCAAACTGAACTTAAGTACTGTAATAATGCTTAACAAGGCATAACAAAGTACAGGTGAAAGTGATCACGGACATGTGAACTGCTGAGGCTGATGGGTACTGAAGTTTAGCACTTCTCCAGCACTATCTCACAAGTGCTTGTTTGAGTTCATCTGAAAGGAAAAAGAGACACCTCACTTTATGATTCTTTGATTTACCTCATCATAGTGAAAGATTCTTTTACTCAGGAGCATACAGTACCTCATCAAGGTCCACACAAACTGTAATAGCTTCGTGGCTTATTCATTTTGAAATGCACATGGATAGCTTTCACTAAATTGTATAGCATGAGAAAGCCACAGCGGACTGCTATGATACGTTTTTTTTTAACGTTGCTGAACCTGAACTATGAATGTTAATAAAAAATGATTGTAAACTATACTAAAATGACTGGATGTTAAATCGATTGCTCAATAGGGTACCGCCATTACTCACTCACTCAGTCTCTATACTGCTTACCTTGTACAGGGTCACAGGAGGCCTGGAGCCCAGCCTAGGGGACTTGGTACCAGTTCCCCCAAAAACATGCAGATTAGGCTAATAGGTGTTCCCATAGTCTTCGTTCCCATAGTCTCCTGGGATAGGCTCCAGGTCACCGTGACCCGTTACAGAATAAGCGGGATCAAAAGATGAATGAAAGAATGAATAAGAAGACTTTCTGGAGCTGTCATATGGCTATGGGTATAACAACATAAATAAACAGGTAAGAGTATCAATAAATAATAAATAAATAATAATATATAAATAATAATAATAACTGCCTATATTTGATATTATCATGGCATATTTGGGGTTAAGACCCATGCTATTCTGAAAATTACAACAACATGTTTATGCTGTGTATGAACAACCAAACTGCAACAATGGACTAGCTGAACTCAACTGTTTCTTCCTCAAACCAGCAAAGCACATAAGGCGCTACCACAAGGAAACAAGGCCTCAAGCAAGCGATGTTTTGAGTCTTGGTCCCGCCAGGGGTCAGAGGAACTTTTCCTTAAAGATAAGAGAGAGAGTAGGCGGAAAGGAGACATAAAGGAAAACACTGCGTCTCTTGGGAAAAGTGTTTTTGCTTTGAGAATATTGTAATTGTGATGTGAAATTGTTTAAAAGGAATAGTTGTTTTTAATGTGTGTGTGTTTGTGTGTGCACAGCCTGTGATAAGGTTGGCACTGTTGCAGGGAAACACAGCGTGCTTAATATTGTCAGAGTGGGATAATGACACCTACACTCCCACTCCTGCTCAACCCCCACCTTTCCTGTTCACTCTTCTTTATTTCTCTTATTAAATACAAAGCCCTTAGGTGGTCCAATTTTTTTTCTTCTAGTTCGTTCTTTTGTTGGACTATATTCTGCACATGATTTAATAAACTCTTTACTAAATCGTGTGCACGATTGTGTGCAAGATTTACTTAACCAAGGGGAAAAAATGTAATGTAAGTTTTTGTTCTAATTGAAAAAGAATAAACAAATTATATAAATAAATTAAAAAACGATGTGACCATTTTGGGGTTCTATATTAAACCATGCACGCAACGTACTCAAACATGAAGACAAAATAGTTACACATGGGAATGTATTATAATTACAGACTTTCTGTACACACTTATTCCATGCAATAAAATTAAAAGTAATTGTATCTTGCGGCCATAAATTAACAAAAAAGTGGAAACGAAATTTATCTCCCGCAGACACAATATCATTTTGAGTGCTCGATGTAGTAAAACGTGGCCTTGATATGTATATTTTTTCTCTCTGTGACCACCCCCTGGCTCCATAATTATACTTTCCTTCGCTTAAACACTTCATCCATCCTCCATCACTTCCTCCCTCTCTTGCTTGAATTATCAGAAAACAATCACTGGGCTGTTTTTATGACTTCAGTCAATAATTTACTGTTGTAGGAAAGACTTTCGTATGAAAAAGGTAACAATTACATATCCTATATTTATTATAATAATGGGTGGAAAATATCTGAGTAATCGTATTTTGTTGCCATAATTAACATATTCATACATTACTATTGACTGTACACAGGTGTTATTGAAATTGAATGCATGTTCTTAATTAAATAACATTTCAAATTCAACTTATTCATTAAGCATTCCATCATTTGAGTTTAGCATCCTTTAAAAAAAATATGAAAAGCTGTGCTCAATGCAGTGACCTTCACATGCTTAACAGCGTAGAGCATTGCTGCGTATTATAGCTATCTAAATAAGCACTGCAGTGTAGAACTTGAAGATGGCGCGCCTCTGACCCCACCTCTGTTAAATGTTTCAATATGCTGTAATAAGCAGTATAAAATGTGTTACCTCCTTTACCTTCGTAGAAGGCATAAACTCGATCTGTACATGTTGCAATTTTGCTAAATTGCGCAAATTAACTAGTTATACAGTATTTAACTTAAGTTAGCCTGTTACCTTTGCTAGTGCCAGGTTAGACTAGCACTCATTCCAACAGCTAGCATAACTTGATTGTGGGTAAATATGGTTAAACAAATTGATAAATGAATAATTTTACTGTTTTATGTATGTATTTCTGATTAACTTATGTAGTACTACATAATGTAGCAACTACTATGTAGTTTTAGACTATCACACTTTCACAGACTGAATGATGCACTTAGCTAAAGTAGCACAGCTGCTAAAATAAGTAATTAAGGTTGCATTAGGTTAATTTTATCAATAAAAAGCATTTACTTTTTTATTACTTGAGTAAAGCAAGCTATTTTTACCTTGACTTTTGTATATTTTTGATATACAGTACTGTGGAAAAGTCTTGACTCACCCCTAATTGCTACCAAAAAGTCAGACTTCCTTGTATTTTTAATGTCGTCTTGAGGAAAAGTTATCCAGGCTTCCTGAAGGCTCTCATTTCTGGAAAGTTTTTGGCTCTCATTTTGAATTCAGTCCCTGGTGATGCTGAATGCTTAGTGGTTAGAACAGATGAAAGAGGAAATGAGGTTGCTGCAGAGGCTAAAAACAACAAAAACAACTTTTTAAAAAAATTGTATCTTTAGACACTTTGCAGCCTGTCGCAGTAAAAACATTTTTCCCATTACTTTAATTTAATTTCATTTAATATGAAGAAATGAGAGGAGACTCAAGACTTTTGCATAGACTTTTGCATAGGAAAAGAACTGGATATGTCTAATTAGATTAGACTAATTATATAGGTTTAAAGAGTCATAAAGCTTTATCTTAATGAATTAGCTGATTAGCTGTATCTTAAATTACAGTAAGAGCTGTACATTTTAGCCTGAATTTGAACATTCTTATACTGTAAATAGGTTTTGGGAGAAAACCCACCAAGCATGGGAAGAACATGCAAAATTCATGCACACAGACCCAAGACGGGACTCAAACCCTTGAAATGCAAGGCACATGTGCTAACCAATACGCCACCATGCCTACATAATTTAATTCAATTTCATTTAATATAAAGAAATGAGGGGTGGCTCAAGACTCATGTACTGTACTCACAGATCAAGACACAGTACTGTACATACCCTTTAATTTTCATACCCCCTGATGATAACCTATTAATTAGACAGTAGTTTATTGGAAACACTTTATGCAACTTCTATTAAATAAGCAAGTATATGGTAAATCTAAGCAATTTCTGGTAGTATCAGGCATTTATATTCATACAACTTCATCGTGATCTCATTACAGGAGGACAAGGGTATTGTGGTAAAAACACCTCAATCCTAGTCTTTTACACAGCTTAGTCATGGACAAATACATTTACAAAAGTTTACAAATGTTGTATTGTGCCACAATGCTTGGTTCCAAAATAAAATAATGTTTGCTTAAAATTATTTGATGTGCAGATAAAAAAGTCTGGATGCTTAAGCAGTAGCAGTTATGTGACATTTACTAAACTAACTAATGACAAGAAATAACATGGAAATTACCAAACTCAAACAGTTAAGGTTTCAGGTACAATTACAGTACGTACAATTAAACAGTCAAGCAAGGTTTTTTGGTCTGTTATTCATACACCGATAAACCATAACATTAACATCACAGCCAGGTGAACTAAATAACACTGATAATCACTTATATACCAATAAACTGGGGATCATGGGCACCTAAGGCTTATATATGCCTTTGGGGACCAAATCGACCATGTCGATTCTTTGGGGATCTCAAAGAAAAGACAATGTAGCCCAAATAGCTGAAAAAAATGCTGGCTATGATAGAAAGGTATCAGAACACCCAATGCATCACAGCCTGCCATGTATGGGGTGTAGAAGGCAAAGTTCAAGGTTGTTAATCTGCGATCCAAATTCCCCAGATCTCAATCCAATCAAACATCTATAGAATGTGCCAGGCAAATAAGTCTGATCCATGGAGGGTCCCACCCCGCAACCCACGAAAGGATCCACCGCTAACATCCCAGTGCCAGACACAACAGCGCACCCCAGAGGTGTTGTGGAGACATGTCCTGAGGGGACAGAGTTGCCCCAGTGGGGATCCCACACAATTTTTGTTTTAATGTTTTGGGTTTTCTTATGGCTGAGAAGTGTTTATTGTGTTTTCACATTATTTAATATGGTTGATATCTAATTAAACTTACAGTAATTAGATGTAAGTTTAATTAGACAGTAATTGGGGTGAGGGAGTCAAAGATCAGTTTCAGTATTGATTGTTAGTAATGGTCATGTTATAAAACCTGACCAAACTTTCAGATTATCAGACACGACCTCCATAAGAAACAAACTGTAAGATTTGCAAGCAAGAAGCCTGTCCTGAGATCATCTCACAAATTCCAGTTCCTGGACTTTACCACTGATCAATGAAAGCATGATTGGAATCAGGTGTTGTGGTCAAATAAAAGCAAAACTGGATTTTTTAGCCATCAGCATGTTTGGGTGGAAAATGGGCAGTGCATACTGTATGTGACAAGCCTCCAAAACCACTGTACAATATAGTTACTGAGGCGTTAGGGCTGTTATGCAGCTAGTGGTCCAGAGGGTCTTTTGAAGCTTGATAGTGTCAGATATTCTGCCAGGAGGTTAAGACTTGGCTATAGAGAGATCTATTAAGGGCTTTATCCAAATCAACACAGAAACGGTTGCAGGGCATAAAATAAATTTTTTACAATGTCAACCTCTGTCTGCAAACTTGAAAAATATCAAAATTCTGTGGTCTAAACTAAGAAGGGTAAAACCCTAAGAATTTAAAGGAGCTAGAATAGTTCTGCATGGAGGAGGTGGTACAGTAAACTGTACTTGACAGCACACTCATCCAAATGGTCACTTACTGGACATTACAACGAAAAAAGCCACTGCTGGTTAACATGTTTTACACAAAAATCTATTTTTATAGACACGTGCCTCTGTTTTTCACCACCTGCTCCTCCTTGTTTACATTCTTTCTTTTCACTGTTTTCAGTACCAAAGACCATTGCGTTAACATATGAGGGTTGTTCAAGTCAAACCAGGACTCGTGATGAAATTTCTCGTGAATGAAGGTGTAAAACCGATTGACATTTACAGAAGACGTCAAACACAATAGTGATGAGAGTGATGAGACTTTCCTAAAATTATCGAATGGTGCAAATGTTTTAAAGTCTGTGAATGATGATTCCGGCCAAGGTGGCTCGGAGACCACAGTTATTCCCTGAACGTTCAGCCAGCGGAACACCTGGTCCTTGAAAATCAAACTTGCGGAAGAGACGCATCTGTCTGTGGGAACTGTACACACAATCATTCACGAACACCACATGCACATTACAGGAACTCTACAGGAGTTATTGCCACATCCCCAGTACAGTCCTGACCTCACTCCAGGCCATCTCCACATGTTTGGGCCATTAAAGGAGTTCCTGGGAGGCCAGACTTTCAGATTCAGATTCAAAGAACTTTATTAATCCCAGGGGGAAATTGTAGGTAAAAAGATGTGTTGGGGGTTAATATGCTCAAAATATCTCTCATTATGTTTATTTTCGATTATTTGCTATGAGTACCTTGATTGTATTCTCTGTGGTTCTAAGGTACAGTATTTGAAAAATAACACACCTATGAAAGTACACACCTGTTTACAGCATCTTATATTTACTGGACATTTATTTGTAATTACTGTACATTTTGGCGGCATAGTGGTTACCACTGTCACCTTGCACCACCAGCGTCCGGGTTTGATTCCCGCCTCGGATTTCAGATTTCCCGCTCAGATTTCCTTCCACAGTCCAAAGACATGCAGATTGGGCTAATTGGCATGTGAGTGTTGACTGGAGGTCCTACCATGGTTGCTAAAAATAAATACAATGGTCACCATTGGCCTCCACACTCCCCAGTTGTACGGCAGAGGATGGATGGATGGATGGATGGAGGGATGGACTGTACACTTTCCTATGAAACAGTGGGCAGTTACTGTAAAATAAATTGCTACCGGATTATCAGTGTGCAAATGCCCTACAGGAAAACTCTTTCTTATAGAGAAAACAATGACTATATAAAGATACCTCTACAATCTAAAAGAAAATAAATGTTACAAACTTAAGGAAAGTTTATAGTGTAGTGTACTGTAACTATGACAAAAATAAATGCGAGTGAAAAAGAACAGAGAGGGAAGCAAATGAGAGTGTTCAAAGGATTTGGAGGAAAATTGAGAATGAGAAGGAGAACTGAGTGACCTCTTTCTTTCTTGTCGCCACATACCCTGTTCTGTCTGTACAGTATATGTGTGTGTGTGTGTGTGTGTGTGTGTGTGTGTGTGTGTGTGTGCTCTCTGACCAGGCCCCTGCTTTCATCTCCCCTTGGATTGTTGCTCTGCGGTGGTGTGAGGAATGCTTTGCATTCTGTCTCTCCAGGGCAAGTGAAAGATTTTCCCCTCCCTTACTGCACCATATATACACTGCATACACACACAGACACACACAAAGACTGAGGAACAATAATGTATTTCACTAGGGTAACGCCATGTAATGGTGCTAGCTGTGCAAAAGTTATGTTTAACTTTCTCTTCATGCCGGCACTCATCGGTCGGGGAAAATATGTCTTCAAACACACAAAGATCAATCTAACCTTATTAGCAAAAGAGCTAGTGGATACGTTTAGCGCAAAGCAGCTGACATCATGATTGGGCTACCTGAACGCTGAAATGACTAACTTGATTAATATCAATGTATTCGACAGATCAAGACATATGTTTAGTATTTTTGGTACACACTTGACCATCGTAATTAGCTTATTACTGTAGTTAACTTGTGCTAGAGCTGTGGGTCTCTGCTCCTATCATAAATCAACCACTGAAAAAAAATATATTATCCACTTAATTTGAGTTATTAGCGTATTCCTATGCGGATATTTTCACAAGTATAAAGATTCATGTTGTTGATTCGCAGGCGGTTACATGTCACTGCAGCACTCAGACAAAAGGGCACCTACGCTAACAATAGAGTTTGAAACTCTGCTAATCAGCCCCTTCAGGCATGCAAGAAGAGTCAGGGAACAGGTATAGTGGAGGGGAAAGTCAATCCTTCCTTCCTCAATTTATAAACTACAGTTGTTTAAAACTATTTATGTGATTCTTGTTGCTGTTTTTGGTCTTTTAAGTAATAGCAGTGAATGCAAGACGTTTTCTTCACAGTGAAAAGAACATAATCAGAACCCTAAATTACTCAGAACGTTAGAAAACCCGACAGATTGAGTGGCACAGGAACCGAGAGGTTATGTTCTCAAAATGTCCTGCTAACCTAAAATTATTCCACCCAGCACGCCTCCTAAGTGTGTTTACATAAAGGGGAAAACTTCTAGGAAGACTGTAAGGAAGAGGGCCAAGGTTATTATACGGTGTATGTGTATAGAGTTTACAGTGCGTGTGTGTGAGAGAGAGAGAGAGAGAGAGAGAGAGAGAGAGAGAGAGAGGGAGGATCTCTCTCAGCCTGGGTTGAGCACTCTTGGAGAACGTGCTTTATATCACAAGTAATTGCATGTGATTCTCCTTCTAACTTCAAAGCGTGCAGCATTACAGTTCAGGGGTCGGAGGCCAGACCAGTACCAAAACGTCCCCCAATTTCCTGTCCCTTTCTAGCTTCAAGCAAGACAAGAGGCCCAGTGGTCTGCGAGCAAAGATGAGACATATCTGCACCTTGACCCTAAATCAAAAACATAGCTAAATGTTAGTTTCGTCATCTACTGCCTCAGCATTCATAGCTTTTTGTTTCGTTTAGTTACCTTTCATAATAAAAGATCTTAGCGTGCAGGACGAAGTGATACCAAGAGTTAAAAAAAAAAGAGTCCTACAGAAGGATGAAATACATTTACTTTCACGGCCTAAACATTTTGCCCTAAACAATCAATTTGTGTATAAAAATGTATAACAATGTTCAGGTTACGATCCAGACTAAAACATACATAAATTCCAGCACATATCCAGTCCTTTACCTATTAGTTTATTAAAGTAGTTACTAAATAATACAACGGTACTGTGGAACAGCGTTGAGCCACCCCTCATTTCATCATATTCAATTCAATTCAATTCAATTATGTAGATTAAATGAAAGAAATAAGAAAAAATGCTTTACTGCAATAGGCTGCAGTATGCCTAAAGAACCAATTTTAAACTGCTTGTTTATGCACCAACCTCAGCAGCAACCTCATTTCCCCTCTCGTCTGTTCCAATCACTCAGCATTCGAAATCACAGGCCTGTTCACCGGCTTGATCATGTTATCATCTGCACCTGTCTCCCACTGATTCATGTCTTACGTTAGATGTTTTTATGCTTGAATGATTCACAGGTCACTGTGTGTGGCTTAGCAAACAAAAACATTCCTCTGAAAATGGTCAAGTAAGGGACTGGAGTACGATTGGGAGCGAAAAACTTTCCAAAAATGAGAGACAAGAAAGTCGTCGTTCAGGAAGCCTGAAGAATATAAGAATACAATCACGCTCTTTGGAAGCACGTAGCAGTTTACAGTACAGTACTTCAAAATGAATGAGTGAATAAAAAGACAAAAGTGTAGTTACTGTTTACCTTTCTGTGATTTTATTGATTTAAAGGATTTTAAATGATTCCTATTTTCCTTTTCATACACATTAATATTCCTTAGTCTTTTTATGCTACATTGCAATGTTATTGATTATATTAAGTAAAATAAATTTCAGTCACTGTTTGAATAACTAGGTGTATTTGCTGTCCATTTTTATTCATTCAAGATTTCCTTACTGAAAGAAAACAGACAGGGTAAAATTATTATTTTTATTTTATATTTCCCAGAAGCGGTTTATCAATATGTTTTAGACCTGTCAAGAAATGATGAGGCAAATTTTTGAGCATGGGTTCTGTACATTGTCATGTCACATGACACACAACAATATATATGATATCTCAGTGCGTCATTTTCCCTTAACGTCAGACACCAACTAAATCTCCCCATCTCTTATCCTCAACACCACCCCCCTCGGCGTCTCTTCCCGACATCTCTCCCTGTCATTGCCTTTTTAATCATTTCCCGTTTTCCCATGTATCTGTCAGTGACACAGCACAACAGTTGTTAATTGTCAGTGAGATAAGGACATGCACTGACATCAGGTGCCCAAGAGAGAAGACCAAAACAAAAAACAGAACGCCATCAAAAGTAGTCAGCTTTAATCGAGGATCAGCTTCTCTCATTTTGAGCTGTACAGTATGTATATACTGAGGTCCAAAATTCTGCATGCAGTATCGAGGAATGGCTTTTTTGCATTAGTTTTCATATTTTGGCAGACACCGAACATATTGAAAAACCAAAGCATAGCAAGTTATTCAAAGACAGTATTCGACTTTCATCTAAGGTATGTTTTGTTTTGTTCAACAGCAAATAATTAGGTCTCTTGTCTGCCATGGGGAATGCCCGGGTTCAATTCCCAGGGAAAGGGCAGAGGTTTTTGGGCGGATCGAATGATCCGCTGTGGTGACCCCTCGACTTGAAAGACTAAAAACAACATGCAACATATTACTGTACATGACAGACCAGCTTTCAGATGAAAAAAAAAACCCTAATGTAGACTCCTGGGTTTTGCATGGAAACAGAAAGGAGCCAGTGTGACAAAATAACCAGAAGAACACTTACATATTCTCCAGCAACCTCCCAGCGGTTTTACTTATAAAACTGCATAAATTTGTATCTAACACTACTGATTTTTTTTAAGCAAAGAGTGTTCACACCAAATATTGACTGTGTTTATTTTATTACTCCTTATTAGAGTGTTTTTGTACTTTATGTAAAAATACTCAATACTTAATGCATCTTTTCTTATTTATTTTCTGCAATGTTTCCAAGACTTTTGCGAGTCCTTTGGTAACTTTGTCACATTGCTTCTTTCTGTTTTCTGAAGTCTAGATTACTCATTCTTGTTTGTTTCCATCTGAAAACTGTCTTGTAATATGTCGCTCTCTTTATCATGTAATATGTTGCTTTATTTATTGTATTGCATCATTTTGCAGCAACTACAGTATAGACTTTGTGCAAAAGACTTAATAAAGACTTTTGCACAGTATAATGCAAACAAAATAACTTTAAATTGTTCCAGGGTGGAAATGTTCCTTCAAAACATATACATTTTTATTATTCTCTCACCATAATGGACTACGATAGGATACAGAGCTGCAAAAATGATTGCGGTCAAAAGTCAGTAGCTGAGGGTTAAAGGGATAAAGCTTCTATTTTGCTATCAGAGACGGACTGTACTCCAGACAGGAAGAGGTTTGTGCACTGGGAAAGGGTTGTTCACACTGCTCAGGACATAATCACATGTACGTGAGAACTAAGATACAATGTGCAAGTGCCTCCAGTCACGTCTCCCTTAAGTGTGTATTACTTTTTATCTGTCTGGCATGTACATGCACAGGCACACGCACACACTCTCACACATACAAATGCTGCAAAGCCACGCCACATTTATATCCATCACTTTTACTACAATTTTGTTCAGTTTTAGACGACATCAATGCGATTATACTGAAATAACATAAAATAAGGAAATGTAATTTTCCTTTCCTCAAAAATGGTTGCACTGGCAAAGCTCAAAGCTGAAACTTTGCCATACGTTGGGGTAGACCCGACTTAGTTTAATATATACACCCCTGAACAACCCCCAAATCCCACATATACACACATATATAGATGCAGTGCTGGTGCTCCAGATCATGGCTTCATGGTCCATGTCATGGCTTGTAGCATGGATTGATTATGACATGTGAATGTGGAGCAGCCCTAATTTAGGTGGCCATGTTTTTAAGCCCATAATGGCTGCACTATAAGAGCTAAAGGAGCCAGGCGGAGACACTCCAGAGCAGACAATATTTCCTAAATTTTGTGTAGAATCAAATGTGAAAAGCCAATCTGTTCTTGGTGCATAACTGTGTAAACTGTAGTCATAACTTTATTATTACACTAATATGTGTGTCAGTGAGGACAGAAAGCCTATAGAGGCTTCTATATATGATTCGATTACATTTAAATTTAAAAAGAGAAAGAGCCCATGAGTGCCTGCAGTGCACTTCAGAAATAATTGAAAGGGTCATAAAATTTGCAGTAGGTTTCCAGAGAAACAGGATGTTTTGGACAAACGTCCTTCATCACCCTGTGGGTTTCACCTCCTATGGCCTCAAGAAGCACTTCACTTCCACAGTCGAGGAAAGACTTTTGTACTGGGTTGCATGATCTGTTTAATGAATGTTTCAGGTTAGAGTGTAATTCTTCTCAGTCACTAAATAAATTATAGGGATAATTTAAATGAAAAACAAAACAAGAGAATAACAGGATGGTATCAGTCCACCAAATCCTACAGGAACAGCTTCATTGCACAGATTAATTGTGGAACGATTCATTCAGTTCTTCGTCTATTCCGCTTTATCCCGTATACAAGATCGGCCAGGAAACCCAGGGCATGAGAAGGGGTACAACCTGACCAGAGTGCCAATCCATCGCATGGCACACATACACACACTCATCCACATGCTACAGGCAATTGGGGAATGCCAATTAGCCTAAATGTGTGTATGTCTTTGGACTGTGGGTGGAAACCGGAGCACCCGGAGGAGACCCACCAAGCACGGGGAGAACATGCAAACTCCATGCACACAGAGACGGGAATCGAACTGGCCGGGAATCGAATCTGGACCGTGGAGGTGCAAGGCGACAGTGCTAACCACCGTGCAGCTAGAATTCTGTTCTTCTGCAAATACTGTATACTGTATTACTTTAATTAGTGTTTGGATTATAGTTGCTGAGAGCACAGTCTAACATGCTCAACTGTTTAACTGGGCTGAGATCTGGTGACTCTGGAGACCACTGTGTATGATTTATATCATTTTCATTTTATAAAAGCATTCAGCGAGCCCTTAAGTCCTGTGGACGGAGGCAGTGTCATCACGGTAAAGATCCACTTTCACCAGGATGGAAAATTGACATCATTAAATAAAGTTGACCAGTAAGTCAAACGTTTCCTGATTTACAGTGTCCTCCCGCTTTAAAATAATAAGTGGACCGCCCAAATAAGTATAAAAAAAAACTAAACACCAGGGTTAGAAGATGTGGTAGTAATCAGGAGGGACACATAGTGGTCAAAGAGCAGCAGTTCAAGTACACTACAAATGATAAAATTTACAGCATTGGTTCCCAACCGTGGTCCTGAAGCATACCCCTGCCCTGCATATTTTCACTGTTCACTCTGCCTTACCACACACACTGCTATTCAGAAAACGTGGTTAATTAGCTGTTTAGTTCAATCAGGGATGCTGGAAGCAGAGCAGAGCAAAGGGTCCTTCAAGACAGGACTAAGAACCAACAATCTACATCATGAAGTGAAGAAGGATCACATAAATAAATGAAATAAGTAATAAGTAATGAGTAAATGAGTAAATAATGAAAGTAACTATGAGCAACAAACTAATTAAATGAGGTGGTGTAGAAATTTCCCAAGTAATTTTGTCATTAAGTAGTTCATAGGTGTTTATCAGTGTTGGGAAGGGATGAGTTGCAAATGAAATAGTACTCTACAATGTTTTTCCTAACAGTAAAACAGCTTATTTAACCTTATTCATGATCCCATATTTCTTCATGTAAAATATAGAAATATATAAAACATAATCTACTTTAATGTTTCTTGGTATTCCCTACTTACTGATTATAAAGTTTTTTTGTTTTGTTTACTTACTATTTTTATACCATTGCACACACTAGACGTTGAGGAAGTTAGCATACATGGGGCGTCAAAGCTTTCGGAACTCCAACAGTGGCTGAGAGGAGGGTTGTGGCACGCCTGAGTGTCAGTCAGTAAAGTGCTTTGGCCTGTGTTTGTGTTTGATAGGATCAGTAGCACAGTGGGTGGCAGAAAGTCTGATGACTTCAGGGCTGAGCCTTTTAAAACTGCTCTCTGGTTCACAGGCTGATCCTCACTGCAGTCTCCACATGGCTGCCTGGGCCTGAATGTAAACAGCCAAACAAGCATGTGCTCTTTTAAAGACATACTTGGAGCTTCCAGGTTTAATTAGAAACAGAGTGAAAAAAAAAAAAAAAAAAAACCTCTTCACTCTGAGATTTCACTGCTTTTTCAAACGCAAATTCCTATGATACATAATGATGTATTAAAAAGTGTTACTTTTTTATGATACTATGATGCATTAAAAAGTGTTAGTTATTTAGTTATACCTTTGCTAAAAATCTATCTCTGCTATGCATTTATGTTTTTAGTGTTTGTTTGAAAAAGCATCGGTTCACATACTGCTGTTCTGAAATGTTTTGCATTTTGGCTTGACACACAATTGAAATTCTTCACTTCTGTGAGGCTTGGCTGGAGGAGAAGGGAAATAAATGTGTGGTATAGCTGATTATACTTGGCAAGTAACTCAGTGCGCACAGACACCCACATGTGCGAACAGACACAAACACTCACACACATTTGTCTTATTATCCTGGGAAGTCCTTCCACTGACAATTATTAATTTAGCTAATTATTCCAATGCTACCCCTAAATCTAACCCAACTTTAAACCATACAGTAATAATAATAATAATAATAATAACAACAACAACAACAACAACAACAACAACAACAACAACAACAACAATAATAATAATAATAATAATAATAATAATAATAATAATAGCAATTATTATTATTATTATTATTACAGAAGGGCAAAACTGTCAGATATTCCTATCCTTATGGGAAGATTTGGTCCAAAGCAACACAGACAAAAACAAACAAAAAAACAGTGCTGAAGGTCATTATAAAAAAGTGAGAGAGAAGAGAACAAGCCACTCCTGGCAGTAGCCCTACAGTAGGTCTTTTAGTTATGGCTGAATGGAAGAAAGCATACAGGAGGCTTAATTGGTCTAGTCTGTGTGTGTGTGAGCATTGGTGATAATTGTGGTTCACAGGTGGCCACAGTGGTCGCCTCACACAGGCCAGACTGAGAGTTCACATCAGGGCCTGGGACAACACACACACACACACACACACACACACACACACACACACACACATTCCGCAGCACAAACCTTCATCCATGTTGCTCAGTTGCTTATTCGCTTTGACTCATTATAACCATCATTTACACTGCATGAAAAGAGCTGCGGACAAATATGGGTATGTGAAATTATTATTATTTTCATGTCCCTTTATTTTTGACCCTCTAATAATTTGAATATTTGATTATTTTTTTTTATCCGGCATTTTTTCATTTAACGTATGGTGTGTTTTGCAGTTGCTGGAGTCCAGGTGTAGAGTCGTTCAAACAGATGCAGAGAGAGAACTGTGGCAGAGTGCAATGCTGGATCTGATGTCCGATGAGGAGGATGCCATTGCGTGCCGTCAGCGTGTAATATCTAATGGGACCGAGCTAGAAGGACAATTATTTTGGACATGTAACAAGCACTGGTGCATGTTTGTTTTAGTATTGCTTTTAATTTAATTGCACCTTCATAAATGCACATTTGTTAATTTTTTCCATATTTTCTGTTGGTTTTAGTTTTAATAAAATTAATTCTGAATCAATTCTATTGTCATTTTTTAAAGGATGTGGGGGATGTATAGTACTGTGGGGGGGGGGGTGTTAGGGTCTATCTACATACCTGCCCAATAACCAATCAAGTCATTAAATTATGACGGCTTGGGTTCAGCTAAAAGGTAGTGGCTGGGTAATGTCCCAATAGATGTCAGGGTTTTGGAAGTTTTTTTTTTTTTTAAACAGTCAGTGTTGAGATAAGAAACCTTTACATTTGTATAAAATGCAAATGGAGCTTCAGGTGTGAAGGTCTCCTGACAAAATCCTTGAGTGGATTATTTGCCATGGCAACAAATGGCTGTACCATGGAAGGATTCCTCATCAAGATACATCCGATCTTGGATCAATCTGGAAGTATCCTAGCTTGGTGGAATTTGATGTATATGCTCAGTGGTACTTGTAGATACTTCCGAAAATCAGTGGTGTATACAGGAGTTTCCTAGTACAGATACAACTCTTTTCATGCAGTGTTAGGCTTAAGTTATTTTCGTAATTGCTACAAAGAAGCTTAATGACTAAACTGATTCCATCATCTCATCAGATTGGGTGTATAGTCAGTGATATTCTATTCTATTCTATTCTATTCTATTCTATTCTATGTATTTCTCCACAGTGCAGAAGTACGTTCAATCCATTTCCTGTTGAGGTTTCTGAAAATGTAGGTTTGGCCTCATCATGGAGCCTGAAGCCTCCCCGAGGCATTTCCTTTCTCTGTTGGCTACAGAGCCAAAAGCGTGTCGTAACAAGATGCCACGCCGCATACCGACTTGTAGCATCAAGATTTTCCTGATAATCATCCTGAAATAGCTTGTCAGACATGCAGGCATGTGCATTTAAGCCCTGCAAGGTATTTTCTCGTGAGATCATCTGTAATTAAATCTCACCGTACCCTAGACGGAGCTGGCTGAGAGAAAGCATGCAAGGGCAGTGAGATCTGCTATACCGGTATCTGGGGATCTACAGCCAGAAATTAGGTATCTGACAGGATGGGTGTGGCAAGAGGGGATAATAAAAACTAGTGTAATCACAACACAATGGTGCAGATTGTCAGTATGTGGTGTTTAGGTTACGAAAACAATGTTTCAAAAACTTTCAAAAACATTTTTTTTTTTTTTTTGGACATTGTACTAATTAAACTAAATGTTTTCCTGAACTGAAATATGTTTCTTTTTGGCATGCATTTCAAACCCAAGTAAACATTTGGGTTTTACCATTTTAAAATCTAGTTGAAACTAGATGTGCAGAACAAAAAAAAAAAAAAATGCATTTTAAGAATGCTATTTGAACTTAATCTATTCATGGGAAAAATTATATAATATAATAATACTAGTGCCATGTTACCAAAGATTATAGGTTTTAAGATGGAAAACATGTAATCATTCTAATCATCAGCATCATCCACATCAATCATTCAAGTCCCTTGTTAACATTTAACATTTAAACTGGCTCCTTATTTAACAATCATGACAATTTAATAATCATGATTTAACAATCTATGCAGAAAGATTACACAAGTTTAGACAGTTAATAAAGCATGATTAGATGATGGCATTATTAATATAGAGGTGTCAAACTATACATATATTTTCTATCAGCTAATCATGTGGCAGCAGAAAATCATGAAAAAATTCATCAAGAGCTTCAGTAAAAGTTCACAGTATACAATGTGATTTTTTATGTTGATTAGGAAGATCAGAGTAGAATGGTTAGACCGGATTAAACTGGCAGGAAGGTTACAGTATCTCAAATAAACACTGCGGTAAACCAAAAGAACATCTCAGAACCATCGCATAATATATGTTTTTTATGTGTTGTAACCTCTAGAGTGACGTTTGTGTGTGAACATCCCAGATGACCAGAAGATTTTGAAATACACATTTCCCCATATAGATATTCGATGTGAACATTACCAGAAGTGCCTGACCTGCACCTGTATGATTCTTTGCATTGTGCCGCTGCCACATGGTTGGCTCACTGGATATTTATATGAATGGGAATGTGTGTAGGTGTTCCTAATAAAGTGCTCAGCAAGTGTATATGTAGGCACATTTCCAAAACCTTCTTTTCTGTTTCCTGGAATCTCGTTTATCAACAGTTTTGCTTCTTTATTGTTTTAGGCCCAGTATATTTTACACTAATATACTACATCTGTAACATATGAGCATATTTTTCTATACAGTTATTTCCTCCGCCTGTTCTGCTGATTTATGTTCTTGTCCATAGTAGGCAGTTTGGGTATAACTGCTATTTTTGTGTTGGGGTCTTATACAATTTTCCCTAATGCAGTGATCTGTTAGAGTTAGAATAGATAAAAATGTTAAGAGTAATGACAGTAATTTTGCAAGAACGATCCCTTTCATCTTTTTACGACAGTGGCTGAAGCAGAGGCTGTAAACCTCAGTGACATGGAGGTGCTTGTTTCCTCCTCCAGGCAAAGCAATGCTGTTGGAATTTCCCAGTTTAGGTTGAGCTAAAAATTGGACAAGGCGTCAGTGTTTTGTTTGTGCAGTACTTGAGTGTGTGTGTGTAGGCTGATCAGAGCTCAGGCTTACTACAACACTCTTCACACACACATGACGAAGCCCGAGGGTTGCACTTGCTCTGTGAGTGTCAGACCTCAGATGGGGGAAGCCCTCTTGAGGATTGGTTTTGCCACTGAGCAACTACATTCTTCCATCCTGTGACAAAAACACAAACACTGTGCATTTAAACCTGTATTTGGAGCTTTATTTGAGTGTCTGTTTGAACTGAAGTGCATTGAGTCTGCACTTTTGTGTTGGGTGATCAACCCAGGGCATGGACTTCAAGAGTCATTTTGCAACTATACAGTAATTTATTATGCATACAATAACACAGCCCCTGCCTTAAAGTTTTTTTTATTTTTTATTAATCACTTAAGCAATTTACCTATATA
>JAQQZT010000023.1:8599326-8611840 GCA_030068275.1 Clarias platycephalus
ACAGGGTCATAGTACAGGGTGAGGAGGAGGTCAGCTGAAGCGAATTCTGCGCATGGAGCCCACAGTGCTGTTGTGAGCGCCCCAGTCTGAGAAGTTGTTATAGTCTTTCCTCTCCAGGATATAGTGGGATCCTCTGTAATTGGGTTCTTGGTACACCACCCAACTACACACACACACACGTTTAAATGAAATAATATTTTAAATCATTTGTTATTTAAATAATAAACAAAGTAGAGGAGAATTAGACACTCACGCTTCACCCAGCACCCGGATTGAGGAGGCTCTGTTTAGGTTATATCCTGTCATGAGGTTGGGGATATCATCCTGGAGCTCGATCCTTCTCCCCGAAAAACCTTGCTTTTCAAACAGCTGAGCGCGTGGAGGGTATGTATCCTGCATAGATCAAACATTTACTCATCACATTGAAGAAAACTATTTAGAAACGACCAAGTGTACAGTATGTCTTACCTGCTTCACAGAGCGCACCGACGAGATGCGGTCACCCTGGCCACACCACTTATCTGTGCAGTTATATTCTCCCCGATCAGACATGTCCCACAAATACTGGCGCCCACGGAAGTGCTCGTGCTCATAGCCCACCCAGCTGCTCACAACAAACACACCCACATATTAGCAAAGTTTATAAGGACATCTGTATATATATGGTTATAATGGTTTAGAGCACTTCACTAAATAGGGCTCAAGAATCCAAACAGATCTTCAAAAGGACAGAAGTGACAGAATGGACCTGTGCTAAATTACAGGGAGTAATCATTAGAAATGTGCTTAGAGGTCTTATTCACCTTCATCAGCGACCTCTTCCTTGGTAGATTAATGGTTTAAATAGCTTTAAACAGAATACATTTGAAATAATTCAACACTGTGTCTGTTTACACGCACATGACTGATACGATCATAAATAGATTTCGGTCATATCCCGAGTACTCAAGTCATGTAAACAGCATGCTACAGGAACTTTATACTGTAGCTTTTAAAAACTCTTATAATCACAGCTATGTTTTAGCCAAATTATTATTTTATCAAACTTTGGAAAAATGTATAAACGTTGTCTTTTTCTTCATGTTCAATGAGTTTGTATATAGTTGATCATTATTAGATTTTCATACATGTAAGTCAAGTAAATGTAAATGTAGATCCTGAAATGATTCGAAAATAAAACATTTGAACAAACAGATTTATTTTGTTATTCTGTTCAGTTGAGACCAAATTCTGGTTGTTATATGGGAGTCAATTACAGGATGTGTGTGTATGTGTGTGTTTCTGGGAGAGAGATAGAGAGAGAGAGTAAAGCACTATATACTCACGCTCCACTCTCCACCTGCACAGAGTTACATCTCTCAGGGAAGTTCTTGTCGCTTACTTTCTGGCAGTCTGAGCTGAGTTCCAGTCGCCGTCCGGCAAAGTTCCTCTGCTCAAAAAGGGTCACCTGACACAGAGCATGAGTGCACGTATTTTCCTTCTATTCAATTCATGCTTTAGAAAACATTAAACAATGGTCTTTCAATAGACGACTATAAATGACTGGAGTGTTCTGGAGGCACATAGATAAAACCTTCCTGACTAAGAGTGACGTCGAATTGGTTCATGTGTTTCTATAGAATATAGCGCCAACAATTACAGTCATAAGTTTAGCCATAAATTAGGAATAGCACAGCTGACCCTACAACAGTTTATTCTATGTAAATACAGTGTAAAGAAAGTGTAAAGTCTCACCTTCCCACTGGACCCGTAAAATGCACGTTGGAGCACAGACCCCAGCTTGCTATCAAAGAGGGATAAAATCACAATCAGAGCACATTTGCATGACAGATAGAGCTACAGTATGTGGTTATATTTATCAAGAATAGGTTTATATAGGATTTGTACATATTCAGGTGAAGAATAAACAGAGCACAACAGCAAAAACATGCATAGAAAATCTGTGAACATCTGTGAACATCTAATTCTATACTAGAAGCTCAATTAAATATCAATGATTCTACCTGGTACATAGAGAAAGAGAGAGTGTGAATGTTTTAGTGGGATACTCACTCTACCAGTGTGAAGTGCAGTTTGTGCTGCAATGTTTTAGCGAAACTCATGACAGAACTGTATTAAGAATTGATTCCTTTGATCATACAAATGATGAAAAGGTATGTCCTGCTCACTCATACAACATACATCATACAAGAGCCTGCAACATGTAGTTCTGCTTTAACCTCTAAACCTAACACACACATACCTGGTTTGTTGGGCTATTCCGGAGACTTTAGTACAGATGTTCATTTCAGCTCATGGAGGGAACAAAAATGCGCTTTAAATACAGCAGCATGAGAGAACAAGGAAGTACCAGAACTCTCATTGTGTTTTCATCTGTTTCTCTACAGCTTCTCTGTATTGATATGCTAAACATAGTTTACAACACAACATGTACAGAGGACAGTTTTAGTGTTTAAACACACACTCGCACACAACCACACTTCCTGCATGTGAAAGAATACGGTCATATGCTTACAAGCATTGGGGCATAATGTCATAACCCTTTTTAAGACACACAAACACACAGTGCAGAGTGCAGTGCCAACACTTTTCCGCAACAATTCATCATGTTTTAGGCATTGCTACAACAATACTCCTCTCTATCCTGACAGTACAGTATGTAAGCATAAATGATTAATGCACAAATCGGGGACATGTAAGTTTCACCACAAGTACATAAACACCACCAGGGGTTTCAGTGGAGATTTATAACCTATATAGTAATTTAATAGCAAATTCTTATTAAAAGAAAAATAGAAATAAATATAGAATGAAGTCAAGAGATTACGTCATGATGTTGAATCAGATAAACAATGAAACAATATTTGACATTTAAATGACAATTCACCAACATTTATAAAAAAAAAATTAAAAAAATTAAATGATTAAAACACATTTAATTTAATAAACTCACATCAAATTAAATTCATTTAAACACAATCTTTAATTGTAAACTTTTTATAGCTTTATAGTTTGTAAGATACTAAATAAATATAAAGGAATTATAATTATGCAAGTACTGTACAGTATTACACACCAGTACAATTCAGATATAAATTAATTATCAGCTACCCAGAGTTTTCAGTATTCATTCAGTAACATTTCAAAAGAAGTGAGTAACTTAAAATGCTTTTACTTTACATTTTCTTTTTGCAGATCATAAACATTCATAAAAAAAAAACTTTTAAAAATCAAGAAAAGTTAACACAGTAATTAAACACTGATTCTTGCATTAACAAATTGATTATATTCAAAAACATCCACATTAACCCTTGATTGATTACTGACTGTACTGAGAGTCTCTTATGCACTTAAACCATCAGCCATACAATTAACCATTGCAAAAATATTAGTAAGGGCAGTGGGCTTGTTTTAATCCATGAATAACTTTTGGTTAATACAACACTTAGTAAAGTTGGTTAGATTGATTAGGCTTTATTAATAGTTAACTAATTAGTTCCTAACCTTAAGAAGAAAGTTAACATATTAATTTAAATATATACAGTAGGTGAAATTAGTGTGTAAATATTTTATGTAAAGAGGCTTAACTGAATAAAAACAGATCAATGCAATGAAATGTGTTCAAATAAATGTGTTATGTACTGTATTTAGTTATATATTTTTGCATACTGTACAGTATGTTTAAAAGATTTATTCCTCATCACCTCCAGTGAAACCTGCCAGCTGCTGGATCATTCTCATTAACATTACTTTGCTTACAGCATCAAATCTGCTTTTCTATTGAACCTGTTTGCACCAGCACTTTTCCCTTTTCACCCCACTGAACGTGAATGGGGGTATTTGTACCAGTGTGCCACGAGGCTCCTGAATAGCATCAGGAGCTATTGGATGTTTCTCTTCTCCATTGTAGTGGCTGAACAGAATCTCAGGAGAACAACATGAAGATGAAATAAGTCTAGAGCTTTGGGTTACATTCTGGCCATTTTGGAACAAATGAAAGGAACCGAGAAGGTATGAGTGTATACGTGGTCTCTCAGAGAGAGAGAGAGAGAGAGAGAGAGAGAGAGAGAGAGAGAGAGAGGATAAATCCTGACTTTGGCAATAACTTCTTGGCTAAAAGAGAATAATCTTTTTAATAGATCTGGAATTCTGATACATGAGATGCCTTTCATATTGACAGTACTGGATAAACTGACTTACTTTCTCTCTATGATAGCATTCTGTGTCAGTGTGTCGTACAGCTGGCTGAAACAAACATAATAATTTGGCCTAATCTGATTTTTGCGATGTGTTTTGCCTTTTTATGCAAGTTATACAACTGAACATTCACAGGTTGTTTTTATTGCAAGCTTTCCTGCTGTAAAAGCTGTAATAGATATGTTGATTTTATGTTGATAATGAAGCAGCCTAAGATATAACATCATTAAAATCCACATCACAAAGTAGATAAATTATTTATTAAGATAAATAAGCACCAAATGTAGTCACTGAAGGTTATTTTATCTGCTTATTGTAGTGACTAGTGCTGAGATCAGTGTGAAATGTAAGAAATTTCTTGTTTCACTTCTAGTGGTATAAATAGTCAATGACTTCTCATATACAGTTTTATATTTGAAATGTTTTGACGTTTTTATCTGTCTGATAGATACACTCATTCAAAGATTGACACATTCCATAAAGCAATGGTACAGCAGACTCTTCTAAGTTTGTGCCAGGTTCTTGTGTTGGCATTGTGCATCTCTGCAACTGTGGACTTTGACTGGACCAAGAATGAGAAGGGATCCTTTCATTATGGCACTTTCCCTACTGGTAACACTTTACTTTTGAGTAATCACATTACGAGAAAAACATAACAGAGATTCAGATGTAGAGATTTAGTAATCTATTAAGATGTGAAATAAAACATAATTAAACATAATTATTAAAATGAATACAGTAAATTTAGATATAATAAGAATTTTTTTTTTTTATAATTATGTGTCTCATTATGAGTACCCACATAGTAAAAAACTCCAGGTAGTGCTCTCAGTAGCAGTGGCACCCCAGGGCTCAATACTTAGCTCGGGTTACCGTCTCTGTGGCGGTTCTGGACCTTTCCATGTCCGTGTTGGTTTCCCCAACCTCTCAACAAAACATGCCGGTGTGTGGTTTGGCGAAATTTAATTTTCCCTCAGTGTGCCTCTGTGTCTGTGTATGTGCATGGTGACTTATGTCTCACTTTGCATCCAGTGATCTAAAACACATCTAACCTTATATAAACGACTGAGTACGCTATCAAATATAGAGGTCAAATGTTTCATTTTATATTGGCTCCATCTAGTGGATGAATGCATTTCTATCCTCTTAGAAAAAAAAGGTTAATTTGGGTGCATGTGTCTACATGATATCACAGCATTCTCTTGGGGTGCTGGCAGCTCAGCATATCAGACTGAAGGAGCCTGGAATAAAGATGGAAAAGGGATGAGCATCTGGGATGTGTTTTCACATCAGAGAGGTAAAATCCACCTGAACGACACTGGAGATGCTTCCTGCGAGGGCTACTACAATCTCAAGGTGATGTATAAATACTCTTCTGTTAGTAATATGTATAATGTAATATTTTCCATAAAATGTAATATAAAGTCTAATCTAATCTAATCTAATCTGATCGTTAACTTAATATATTAGGGTCAGGAAATCGATCCTTTTAAATATATCCCTGTGTATGTGTGTGTGTGTGTGTGTGTGTGTGTGTGTGTGTGTGTGTGTGTGTGTGTGTGTGTGTGTGTGTGTGTGTGGGTGTGTGCGGGTGTGTGCGGGGGTGTGTGTGTGTGTGTGTGTGTGTGTGTGTGTGTGTGTGTGCAGAAGAACTTAAATTACTTTTTAACTTTTTCTTTATATTAAGGAAGACATCTTGTTAATGAAAGACATGAAGCTGAATCACTACCGCTTTTCAATTTCCTGGCCAAGGATCCTACCCACTGGAATTAAGTGTAAGACAGTTTAAAAAAAAAAAAAAAGAAAAGCAATCTACCAAAATTACTTTGCTACTAAATTGAGAGGAATCCCAAGTAATTACCGGCAGGTTGTTTTTTGAATAGCTGAACAAATCAATGAAAAGGGCATGCAGCACTATGACAATCTCATCAACATGCTCCTGGAGAATCAGATCACACCCATTGTAACGCTTTATCACTGGGATTTGCCTCAGGTGAGTATCACAGTCTGTCTGGGTATCCCTGTTTTAAAATATGAGGCATTGTTATTCAGGATAATAACTGTAGTACTCAGATTTTAGAGGAAGTGTCTGAGGTTATTTCTTTGTCCATTATATCGTATATCCTGTGTACTCTATACCCCAAGGTGGGAACCTGCATAGCCGTATTGTCTGTGAATGAACGTAATAAGATTTCCAACCAGAGCTCTGAGCAAATTTGCTTCTTGTGTAATACGGAAGGTGAAGAATTCACATGTACTGTATATTTTCAGGTTCTTCAGGAGAAATATGGCGGTTGGCAGAACAGCAGCATGGTCATTTTCTTTAACGACTATGTCAACCTGTGCTTTGAGAGATTTGGTAATCGGGTAAAACACTGGATCACCTTTAACAACCCATGGGTAAGTCAAATGAACATTATCACTTGACGCTTTCAAGTCAAACTGGGACTCGTGATGAAATATCTTGTGAATGAAGGCATAAAACTGATTGATATTTATAGAAGACTTCGAGGACAGTCTGTGATGAGACTCCTAGCTGAAGTAAAACATTTACGTTTTAAAGAAGGCTGTACATCAGTGAATGATGATCTTGGCCGAGGCTGCTCAGAACCGACTGCAGTTGTTCCCATTCACAAGTGGAACAATGCATGACCTCATACTGCCAACCACACCTCTTGTGGAACTCTTATAGGAACTTGACTGGGAGCTACTGCATTGCTGCCGCATCCCCCATACAGTCCTGACCCTTTTACAATCCATTTCCTGATATTTGGGTTATTAAAAGAGTTTATGGGAGGCCAGCATTTCAGTTGGGAAGCACTGTGATGAGTGCATTAGTGTAGCAGAGGATTATATAGAAAAATAAAGGTAGTTTTTACTCTCACAACTGTTCTGTTATTCTGCACAATCAAAAGTCCCGGTTTGACTTGAATGACTTGACCGTTATTTGAACTATGTTTCATTTTTTTTTCTTCCTTTTTTTCTCCACATTTTGTTTGTCATGCAGCATTTGTGTATATACAAAAATCACACGCCCATACATGGACATTTGTAGCATTGAAAAAAGCTCAGGGGCCACTATTTACTTAAGGCCTGCACAAACAAATCACAAGTTCATATTAAAAAAATCATTTTCAAACCTGACTCTATATGATGCTGTCTAATTTTCATCATAGTCCATTGCAGTGGAGGGTTATGAGACAGGAGAACATGCTCCTGGACTGATACTGAAAGGCACTGGCGCCTACAAGGCTGCCCACAACATCATTAAGGTAAATACGAACCTACAAGTTCTCATTTCTCAAAGCAGTAATAAAGTCAGCCTACATATACTGGAAGATTATCATCTTATGGCTCCAGTAATGTTGAAGATTATAAAACTGAGCTCGAGTCTTTTTCAATTTAAACCTGTAGGCTCATGCTAAGGTTTGGCACACTTATGACATCGAGTGGCGAAGCAAACAGAAAGGTATTTTAAAAAATTTAAAAAGTGAATGAATGTTGCTAGAGATAAGTCGAATAAAAGTTACTTTAAAGTCCAATCTATACATAAAAATAAGTAGAAATCTAAGGGGAAAGCATTTTTTTTTTTTTACAAAGCTCTGTTTAACTGTAGGAATGGTGGGCATCTCTCTATCTACTGACTGGGGCGAGCCAGTGGACATTACAAATCAGAGGGACATTGAAGCAGCTGACAGATACATGCAGTTTTCTCTGGGATGGTTTGCTGCACCACTCTTTGGTGGAGACTATCCTCAAGTGATGAAGGAATACGTAGGCAAGTTATAGTAACAAATCTGTATACTAAATAACAACGGCAAGATGCATAGAGACCATAGACAATTAAATATGTATTGTTATTATTATTTAATTTTAATTTCAATTCCTTTTTTTATCAAAGCACTCTATTACAATTTTAATGTTGCAGCATTAATCTAGACTCACATAAAAACAAGCAATTGTGTAAATATTACGCTTTTTCCTAAACATTAGCTTCCAGGGTGTTTATATGGTCTTGTGCCACTGTAACTCAGTGAATCTGATGTTTGATATGTTCCAGATCTCTCAGATTACTCATTAGATCTATGTTGGTAACAGCCGCTCCCCTGGCTAAACAGTGTCAAGGCAGTTAATTGTTATTTTGGCAACAAACTTTTGAATTCCCCTTTGATTACATGAGAGATCTTGATGATTTTAGGACATTTGTTCTGCTGAGCTTTTAAGTAGGGCAAATACAAAATGACAAGGGCAAGCTGTTATGGGAAAAAGCACAGAGGCCATAACTTGAACCTAATTATTTTTAGTATGATTTGATTATGTACAAATAAAAGTACGCCTCAAAGATTCCCCAAAACAAGTTTTTGAGTAAGATGAGTAATAGCATCTACCAAGATGGTGTTTGAAATTTTTGTCTGTGTGTTTGTGCAGGCATCACATAAAAACTACTGAACGAATTTTAATGGGGTTTTCACGGGAGTATTTGGTCAAGCTTGAGGTAACACATAAGCTGTTCTACCACAATAGACCCACGGGAAGAGAAGATATGCTAATTTGAAATTTAAATGGAAAAAAAAAATCGACCTTGGAAAAATCATTAGTTTTTCACAAAATTCAGCAGATGGCGCTGTACATTTTTAATACGCGCTTATTGGTGTGCAAGTAAATTCCACGCAAATGAAGTCGCGGGCACATCTAGTATTACATAAATTACTCATTACAAAAGTCCTCACCATATAGCATACTACATGCTTTTTCATTCATGGAATATGTTAATTGTAACTAAATAAAGATTATTTTCCTCTACAGGCAGAAAGAGTGCACAGCAAGGGCTGGGTAGTTCCCGTCTGCCTACTTTCAGCCCACATGAGAAAAGTTATGTAAAGGGCACCTGTGACTTCCTGGGAATCGGCCACTTCACCACACGCTACATCACACAGAAGAACTTTCCCTCAAACCGTGGAAGTATTTACTTCACTGATCGGGACCTGGCAGAGCTAGTGGACCCGCTCTGGCCTGATGCTGGATCTGAATGGCTCTACTCTGTGCCATGGGGCTTCCGTCGGCTTCTTCATTATGTGAAGGTACTGATCATTTTACTCACATACGCCCAAAACTAAAGATGTGACAAATTCAAAATGTCAGATATGTGCAATGACATAAAACCTAGCCACATTTCCTTTCTTTAGATGCAGTATGGAAACCCTATGATATATGTGACAGAAAACGGCGTCTCAGAGAAGATAGCGTGCACTGATCTTTGTGATGAATGGAGGATGCAGTACTTCAGGGATTACACCAATGAAATGCTTAAAGGTCAGCATGAAAGTTCAAGACACATATTTAACACTTCACTAATCAAACTAACAATTCTTACTTTTTGTATCTCCTCAGCGGTTAACGATGGGGTGAACGTGAAAGGATACACTGCATGGTCTCTGCTTGACATGTTTGAATGGGACGAGGGCTACTCTGAACGATTTGGGCTGTACTATGTGGATTTTGGAAGCAAAAATAAAAAACGTTACCCAAAAGCCTCTGTTCAGTTCTACAAACGCATTATCAGCGCCAATGGCTTTCCCAATGAGAGAGAGGTAAAAAATATATATATGTTTTTTTTTTTTTCCTTTTTACAACATTAACTGATACAGTATTTAAACTAGGATGAAGATGTAGCCACAAAAGGAACATCTGGTTACATTTACGAGCAAAACAGCACCAGCTGGCTGCTACTATATTACTGAGATCAGGGACTAAAGTGGAAAGAAATATTCATGACATCCTCTTCTTAGTCCAGATTTGTCAACATTTGTCCAATATCACACCAGAACATAGAACTATAATAAGTACTTTCAATCAGATTTATATGTGAAAAGATATTATACGATGTTGAAAAGATATGCACCAAGTTTTGCACCAGTTGACCTTTAAATGATCTTACAGACATACAGATTTGCATGTACATTATGTGAATATCACATTCGTATGAAATCCTCCCCAACAACATAAATATTTCTGCAAACATACCCCTGCTTGAAGAATAAGACAAATATGTGACAGAGAACATGAATCTATGTTAGACATATTAATCTTCTTTTATATAATATTCCAAGGATTTTATTTCTGTCTGCTGTACTTTAATGCTGTTTGATTTTCATGTCCATCACAGATTGAGAGCTGGAAAAGGAAAGCGACAGAAACCTGCACCTCCAGTAACCAGCTTCTAGCAGCAGGTCAGGTTCTTTTTTAAAATGATGATATCAGAAGCAGAACACACAACCCATTCCGTTCAATTCTAGCTGGGGCAAACAAAAGAAATCCTTGAAGATTTTCTATAGAACATTTTGCCTAAGTAAGAAAGAACTGTTTAACAAATTGACGGTTGAAAAAAAACAGCAAGTCACAGCTATGGATTTCAGTTTTAGTGAACAAATTTGATCAAAGAATTAAGTCTAACAGGAATTTTCTTTTATTTGCTCCTCCAGCTAGAAGAAAATCCAAGGAAAATAAGGGGCATGCAGAAATGCCAAAGGTTTGGCCTGCACATGATGAGGTTTAGGTACTAGACAATAGGGATTACTTGCATCTTGTATTGTAAATGTTATTCATTTCATTGTTGCAAAGCTCTTTTATTTCCTTGTATTCATTTTTCATCAGTTTTACCCTGTAATTTTACGTTTTAGATCCTCTAAGCAGCCACATGGAGCTGGTGACGGAGATTGTGGTTCCTACCGTGGGTACCCTATGTATTCTTCTCACTGCCGTCTTCCTCATGTTCCTTCTGAAAAATCGTCTTTGAAGCCTTGGACTCTCTGTACATGCCAGTCCTTCCTGAGCACATTTCCCCTATCTGTCACCTTTGGCGTTATTCTGTAAAACACATCAGCTTTCAAACCTCTACGTTAAAGACATGTTTGAGAAATGTCCCATTGCAACATAATATATCAAACTCTAATTGGATAACTTTAAGGTTTGCTATTTGATCTGAGCTTAAGGGTGAATTTTGGAATCTTCATGTGGCTGTAGTGGATTAATATTTGGTTGCTTTAACTTAAAAACTTATAATTAATTTGTTTCGTAATTTCCTGAGAGATATATTAAAAGTGGGTATATGCAAATGCAAAGTGGAAATGCAATGTGTAATCCATATCTTTAATAAAGATCATAACCCTGTTTTATATTTCATTTTCATTTATATTGTTTGTATATGAACAAATTGTGGTGGATCCAGAGCCGATTTCAGGTACAGTGGATAGAAATACTCGCAGAATGTAAACCCGTTTTCATCTAAGAGCATGAAGCGGTACAGTCAGTAGCTTTGGTCTTTCCCTATACATTGTGATGAGAACTTACAGGATTGGAACTAAAGACCATAAGGCCATAAGAATGTTGATGAGAGTCTCCCTCGTTAGTGAGACTAATAAAAAAAAAAGGCTTCAATTTATTAGAGGGCATAAAAATTGGACTTTGGAGCAATGGAAAAAGGTAATGTGGTTGAGTTCAGACTGAGCCTATTCCAGAGCAATGGGTGTGTCAGGGTAAGAAGTGAAGCGCACGAAGCGTTGCACCCATCATGCATAGTGCCCGCTGTACAAGCCTCTGCGGTTACTTCAGTTGGTCAGGTCTAGACTCTGTAATGTTATGTGACAAACAAAAAAAATTTAAGTGAGCTGACAACCTTAATGTAATGGATGACCAGGTTATCACATCTATGGAGTTTTACTATGGAGTTTATTTACACAGGCATATTCCAGGACTCAAATTGTGAAAGAGTGGTTCTGGGACTATGAGGAATCATTTTTAATCATGAACGAGCCACTACATTGTGTGCTGCAATCAAAGCTAAAGGAAGCTGAATGAAATCTTATTTTATTAAATTTTTAGTGTCCTGGATATTTGTTGTCCTTCTCTTGAATTGCACTTACAAAAGTTTGTGAATGTCTCTGTGTGGGCACAATGTCCTAGATTGACCCAGCCAGAGTGTATTTAAGCATTACACTGAGATAGGGTCCAGATTCACCCCCGCCCTGAGCTGAAAAAAAAAAAAAGTTTCTTAAAAATTATTGAATGACTGAATTAATAAACGAACAAACTCATAGCAAATCTATGCAGATATAGAAGAAAGTGAAATTCTGCACAGAAATCAGGATCACACTTGAGCCGTGAAGCTGTGAGGCAACAACGATACCTGGAAAATGAATTAAAGTACAAGTATTCTTGTAATGGCGACACGGTGGTATAGAGGTTAGCACTGTCGCCTTGCACCTCCAGGGTCCGGGTTCAATTCCCGGCCAGGCTCGATTCCCGTCTCTGTGTGCAT
>JAQQZT010000023.1:8611940-8621976 GCA_030068275.1 Clarias platycephalus
TGGGATAGGCTCCAGGCCCCCCGCGACCCTGAATACAGGATTAAGCGGTATAGAAGATGACTGACTGACTGACTGACTGTATTCTTGTAATTGTAATGTTGAGACCAGTACAGTTTGGAGACGTTGCCACTAACAAAAATACAGAAATACAGAGATCTGGAGGTGGCAGAGCTTTTATTTACTTTTGATTTACTTTGCCCACCTAAATTTGACATGAGTGGTAAGGTCAGTTTTTAGATTTGAGTTATCAGACGCAATGGGCAAACACTTTGCACTGTAGATTTTACCACCTCCGATCGAATGGCAAAATTGTAAAAACATTTTATTGCTAAAATTGCTTATTCCAGGGCAGCACAGGTGCTTAGAGGTTAGCACTGTTGTCCAGGGTGTACCCCGCCTCGTGCCCTAAGCCTCCTGGGATAGGCTCCAGGTCCCTGCGACCCTGAATACAGGATAAAGCTGTATAGAAGATGAGTGAGTGAGTGAGTGAGTGTGGATCATAATGGATCATGGATCGTAAAATGGATCATAAATATTTTACGTAGAGGTTATGTTTAGCCAAAATCACTAATTTATTTCTGTGTCAAATGCATAAGTAACAGTGTATTAGGATGATGTTTATATATAATATAAAAAAAAGTAATGAAAAAAATGTATTTAAGACATCGGTCACTAGGTGGCGCCACTATCACGAAGACGCAAACTGCAGAATAACAGAAGCAGCGCTCTCTGTGAATCCGATTGGCTGAGAGAAAACCCGGCAGAAACAAGGCAAAGCTGCGCTCACTCCTGAGCTAAGGTACGTAGGATTTATTTAATTGTTTGTAAGGACAGAGATAATGGTGAGATCGTTTATGCTTTTCATCCTTAACTCACCTGAATGAAGCGTGCTCAAATCGTGCCTGAATTGAGATCTAGCAAGCTACAAAACAGCACCAGGGTTATTATTTTATTTATTCCTACTCGTATTCTGGGGGGAAAAGCCGCGTTCTCCCGCACGCCCACTCCGTAGGCGACAGCTGATTGGATAGATTATCTGTTGGCGGGAATATTCTGACCAATCCTAGCAGAGATGGCAGAATATAGGTGGGGGAAAAAAATGTAGACTGACAGAAATGGGATGTTAGGAAGTTTTAAAATCAAAGATGTTGAGATATTAACATACAGATATACTGTATGGTTTTGTATCCATGGATGAAGATACTGTAGACAGTGTGGATTTAAAGATGCACAATTAATGAACTTTAATAATGAAATGTAATGAGGTTTATTAAAAGTTATACTCCTGGTTGATGATGTTCCTGATGTAATGTCCCTTTTCTCCAGACTCCATCAATGATGAATGGTCGATCAAAAAACGGTCCGTTTGGCACGTCTGACTATGACCAGATAGAGGACGAGACCTTTGCTGCACTCCCACCACCGCTGTCTCCTGGAGAGGGCAACTTCGACGAAGATCATGCGGCCAATGGAGAGGGTAAGATCTATACATATACACGCGCGCGCACACACACTTCTTTACATGACCATTTAGTGAATTCTCCATCTGCCCTGTGCATGTAGGAGAAGACGGAGAGCTGTCCAAGCTACCTGATGTTCCTGTAGCTAAAAGGCGAATAGTTAAGCGACCCCAACCCAAACTAAACTCTCAGAGGTAAGTGATTATTGTGTACATGACCTCCATAATCACACCAGTACATCAGCTTTCATTATTTTTCAATAATTTTTCTGCTTCTTCGGTTGTAGGCTGCTGTCTGATCGAGGACTTCCAGCCTTACGTACATTATTCAGTGATGTCAGATATAAAGGCAAAGGTCATGAGGTGATTAAACCTTTACTGCAACTTTATTTTGTACATGATGAAGTCGTTATCAGTAGATTAAACATCTGAATGCTCTTTAATTCTGTCTGCATTAGGCCGAGGATCTGAAGGTTCTAATGCGGAAAATGGAGAACTGGGCCCACAGACTTTATCCCAAACTACAGTTTGAGGACTTTATCGACAAACTGGAGGTGTTAGGAAACAAGAAAGATGTACAGGTAGGTATGTGTGTGTGTGTGTATATTAGGGATAGGAATTATCAGTCACCTTCCGTTACAATTTTAGCACAATTATTAAGTGCAGGTCCTATAAGCATCCTGATTTTTATAAATATCCTGATTTAATATTTTAATAATTTGTTTTAAACTTTTAAATAAGTTTAATGATTAATTAAATGTATTTCCCTTTCCTCATTAGTTTTCTTACTAAAGGTGTTAAAGGAGGTGTGAGGCCACAGTAGAAGACCTAAAAACTCTCTTTATTTCTCTGTATAGTCAGTAATGTTACTTATACCAATGTTTCACTAGTGCTTGGATACGTACAGCCTTCTTTAAAACGTTTGCATCGTTCAAATTTGTGAGTCCTGAGTCTCATAATGGTGCTGTGCTTAATGTCTTCTATAAATGGCAGTCGGTTCAGTAAATGTCACTGACAAGAAAATCCCAGGTTGACTTGAACACAGCTTATATAATTGAGCTCAAACATGCCATTATTATTCAGTTTACACAAATTACACACAAGGCTAACATACCAAAAATAGCAACAAAAAAAATTACTAATTAAAAAAAAAAAAGTTATTACTAAAAGTAAATCATCACATTGCTTTACCACTAGAAAAGATTTAAGTTGCTTAGTAACATCAAGGCAAATGAAGGTAACATTTCATTTCATCTGCAGAGCTTAGTCAAAACTATTAGTTCCCTAAAATTTACATGTTTTTTAGTACAAGAGCTTTATAACAATGACCTTTTTCAGGAATGGCTATTTTATAACATCTGCAGTAAACTACTGTGTGTCTTTGTTCTCCTTTAGACATGTCTCAAGCGAATCCGACTGGACATGCCCCTGACCCATGAGGACTTCGTTGGAAATGATGGTGGTGAGAAAAACATTAAGCTTTAGCACGTAGTCATTTCTTCTAACACACCTGGTTTTATGTAGCGGAATGCCATTGTTTTTATTTATTTTGTGTTTAGATGAAGCAGAGGTTCGCTTACAGGAAGATACAGACCCGTTTGAGGATAGAAGCTTCTCCGAAGATCCGTTTATCCACTCTACGCCGGCTCCTGCACCAGTGTCTCTTACAGAGGAACAGCAGCAGCGCATTGAGCGCAACAAACAGCTCGCCCTGGAAAGAAGGCTGGCTCGACAGAAACAGCTAGGTGAGTAGTTATAGCATGCATGTGTTTCATTATACATTGTATTGATGCATTGCATACACTGGCACGATATAGTATTGTATATATTGTAATAAGCTGCATTACTACAAAGGAATGGGAATTTGCAACATCGGTCTTGTTTTGTTCATTAACATTACATTATTTATCTTTTATTTTTGGAAAGAAAAAAAAAGAACTAATGAAGCAACTTATCACTTCTGCCTAGTCATCGGTGTCTGCTTTCACAGATGAACCTGCTGCAAGTCCCACAGCACATGGCCTCAGCCAAGAGGACCAGAAAGAACTGGATCAAACCACAGCAAACACTGACACACCTTTAAAACAGGATCCCGCGGAGTCTCAGAGCTCTCCTCAGCAGAACAAACCTGACAGTCCCGTTCCAGAGATAACAGATGACAAAAATACTGAGAGCGAGTGATCAGTTTTTCCCTCGCCATAACATTTTCAGGCCACATTTTGGAGAGTAATAAAAAAATAATAAAAAACGTACAGTTGCAGCTCTATGCTAACACACTGCTTGTACTGTTCTTGACATCCTCTGTGAGGATTTATAATGAGACACATCTGGCTCTATTTATACTTTCCTTACTTGCTGTAGTTATATCTAACACTCTCTGATCAAACTACAGAGAGAACCAGTTGCTGTAGCTGACCTCCTTATCGTTGTTTGGTGTTACTGGGTTCTGTTTTACATGCTGTTCTTTATTAGTTACCTGTAATGAGAGCTAATCAGAAAAAAAAACATAATTATCACCAGTGCTGATGGCTGCTAAATGTGCTCAGTTAAGAAATGTAGTCTCGGTCTAAGCAGCTCTAAGAAGTATCTTGAATTGTATTAAAGCACAATACTATAATCAAAATGCCACAAAGAGAGTGCGTGATTAAAAAGCGAGTGGACATTTGTAAGCTGTTTAAGATTTTTTTTTTTTCATAATTCTTGTGCATTTCCTTTGCATGGTTTGTCTTTTTAAGTATCATTTTCCATTCACATTATTGCAATATTTCCAATAAAGTGTTAATACCTCGTTTATTGTGTGTTAATGTCACCAGGACCTGATCAAAGTTGGGGACCAGTAACTGGATTTTGTGAAGGTGCTATTTTACAGTAACTGTAATCCTGTTCTGGATGACGATAGATTTAGAGCTCATTCCAGAAACAAAGGGATTGATGTAGGGATACACTCCGCATCAGACACATTCATATACTCATTGATTGATAAACATTAAAGGATGGAACCAAAGAACAGTGAGGAGAAAACAAACCTTGACCCAGGATCGGACCAAGGACCGTCGAGCTGTGATGCTGCTATGATGCTCACTTTATAACCATTCAGCAAGATTTCTAGTTTAGCTTGGAAAACTGAGCTGGGGTTAGGGCTTCGTTTTCACATTACCAAGGTTTTTTTTCCCCATGCGTAAGCACATTTGTGAACTATTAACATTTTTGTCACTCAATCCTGTTTTTCACAGAGACCATTATTTCAAAATAGTCAGACCACTCCTACCCTCATTGGCATAGTGTTATTTAAAAGTCCTAAAGTGAAAGAAGATGTTTAGTGCACAACATTATATCTGGCCAAAAGGAGCATAAAAAGTCATTGCATACAGTTTATGAAAATATTTTTTTAATAAAACGCTTCAATTAAACTCGGTGCAAAATATCATAGTTATATTTTTACATTGTATACATTCTTGTACAAAATATACACTGAGGATACACCACAACTAAACCATGAAATGTATTTGTTAATTAGTGCGACACATAGATTTAATCAATTAAGGGCTATTCTTTATCTCATGAGTAATATCTGAGTAAATCCTTGGCCAAAACACTCCAGTGCTACTGTGTAATTGAAACTAGGTTAAATATCATAACATTTCATAAAATCTTAAGCAGGAAAAACAAAACAAATATTGGATTTTCTCAGTAGGTCTAGGCTGAGGTGGTGCATGTTGGTATCTCAGTGTTTTGCATGTGACAGAAAGCTGTATCAAACAGGGCGAGCTCACTGATCTCCTGCAGGATTGAGTAGAGATTTGGCCCTTTGCTCTGTCTGAACTCCTTCTCCTCCTTGCTCAGTCTTGGTCTCCTCATCTTCTCCTCTGCTGCCTGAAGAGATGCCTCTTCCCTGCGCACCACCTCCTCGATCAGCTCAGACGGGACACGGTTGCTCGTCCGAGTCTTAGCCACGACGGACTGATGAGGCTTGTTCTTAATGAGTTCCAGATGCAAGCTGTCGGAATGGCAACGAGAAGCTTCGACAGAGATGCGCACCTAAAGAGCGAAGGAGAAAATTATTAGTATGTTAAAGCATTACGGGATATCAGTTGGGAGTAACAAAACCTTTGTGATATCAAGAGTTGAATGCATTAGTGATGGGAAGTTTGAATCATTTTAGTGACTCGGTTCTTTGAATCTTGTTCATCAAAATGAAAGAATCTTTTTTTTTTTAGTCATTTAGTTCATTTCGTTCTTTTGATCAGAAATAAAATAAAATGTTGCGTTTTCAATAAAAAGACCCCCAATACGTCTACATACACAAATTTTGGCTATAGTTCTAGTTATGAAAATATTACAATGCAACTAAGAACATAGTATAATAAACAGAATGAGTAGCTCACCTCTTATATCGTCCAATCTGAGTCGTTCGTTCTTTTAAATCTATTGCACCGCATAGCGTCTATGGGAGTCACGTGACAAAAGAACGAACATCTCAAGACTTGAAGACTCATTGATGAGAACCGTTCAATTCGGTTTGCTCACCAGGGACAATCTGATCGTTTTGATTCATACACATTCACATTCCATACAAACTTAAATAATTCTTTTGATTGTGTAAAGCTGCTTTGCGACAATGACAATTGTTAAAAACGCTACACAAATAAAAATGAATTGAATTGTTTCCTGTGTACTGCACTGCATAGCGTCTATGGGAGTCACGTGACAAAAGAATGAACGACTCAGGACCAAAAAGACTCAAAGGTAACTACTCATTTCTGTTTCCTGTATATAACATACGGAGGTTTTGCGATGCTTTGTGCATGCGCGCCCAATAGAAAATGAACGAATTACTCTCCGAGACGACTCGTTCATGTGAGTCATGTTAAAGATTCGTTCAAAAAGAACGAATCGTTCATGAACGACCCATCACCAGAATGCATGTACTGTATTTCACTGCATTTAAGAATATGCAATGTTTAAATGGGTCGCTTGTTTTGCATAGTGCTGTGACAAGTATCCTGATTTTTTTTTTTTTTTTTTGCACAAAAATATCCTGAGTAAATACAAAATGCAGTTTTTAAATGCTGATTTTATTTATTTAGGGGAAAAAAGCGAATGGAATTTAAATGTCGAGTCATTTAAATGTGACAAGACAAAATAAAAATAAAATAAATAAATAAAAATCAGGTAGGGGCAGATACTTTTTCACAGCACTGTCTTTGCATCTTGCATATTGTATATAAAAGGTCTTAAAATTCCTCATTAGCTACAAAGTTAAAGGGAGTGTGTGTACTCACAGTGACATGGTCGAACAGGTGAAGGGTGATTGTCCCTGTCCTCGTGCATGCGCTGATCCTGTCTGGATACCTCTGCAGCGTCCCCACCTGCCATACACACTCACCATCGTCGCCCACGCTCACCACCTGACTCTCCCGATTCTTCAGGTACATCGCACCCTTCAAACCGTACCTACAAACAAGCACATACATACATAGAGCATCTTCTAGTGTTCTTTCTTAATGTTATTGGGAAATTCACAATAATATTACAACAGTCTGTTTCTTCAGAAGTGTTAAGCTTCAGTTTACCGTGGGACAAAGACCAGCACGCCGTTGGCTCTGATGGAGTAAATAATAGCGTCAGCCACACAGCGCTCGTCAGCGAGTGGGTCCTTATCTCGGAAGTAGAGGCATTGGAAAAGCTCTGTGGATTCCTTCTGAGCGTGCTGAGCGGCCTACAGGTTACGAAGAAACCTCAGTGTTGGGTTTAACTAGTATATAATTATCTAATAAACTCAATATAATAATTTTCCACTCGTCTCATATAGTGATGACTGATTATTTGAGATATTATCATAAGACCAGAAACAGCCCATTTCTATCCATCCCAAGAATGATACTCGATCATGTGATTACTTAACTCTAAAAAACACCTGGCTTCGTTTAGGAATTGAAAAAATTTACCCGGTTCCTGTTGTTGATTTGATGAGCCATTTCCTCCAGTTCTTTGTTGCTAGCTAAGCTCTTATGAAAGCATTCCTCTTTCTCTGATTGGACAGCGGCCATGAGAAGACGGTGCACTATGATGTCAGCATAGCGCCTGATTGGAGAGGTGAAATGGGTGTAGCGATCCAGAGCAAGACCTGCCCATAAGAAACAAACAGAACAGAAAGTGAGAAACAGATGTTTCACTCTGCATCTAGCTCATGTCTGTAGAAAGATTCATTTCCTGGAAAGAGATTCCAATGCCAAGTAGTGTTTATGATTCCTGAAATGAACTTTTCAGTTCCAAATGAAACTAAGACATTTTTAAGGTGAAGGATATGATGCTTTCATTTATTTTAAAAGCATTTAAATTACTTAATTGTGTAAGCGATTTGATTTTTTCCATGTCATAAATTTAATATATATGACACCCAAAAACTATTTCCTTATTGAATATTATATGTGAGGGAAGAGGATAGGGTTAGATGGAGGCAGATGATTCACTGAAGACAAAGAAGAACCACAGATATATTTATGTTAACCACAAAAAAGGGGAAGATTGCACTCGACAACTGTGGTATAGCAATAACTGTGGAGTCTTTTTATTAAAAAAAACATTAAAGTTGCAGTTTGTAACATTCTTCTAAATGATTAGACACGAGTTCAAACCGACCTTTACCCCACCAACTACCTGTTCATAAAGAACACAGGATTAGCTAAAAGTGAATGTATGAAGTATACCATAGTGGTAGTATTGATCCTCTGAGCAGGATCCAGTGGAGAAGTACAGGGCATTAGACATGGCCTGGGTGGCCATCACCCTCAGCAGCCGGTTTACCAGAGGGTCCTGTGAATCCACTGCCTGATCCAGAGAATCAGCCAGAGTCTTATTCGACCTAAACACCAGAATGTGTAGAGACATTAATAACAAACTCCTTCTTTGCGTACATCTCAGCTCTAATATATATTGCAACTCATTAGGACAAAATCTCTACCTTGTATCAATCGCAAAGCCACGGCTCTTGGCACTGTCAATCAACTGGTTGAAGAATTCCTGCCTGGGTGGTGGATGACGCCTCAGCAGCGCCTGGTGTGGGAAACATTCCTGGATCTTACGTGCCACCCAGTGATTGGCATAGATCATGCACTCTGCCACCGTCTCGTGCACCTCCAGAGGTTGCCTGGGCACCAGAGCAGCAATGTTCTTGTCCTCATCCAGCTGTGCCCTCACTTCAACACCTTCCAGCTCCAAAGCCCCGACTTTATCTCTCTGTGACCGCAGGTGCCTGGCTACTCGAGTCAGCTGCTCCAGGGACTGCAGGAGCTCAGCCAGTTTCTGGTCCCGCACAGAGCTCTCGAGCTGGGCCAGCTCCGGCACCGCCACATCTTCCCCGTTCAACAGGCTCTGAGCTAGCTCATAGTGCAGCTGGTAAGAGGACCGGATGAGTGTGCGGCCGTACCACACGCTACACACTTCCAGAGACGCAGCATCCAGGTCCCATATAACACTCATGGCATATCTGTAGGATTATGAAAAAACATAGACGATCAGTTTTACCTGTTTTGTTGTTTTTGTTCAGAATGTTGATTTTGCCAGTCTTGAATAACCGCATTTTTATTATAAGCGAGTGTCAAATAAAGTATTCCTCAGATCAAGGGAACTTGCTGCACACTGGCTACAGTAGTATGTAAAACTGAGGCTAAGGGGATGTTACAGGATTCCTTTGAAAATCATCCCAAAATGTGTGTCTCACATTTATGATTCCTCATTGGACCACAAAAATGTCTTACAGATGAAAGTGTAGTTTCTGTCTCACCTGTCCTCTCCCCCAAGCAGTGAGCAGAGGTCGGCACTCAGCACCGCCGGCAGCATGTCATACCTTCGGTCAGCCAGGTAATATGTTGTGGCTCTGAATAGATGCATAACATGGAATTTAACACCATCTAGCATCTGAAAGTCTTTTTTTTTTAGAATTAAGAAAAGCCCTCAAATATAACCAATGCCATGACTACAGCTACAGTCACTCAATATATTAGCCAGATGTTCTTTATTTTTACTGTATTAGAAATAGAATTATGTCGAAGTCACAACCGTCTCACCTGGAACGAGCCTCCAGATCAGTGAGAGAGCCCTCTTTAACAAAGTGTGAGACATCTGCGATGTGGACGCCCAGTTCCAGGCGCTTGCCCCCTGGCAGAACACGGACTGACAAAGTGTCATCTACATCCTCGCAGCCTAGCGGGTCAATACTGAACACGAGGTGTGTGTTACGCAGGTCCTTCCGAGAGCTTATCTCAGCCTGGTCCATCTGCCACGGCTGATCCTTGGAGTTCACAGGCATTTCTCGCAACTGGAAAAATACAAAATGTAAAATATTCTGCAGTTATATATGCAAAAAATTTCATACACTCACCTGTACAAAGAGACATCATAAGGAAAATTCCTAGGTCATCCTACGGTCATTTACATATTTATTTTTTATAAATGGTTCATATATTGCTATTACATACAGTGGCTTGCAAATGTATTCGGCCCCCTTGAACTTTTCCACATTTTGCCACATTACAGCCACAAACATGAATCAATTTTATTGGAATTCCACGTGAA
>JAQQZT010000023.1:8628759-8666179 GCA_030068275.1 Clarias platycephalus
TTTGACAAATTAAATTTATTTTTTTATTTATTTAAATTTAAAAAAAAAAAAAAAAAAAAAAAAATATATATATATATATATATATATAAATTAGGGACAGGTAAAAAAAAATAATAATAATAATAATAATATATCCTCACTGCATAAAATATAATCTAAATCATCCATCCATGCCAACCCATAACAGGGCACACACTATAACACACAATGGGGAATTTGGAACACCAATATTGCCTTATATTTTTGGATTGTGGTGTTGTTGCAGAACACTGATAGATTTTTCAAGTTCTTGGAGTAAAGCTTGCATTCCCCTTGTTTTCATTCACATAGCATGATGGGATGCAAAGCCAACTATGATGGGTACCCAGTAAAATTGTTAATTTTTCTTTATTAAATTAAAGCTTCTACCTTTCTGCACTTTAATGGCTAAAATTTGATCTGTTTTAAGATCATTACAGGTAAGGTTGATGTATACTTGTTTTTTTACCTGGTTCAGGTGGCGTTTCCTCAACCAGTTTTCTGTGTGAGAAATCTCTGTAGTTCCTTCGTTTCACAATGATATAGACCACCAGGCCAACAATTGCCACTCCAACGCCGATACCCAGAATGGCTCCCCATGCCTGGATATTGGTTTGCTGTTCAACATTCGAAGACGGACCTGAAGCCAGTTCTAAAGGAAAATAATTATACATGATTAGATTATGTCAAAACTGATTGCTAATCTTAAGATCAAATGTCATATGTTTCTCTAAAAAACGAATGAAGGATTATTGCATTGATGATTTTGGAAAACACCTTGCTGCTTTCTTTGAGTGGGAATAATAAAGTTAGTTTAGTGGTTAGATGTATTCATAGACTAGTGTGCTCCTGATCTATGGGCACAACCCCTCCCAGGACTTGATGCAGGAACACAGCACTCTTTGTGCTTTAAGGTTAGGTGTCAGTAACCAGAGAGCTCGGTCCAGCACACGAGACAAACCAGCCCTGAAACCGAAGCCTAAGCATCGAGCCGGTGGGAGTTGGATAACTGAAACGAGACACTGAAAATGTGGGACAGTTTGAGGGTGAAAATGAGGAGATGTGTTGTTTGACTATGGATGCACTTTTCTTTTCTTAAGTAAACAATATCTTTGTTTGATAAAGAATAGAGCGTCCTACTTCCATGTTGCTACTGAAGCTTGCTTTATTTATTCTTGGTGATATCTTTTCGAATTGAGGTGGAACCAAGTTTGTATTCAGCACAAAAAAAAAAAGTAAAATGAGTTCATTACAGTGCATGTGTATGTGCATGTCCAATGAGGGGGGGGGGGGGGGGATAAAGGGTTAGATGTTAGGTTTTTCAGCAACCATTCATTTCATTCATTGGCTTTAAAAAGGGCAAAATTCCAAAGCCCTTACTGGAGCATGACGTTAGGGCTTTTACACTCTCTATCCCCCCACCCCCCACCCCCACCCTCTCAAGTAATGCTTGGAACTTAAAGAAAATGTCAGAAATCTATAAGAACAAGTATCAATAATACATTTTTCAGCTCTGAGTTAATTATATATGTGTTTTGTTCCTACCTCTATCCACATTTTCTCTGAACAGTTCCCCAGTTGTATTCAATGTCGTAGTAGACACAGTGCTAGATTCATTAAACACTTCAACAGTGGTGGAATTCTGCAGGAATATCGTTGTAGAGTCAGCAGTGTTTGTGGAATTATTACTAGGAGCTTCTGTGGTGTTTGCAAATTGTTCTGGCGTTGTAGTTGTAAAGGTCGTGCTGACTGTTGTTGTTGAGTTCTGAATAATGTTAACAGCAGAAGTAGTGGTAGTAATAGTTGTATTAGAAGTAGTTATAGTAGTAGTGGTGGACCTCCCAGAAGTTGTGGAGTTGGTCACTGTGAGGCGTTCATGGCTACCCTTGGTGGTTGAAGGTTGGAGGGAAGGGTCCGGTGTGATCAGAACGCTCATGTTATTTTGCTGATCTTGATTGTTTTCCACTGGATTAATGCTGATGCTGACTGTAGTCTGAGTTGATGAGGTTGTAGTCACATTCTCATTATACTTTCCTGGTTCTGCAGTGACAGATTGAATTTCACCATCCCCACTAAATGTCATAGAGGAGTGGACATCATTTTTAGGTAAGATTAAACCGTCTGCTCTATTCCAATCATTAGGAATCCCTTCCGATGGTGAAGGAGTTACTTCTTCATCCCAGGGTTGAGTTGACCCCAGCTTGAGGCTCTGGAGCATCAGTAGTAATGTGAAGGCAAGGCATAAAGACATCTTACTTGTGTGCTTTCCCTGATTAAAAAAAAAAAACAAGGTATTAGAAAGGAGCCTTTGTTTTTTGCAAAGATTATAAGATCACAAGAAGTCTTAATCAACAATTATTATTTGCATATAAAAATGAATAAGAAGTTATTTGATAACTTGATACAGCCAGCTACATGTCCTGAATCATCGCGAGGGCTGTGTTTCAAAATAAAAATTACACACATTGGATTACTTTATTACCACACCCAAGATTAGCTTATTTGGTAATCTCTTGAGGTGTCTTAAAGGAATCTAGCAAGGTATCTACAATATGCACTTTTTCCCATCACCTGATTACTGTGCTACACATTGTACCATATAGCGATAGTCAGGCAGCTACAAATTTGGAGAATGAAACTGAATGGAATGATGGCGTAGGTCACCAAACTGGTTATAGGCTTAATTAGAGTTTCTTAAAGTAGTATAACCTATATAACCAGCAGAGTTACATATACAGAAATATACATCACATTTAAAATACATTTATTATTTAGGTTTTGGATTTAAAATGCATTTCATAGTTAATAAGACTAAATGAAAAAAAGTACAAGGAGTAAAAAAATTTTCCCCGGTAAATACAAAGGAAAGTATTCTGTGATTGCTATGGAAACGTAAAATTGTACTTATTTGAATTTATGGAAATCAGCGTGATGTGATGTGATGTGATGTGACCTTTGGTAAACTATTGCTATTCGAGGTACTGTACGTTTACAACATGGAAAACTACACTCTAGCTTTTTCAACTCTTCTCACAAAAGTCAGCACATTTATTTAACATACAGGCTTTTGTCTGTATCATTTACCCTATCAAATAAATCCATACTGGAATAGTCGCATGAACAGTAGATATCTTAGCATGTTATCTGTATTATCTTTTAATGTCATAATCTTAATGTCAAAAAAGTTTTTGTCTTACCTGCATTTGCTGGTTAGTAGAGGTGAGGCGACTGAATGAATAAATCTGAAATGAAGGTGAACTGAAACGGACAGACTGACTTTTCCTAACTGGAATTATCGACGTACTGACTTTACCTGAACTAGCACCTGTTAGCCACACCTCTGTATCCACCCTACCTCACACAAAACGTCAAAGCTAATGCACAGAAAAACATGTGAGCAATCCAACGTGAGCTTCATTTTTTTATTTTACAGATCTCTCTTTACGTCTCTGCTCAATTTACAGACGTGTTCTACTGGAAGAACATGTTTTCGAGATATTTTGCCACAACCTCCAACACATAATTCCCTATGGGAGGACACATTTGCCGAACAGGTCTCTAAAGCATTGCAGCCAAGCCCTGTTTCCATGGCAGCACCTGAACCAGGAGGATCCTCTTTCTTCCTACCTGTATCTATTCAGTACATCTCACAACATCAGTCAGAAGGTTATTTTTACATAGTTCATGCTGGCATGCGTCATGAGATTATTGTTACTATTGCAGTTGAGGGTAGGGCAGTGAGGAACCAAACCCAGACACACGAACCACTCTGAAGACACAGTAAACAGAAACAATGACAAGAGCGTGAGAGACTTGTCTAGAATATGAACCTGCGTGTGCGTCGGTATTTGTGTGTGCGTCTGTCTGTTTGTGTGTACTGGAGTAAATGTCGTGCCTTTGAACATACATAATCAAGTCGGTAAAATTATCTCAGTATTGTCTATACAGTAGGATCAAATACAAAAAGGAGTATACTCTTAGACGGGAACCCTTAAAGAATCTAAGGCGCTGTACTGTATTGCCCCTAAACTGGAGTTTATCTGATATTGTACTGATAAACAGAATCCATTAACTAGTATAAGATACACCGATCAGCCATAACATTAAAACAACTGAGAGTTGAAACAGGCAGTATTCAAAGTTGATGTTTTAAAAGAAAGAAAAATGACTTAAAGATCTGAGTGACTTTGACATGGGACAAAATATGATAGCTTGAAGTCAAGTCAAGTCATTCAACCATATACAACTATATATATTCATTATTTTTTTGACAATAATTGTCATAATTGATTTATTTACATCATTATAACATATTTATCACATGTACCTTACAGCGCAGTGAAATTAGTTTTTTTTGCATATCTCAGTTAGGAAGCTGGAGTCAGAGCGCAGGGTCAGCCAGGTACCCCTGGCTCGGGTCACACAAGGTCACATCTGACCCCGTTTATCATCAAAAGTTGCTACAATACACACCTGACCATCAGAAGAGCAGTGGATAAAGGTGGCCTGGTGTAATAAATCATGCTTTCTTTTACATCAAATCTGGATGTCTGGGTGTGTATGGATTGCTTGCCATAGGAAGAGATTACATCAGGATGCACTATGAGAAAAGAAAAGCCGGCAGTGGCATTTGATGGGCTGCGGAATGTTCTGCTAGGAAACTTTTTGTGAGGACAATGTCTTGATGCCTTATACCACAGAACACCTTCGGAGTCCACCAGAAATCAGATTCCACAACAGGTCAGAACTGTTTTTGCAGTGGAATGAACATAGCATTAGACAGGTGGTTTTAATGATATAGCCGATTAGTGTGCATTATTATACACTTATTCTCTTTAATGTTACGGTAATACAACCATTATGTAAATAAATATTTAACAATGGTTAAGACAATTTGTATTTTTGGCAAAAATTCTTGTCTCAGATTGAACGTGATAACTGGTTAATAATGAAAGGAGTACAGTATTAAATGGTGAATTAAACAATAATTTTTTGTTTTCACTTTTGATTTCAAACAGAAGAGGGCAGAATTTTATAAGTATAATAAGTATGTTCATAGAAGGTAAGCAGACCTTTATGAGCTAATCCTATGGTTAGAGTTAAGACTCTTACTCTTAGAGGTAAGACTTCAGAAAAATTGATTAATTGTCATCAATTTATTAAATGCAGTTGCTAAATGAGTTACTATTAAATCACAAAATGCTAAAATTAATTATTAGTTGGCAGTAGATGTGCTAACAGTATTTTTTTTATAGACAATTTTTAGATAGACAATTAGATTTCATATTCAGCTAAAAGAAATGTTTTTCAGGAACTCATTGAGGAGCCAGGCGTAATACAAATGCACAGGGGATCTGAGAGCTACACTTGATCTATTATAAAGAGCTGTTATAGTAAATGAAAGCAAGGCAAACAATAAAATCAAACAATTCATTACACTTGATTGAGTTAACGTTGACAGAGCTACCGTATGTAACATAATTACAGAATATAATCATGGGTTGCTTTACAACGTGTTGATGTTGAGTTCTAAGTTGTAGTAGCAGAAAAGAGTAGTAGGGATGGAATGTCCGAGGCTTGGAGTTGTGGTTTTGGTCCCTCTGTGGTTTTCGTGGCTGTTTTTGGTGGTTGAAGTTTCAAGTTGGTTGTGATCAGATTGCTCTGGTTATTTTGCTGAGTTGTGTTCTTCTTTTTTTTTTCTTTTTTTTTTTTTTTGCTGGTTCATTGATGATGCTGAGTAGCTTGAGGAAATGGAGCTGGTTTCACATTCTCACCATATTGCCCTTCTGCCATTGCAACAATTGGGATGTCAACCTGACCTTCACAATCTCCACTGAATATTCCAGAACCCTCTTTAAATGAGATTATATCATTTGGTAATACAGGAACGAAATTATTTTTTATGGGTTGAGTGGACACCAGGCTGAGATTCGGGAGTATCAGCAGTAATGCAAAGGCAAAAGCCAAAGGCATCTTGCTTCTGTTAGTTCCCTGATTAAAAATAAATAAATAAATAAATTGCATAAGAAAGGCGCCGTTATTGTTTTTTTGCCAAAATGAAACATTTTAATCAACATTTATCAGCATTTTCCTTCTTTTTTTTTTAGATTTAAGACTATTGTTGAATATTTGAAACATTTTAACATCAGTAAAATATGTTAAAAAAAATGCAGGTTTATGTACAATAGTGTGATGCAAGATAAGTTATTAAGCTATTATAATGAAAAGACCAAAAATACATTACGGTACAGTAAAAGGGTCTATTTTAAGTCAAAATAACGCACATTACTGTAGATTGCCTCAATATGACTCTGGAAGGTTTTTTTTTATTACATACAAATCTACATGATATGCCTTTGGGTAAATCATTCAAGTAACAAAACAACACAGTTATTTAACAAATGATCTTTGAAACCTTTCTACAAAAGTATATCAAATAGATCATTATTAGTATAATTGCTGAGAGATTCTTTGATGATTTTTAATTTTGTTGATATCTATCGCCTACCTACCATTAGTTTCTTTTGAAGTCAGATTCTTACTAACAAATCTTTTAACAATTTTTCATCTTACCTGCATTTCTCAAACGTGAAGTGACCGAAGGAAACTGTTTGTAAAGGATCTGAAGGAGAAATGAAATGTACAGTCGGACTTTCTATCTCACCTGACTGAGTTTACCCAGGTACTGACTTTACAACCTGTTGACCACAACTCTGCATCCACCCTGCCTCATGGAACATGTCAATCCTGATGTACAGAGATTGTAGTGAGCAGTCCAAAGCTTTATATTTTTAAAGGTCACTCATTTGTACCTTTAGAAACATGCTCTACTGGAAAAGCCTGTTTCAGATTTTTGGTCATAAAACATCTAACACACAATTACCTTGTGGGAGGAAATACCTACAGTACTTAACAAACATTGCTCAGTTTGGATATAAGAGGATTAATGCCCCACCTTACTATTTACAAGAGGAATTAAAGGACCTGCTGCTAATGTCTTGATGCCAGATTTAACAGAATACCTTTGGGTGTATGCCGGGGTTCATGCCACAACAGGTCAGAACTGTTTTTGCAACACAAGTGGGATGGACACAACATTAGGCATGTGGTTGGCTGATTAGTGTATGCCATTATGCATACATTTTATGTAATGTTACACCATTATCATTTCCGTTGTGTATAATATTAAAGGCTAAATGAAATATATAACTAATTGCAAGTAAATAATACCGTTTTTATAAATAAATATTTGTCACTAATTAAAACAATCTGCCGTTTTGGGGTAAAATTCTTGTTTTATATTGAATTTGATTACTTGTTAATAATTAACAGAGTACTGTATAAAAACTTGAATTAAACAATTACTTTTTGTTTTCTTTGAGTTGAAACACCAGAGGGCAGAGTTTACTAATTAGTATGTTATTGAACCTAAGCAGACCTTTATGAACTGGTCTTATGGCTAGAGCCAATTGAAAAGGCTTGTGCAAAACTAATAAAAGTTAGTTGACCTTACTGCATATAAATTGTACATGCTGCATTTCATCAAATTGATGCAGTAATACTTGGCTTGTATAATATTGTACAGTAAGTTAAGGGGTTTAGAAGGATTGTGCAATACTATTCGAAAAAAAATATTAATTGTCATCAGTTTATTAAATGCAATAGCTGAAACAAGGTTGTTTATTTGTTAAATATGTATTGTCATATGTTGAACATTTATTGAATATAGAGGTAAGCTACAGTACCACAGGAAGAAAAAAAACACCAATACATAGCAGGGCAATACACAATTCCTCTCAAATAAAGAAAAAAGGACATTTAGAATAGTCATATTACTTCTTTCCCATATTGCTGCATAGATATAAATATGCATTATATAGAAATATATTATATATTAAACATTAACAGAAATAATAAGCAGCTAGACGCCATAAGGGTAAAGCTTCCACCTTTATCTTCACTCCTGCTTTTAACCAATAAAAGGTCATGCAACAGAAACCTTATATATAGCATTATGAGACCTTAGCATTATAAATTAAATTATAATGATGTGCTTATTGAAAATATCTATCAGAAAACATACAGCGACCTGGTGAATAAACTACCTGGCAATTTTGTTTAAAAAAACTTTTTAAAAAATTTTTTTTATTAGTTTATTGAGGCTGAATGAACAGTGAATGATCACTTGCCAGTGATTGTGCATGACAGCATCCTTTAGAAACAAAAATTTGACAATTAGTTGAGGTAAGATTTAGTATTTCAGGTGTTTTTAAGGAGCACACTCAGATGTAAAAACAAATGCACAGATGCAAATCTACAGAATATAATAATGCATTGCTTTGCATGATGTTGAGTTCTGAGTGAAGGTAAAAGCAGGACTAGAAGTAGAAGTACATTAGCAGGTATATTTGTAGTAGTTTGTTGGAATTCCCAAGACTTCCCAGGAGTTTCATCCCAGTGAGGTTTACATGGCTGTTTACGGTGGTTGAAGATTATTTTGCTGAATTGTGCTGTTTGTTTTTTTTGGTGGTGGTGCTGAGAAGCTTGAGGGAATAGAGATGTATTCTCATTCTCATCATACTGCCCTGTTGCTGGTGTGACAATATGGATGTTAGCTTAACCTTCACCTTCCCCATTAAATGATCCGGAGCCAGAAGCCTCTCCAGATGAAATTATATCATTTCCACTCTTAGATTCTTCAAACATCCCAGAGGCAAAGAATTCATTATTAAATTCCTGTATGGGTAGAGTGGACACCAGCCTGAGATTCTGGAGTGTCAGCAGTAAAGTGAAGGCAAGGGCCAAAGACATCTTACTTCCGTTCTTCCCCTGATTAAAGAAACAACATATTGTAAGGAAGGAGTCAATATTGTTAGGAAAAAAATGCTTTAATAATCATCTATCATAATTGTACACATTTCTTCCATTTACAAACTCACTTACGCTCACTCACTCATCGTCATTACCACTTAATCCTGTATTCAGAGTCGCGGGGAGCCTATCCCAGGAGACTTAGGCAATAGGGTGCAAATCCATCACAGGGCCCACACACATACTCTATTTGCAATTTGAGAACACCAATTAACCTACATGTCTTTGGACTGTGGGAGGAAACCGGAGTATCCGGAGGAAACCCACCAAGCACAAACTTCATGCACACAGAGACAGGAATCGAGCCTGGCCAGGAATCGAACCCGGACCCTGGAGGTGCAAGGCGACAGTGCTAACCACTACACCACCGTGCCGCCTCTATTTACAAACACTATTGTTAAATATTAAAGACACTATTGTCAGGGTTTTTTTAAAGATAAGGAAATGTTATCAGTTAAATGTGTGGCTTTAAATCCTGTGGTATGTCCTAAATCATAAGGAGGAAATTAAATAAACATAGAGGACATTTATAATTTAAGCTGTATAAGGCTATGGAAAGGTAAAATAACACTTTTGTTTAAGTTTGAATATATGGAAATATTATGTGCCTTTTGGTAAACCATTGGTAGTCTATGTACATTCACAACCATCTGAATCTCTCTTGGACTGACACACACACACACACACACAGACACACACAAACTCACACATTCGGATAAACTCAATCACTTAACTGATAAACTCATGCTGATCAACAACTATCCAGAAATCTCAAACACCACCTGAAATTGCTTTTCGCACATTATTTATTACCTGCAGATTTTTTTTGTTGCTAATTACAAGAAATGTTTACTGTTCTCATCTCACTACCTCAACTCTTTACCTCATTACCACAGTATTGGATTGTCAAGTTTTTTGTAAATTTATAGGGTTAATCTGTTTTGTCTCAGCTAGTCAGCTAATTAGGTGTCTTAGTTAGCTAGTTAGGTTTTGCTAACTTATGTTGTTAATTTATGTTGTTTGTATGTAGCATCTTGGTCCAGGAGGAACGCTTTTTCATTTCACTGTGTACTGAACTGTATATGGTTGAAATGACAATAAAAGCCTACTTGACTTGACTTGAACAATATTAGACACAACACCTCCCACACACAAAGTTATTTAACATATGATCTTTTAAACGTTTCTACAATAAGATATCAAATAAATCTGCCCTGGTATACAGTATGTACAACAAGATATTTTGATTTTGTTGTTATTGATCACCTACTTGATATTTCCTATATTTGTATTATCTTTTAATGTCAGAATTGTAACAAAAAACGAATGTTGACTTACCAGCATTTCTGCGTTAGTAAAGGTGAGGTGACTGAACGAAACGTGTAGGATCTGAAGATGAACTGAAACGGACAGTCTGACTTCTCTGTCTTACGTGACTGAGGCTATCCAGGGACTGACTTTACTTAAAGTAGAACCTGCTGGTCACACCTTGGTATCGAACCATGCAATGTGTCACACTAAAGTACAGGAATGTGAGAGAGCAGTCCAGAGCCCCATTTTTTACAATTCACTTTGCCAAACAGGTTTGTAAAGAAATGCAGCCATGCCCTGTTTCCATGGCAGCACCTGAACCACAAGGATCCTCATTTTACCTACTTGTATCTATTCAGACACACAGACAGACAGACAGACAGATAATCAATCCCAAACTAAGTTTCAACATATCAATGCACTGAACAGTCAGAAAGTTATTTTTATATGGTAGGATGTGTAACAAGATTGTTGCAACTCTGTACCTGAGAGTAGAACAGTAAAAAAAAAACACCAGACACACCAGCCAATCTTAACAATGGACCAAAGAAATAAATAACATTAATGAAAAGCATTCAAGAGACTTCAGTCTAAAGTTGTTAATACTTATGTATGTATTTGTACTAGAGTAAATATTTTGTATTCATCTATGTATGCAGATATTATCTTGTGTACTGTATGTATTTTTATCTCACTGTGATTTTTAAGAATTATGATTATGATGATGATGATGATTATTATTTATGTACCCAAATTTTGCTATCCAGCACTTCATATAAGAATCCTATCATAAAAATGAATGAATCAAATTAAACAAATGTGTAGACTGCTTTTTGAAAATATAACCCCCCGACAAATGCATCTGGTAAAAAAAAAAAAAAAACATTAAAAAAACTACATGGCAGCTTTCTATAAAATGTCAGTTTTGATTGCTCAGGAGAAAAAAAAAGACTCTTAGTTGAGGTGAGTTTCCTGTTTGTGGAAATGTTTTAATGGAACCACAAACGTAATAGAAATGCACGGTGGAACTGCGAGCTACAGTACATCAGATTAAAGACCTGTAACCGAAAATAGAAGTGAGGCAAAACACTGAAGCCAAGGTAAACCATAAAATCGAACCATTCAGTGAATTTGAGTGAATTAATGTAGACAGAGTTATACATAATATAATCACAAGCCCCTGCACCATGAGTTATCACAAAAGGGGAAATTAACCTTTTTATTCCAAATCATTCGTCAAAAAAAAAAAGATATCTAGAATGTTGTTTCGATCCACACTGACCCGTGAAACTCATTTTATTCCGCTCTTGTGTTTTTAATTTTCTTCTTCTTCAGTCATAAACAGTTCGTCACATGTACACACAGTGTTCCAAATTTGATTGCTGTTTTCCATAAATCAAGCAATGGTTTATTCAGTCCTTGGCTTCACATCAGGGTGTATGCTGGTGTCAGAGTGGAGATCTGGCTCGAACAACCTCTCTATTCGAACTGCAGATTTTGACTCTGGATCTTATCAAAACTGGAAGGATACATACTAGGAACAATTTAATAACAGATTTAATAATTGTGTTGCAAACAATGTGCTTCTGAATCTGTTTGCTGTCACGAGACACTAAAATGCATCCTGGGTGAATGTGGGTGCTGTTGATTTTTATTTTTATTTTTTGCAAAAGACAACCAATTTATCATTGGGAAGTGAAGTGGTCTGGAATGTACAAGGAATGTTCGATGTGATTCACCATCTGCAATGTTAATCCCTCTCACATTTAGACACTGATAAATGTTACCAGGGAAAGCAGAACACATTTGGTAAAATGCTCAACCAGGAGTTACAAACAGCAACTTCTTATTACACATTCCTCTTTATTTGAAAGAAAAAAAAGGGGAAAAAAGTTAATCATCACAATCTTATAGGAAAGGAATGCTACACTGTGTTCTTGGATAGACAATCTTCCAAGAAACCAGAATAAAGTTAGTTTAAGATAACATTTTTACAAGTATAACAATACTTTTACTGCAAAAATGTATTCACTCTTCGAGAGGGTGTGACATAACAGTCCAAAAATATTCAGCTCAAATGAAAATCGCTCAGGCAAACTTGCACAACATGTTTTTATGGAGGGTAGACATTAGATGATCCACAGTCTGCTAGTCATGCATTTCTCCTGGCTGTCCATCAGGACTGAAGTCTGCAAGAGCAGAAAGACTTTCTTCATTTCCCAGCACGCTGTCTCTCTCTCTCTCTCTCTTATTTTTTTTTAAAACACAGCAGCTGGTTTTCTATTTATCCCTGTATTACATAAAGGCTGGAAAAATGTGGGAGTAGAGAGAAGCTCTCCCGTCAAGCATCATTTGCAAGGGGAGATCAGTCTGCAATTTTGGATCCTGACATCAACCTCAAAAATAATATCTCGTTCTGTTGGTGTGCGGATTTCCTCAGTCAGGAAATATTACACGCCTGATTTTGTTTGTTGTAGTAGGTATATATATATATATAAGTTGCAGCTAACTTGTAAAAGACAAAATAATGTATATAAAAATTCTAGTTTTGTTAGTGTTCATTAGATTTGCATGCAATAATTTTTTTTTTTAACTGATTCAAACACAGTTTGAGAGCAGACTAAGCACAGACCCCAGCTCTCCTACTGAAGGAAAATGACTTTCTAGGCTACATGTGCACATTTAACCTTACTAAGAAAGAGATGCGAGATGGAAGAAATTGAGAAAAACACTTCCAGACTGTCCAAAAAAAAAAAGTTTCCACATTTAGCCAAAGATGGACAAAGTAAAGGAGTGAAAAGTAAAGTGAGATTTCTGCATGTAATTGTAGCGAAAGAAACAACATTTAGAGGAGTTGCTTTAGATTAAACAATAAGGAATGGACAGAGAAAATTCCACAGTGAAAAACTTGATGATTTAGTTCCCTGTCTCTTACAAAACCCACTGCATTTCAGATCAGAAATTCACAATGGCACATCCAGGGTCCGGGTTCGATTCCTGCCTCTGTGTGCATGGAGTTTGCATGTTCTCCCCGTGCTTGGTGGGTTTCCTCCAGGTACTCTGGTTTCCTCCCACAGTCCAAAGACATGCAGATTAGGCTAATTGGCATTGCCAAATTGCCCGCAGTGTGTAACAGTGTGTGTTTGTGTGTGTGCTCTGTGATGGATTTGCACCCTGTCTAGGGTGTACCCCGCCTCGTGCCCTACAGTAAGTGTCCTGGGATAAGCATCAGGCCCCAGGATCCTAAATGCAGGATAAAGTGGTATAGACAATGAGTGAGTGAGTGAGTGAGTGAGTTATCCTTATGCGTCCTAATGACTCGCCTGTCTCATTTTGCTAATGCTGACACTATACCCTGTCCACAGTAGTGCAATAGTTTAGAAACTGCAGTCAGAACAGCAATATTTAGTTGTTGTTGTTTTTTTACACTTTGTATGTTTGTAAAGTGCTTGGGACTTGGTAGGTGGTTGATAATTAATGCAAGATCTCGATTTGACTTTCAAAACCCTCTAAGCAAGCACATCCATTGATTTAATTAAAGATTTCCTTTTTCATTCTCAGTAAATAAAGGGAGATTGTGTCAAAATCTAAGCCAGCGGCTCAGTTCGTCTCTGTCTGCCACAGACTTGCAGATTTTCAAATCTTCCCTGGGTGTCCTCTGGTCTTTGAAGTGCTCCAGTAATGAAGTGCAGAGACCAAACACATGCTAAATAAAGGCTAGCTTACTGTTCTTTTCCAGAACCGAGGCTTTAAACAAATGGTTCAAGCTATTTTGGGAATACAACAGGCTACCATTAACTCAAGCCCAGATCATGTCATGTAGCTCATAGTGAGACTTGAGGGAACTTCCAGAGATTGTTGCAGGGACAACCAGATGACAATTTCTGCACCATATTTTCAGTATTATAATATTATGTATCAGTATTAATGGTATGACACACATCTGGGCTGGGTATGATTCATGGAAGTAGACTGTGATTGATGTGTTTTTTTGTCATTTCACAGAAAGTGGAGATTTCTCTGACTAACAGACCTGTTTACCAAACTGCAGTTAAACCAGTTCCAGATGTGACCATGCATCAGGCAGTGACGCATTATTGGTCATCATAAAGGGACATGTAGATGCATTAGCAACAATAAATTCAGAGTAATCCCTTTTGGAGGTACACAGCTAGCCTAGTTTTCAAGCTATTGAAGTCATCTCTCTGGAAAAGAACAGCAATCATATAAGAGCTTTTAAAATTTCAGTCTTTTGCTGTCTTCGGTCATTTCCTCCATGATGAATATCGCAATTATTATTAAAATCCCATTTTCTCTCTAGGCTTTTGCCCTAGAAAGTCTATATGTTTAGTATAGTGTATGTATAATGCTATTAAAACTGACATTTGAACCTCTGACAAAGTGTCCTGCTTTCAATAACAGCGTCTATATATATGACACTGACGATATCATGGCGCGTTCTGGTGTCTGTAAAGCCAGCTTGGCACAATAAGGGCCTTATGAGCTACGAATGACGAAGACAGCTCCAGTCCCACGGCAGCGCTGCTGGCTGACGCCTGGAGGTTTGAACTCCACCGCAGTCTGAGCGTGCTCCAACCATTAGCGCACTAGTATGGGCACACAACTATTAACACTTACTGCATATGGAAGGCATGCAAAGTCCTCCCCCTTCTCTGGCTAAAAAGAAGAAGCCCACTAAACCACTGACTCAAGATTTTCTCAACAGCTTCACTGTTTGAATATAGTTCACACCTGTGGGCTTCCAAAATATATGCAATGCACATACAGAAAACTTGGTTTACAGATTCATCAGTTGGGTACAGCCGCCACACCTTGACTGCTGAATCGAAGAAAATATTAATCATACAGCTATGTACTTCTTTATCAGATGCAGTATGATTAGCACCTAGGGTGAGTGCTAATATTTTATCAGATATCATCTGTCTGTTATTAAAGAGAAAACAAGAAAACAGGTAGCTAAATGTTTTGGCTGATATTCCAGATGGTAATTACCAGACAATAAAGTTTATTCTAGCTAACAGTTTTAAGGTAACTATTGTAATTAAACTCACAGCCACACGATTCATGCAAGATCACTTTACATCAGCACAATTAATTTCTTTTAAGGATAAAAAAAAAAGTTGTTAATGATCGACACCTATATCGTCATATGATTCCAGAATTGTGTCACACCTTGGAGTTGGGTGTTTTTAATTATAATTAAATAACATAATGAACTGACGCAAGCTGTACACAATTAGGCATAAAGACATGTACAATCACATATTAAATTAAATATTGCTATTAGATGAAGCTGGAACAATCATTATACATATCTAAAGGAATTCCACATTATATATGTGGTAGTATGAGAAAACCTTTCATAGTGATGTGAACAGCCAAAGTGATGTAGAAATTATTTTATTAAGGGTACCTATAAAATTTTTTGGTCGGCACGGTGGCTTAGCACATTCACCCTGCACCTCCAGGGTCCGGGTTCGATTCCCACCTTGTGTATGTATGCCAGGAGTTTGCATGCACTCCCCGTGTTTGGTGGGTTTCCTCTCGGAGTCGAAAGACATGCAGATAAGGCTAATTGCCGTTCCCAAATTCCCTGTAGTGTGTGAATGAATGTGCGTGTGTGGATTTGTATGCGTGTGTATGTGTGCCCTGCGGGATTGGCATCCCGTCCAGGTGTACCCCACCTCATGCCCAAGTCTCCAGGGATAGGCTCAGGCCTCCCTCGACTGTGTATACAGAATAAAAGCGGTTTAGACAATGAGTGAGTGAGTGAGTGAGTGAGTGAGTGAGTGAGTGAGTGAGTGAGTGAGTTTCTCATTTCACAGAGCGACGACACAATGGTGATACTTATGTTTTAATTCTGCAAGAGACTTCAAGTGACCTCAGGTGATGAGTCTATATTCTAGAACACTGGAAATAGAATCTACTCTCTGTACTGTTTCTCCAATTCCAATTTAGTGGAGAATCCAAATTTAAAACAATATACCGTAACTATTTCAGAAATCAACTGTAATTTTTACAACTATATACTGTATAATAGAATATGCCACATTTTGACCATGTGAAGGGTTTTCCCTAACCGCCACTTATATGTGGGCCTGGTGGTAATTTATATGCCAACACTCCAAATAAGATATGCCACTGCACCATTTTTTAAACCACCTCCAGTGCTGACATAATTTCTGGGTTTCTCTGGGTTTTTGTTCGGGAAATCAGTAACACATTGTTCAACCTCACTACAGGAAACACGATCATTAACTCCTTATCTTTAAATAGCATTCATCATTCAGTACTGTATGTATAAATCAGAATGTAAATCTACGAAAACAGCCTCCCATGTCACTTGAGTTTCTGTCACATGGACAATGGACTGCCCTAGGTTATTGTCATGACTCATCTCAGCATGACCTACAATGTGTATTGCACCATTGAGGGTGTTTCAAATGCTTCGACTGATGTCACTGCGTGACTTTAATGGTGTTGTTAAAGTGTTCTAATTTGGGTGTCTGTTCTTGTTACTGTCACATACAGTACCAGATCTACCCAGATTCACGTCACTGGGTCAGGGGTAAAGGCACTACTACTTTTTTCGTCTGCTCCCCTCGAAGGGGTCGCCACAGTGGGACCGGCACTGCATGCAGTGACTGGGTCAGGGTTAAAAATTTGGGTTATCCAACTGGATATCAGCGCATGATTTATCTGCTTAAACATACTTGAATTAAAATCACCAGGTGAATACCAGGTTTGAATGAGTCTTTCATCAAGTCCTATACGATTGCCCTAGTAATAACACTAGTATCCATAAACTGAATTTTCTTAGTCAATTAGTTGCAAGTTTCAAATTTTATATAAATGGTAATTTATGCTACAGAACTGATTTAATGAGAAAAAAGAAAGAAAAGAAAACAAAGAAAAGAAAAGAAAACCTGTCTGACTGGCTTGCCTTTGGAATCCGCTTACTCAATGTCTACTTACTGAAAAAATGGTACAAAACTAGGAGTGTCACTTAGGTCTGTGTACATAATGTGACCATTAACAAATAAATTATTAAATGATCATGTACTTAATTACTTTTTTAAAAGTAATCAAAGCTAATTACTTAATATATTTAATTTCAATTACCTCGACATCCAATAACTGCACACACAAATCAGTGCTCATTACTTGATATTGTAATAAATCAGGTCCTAGATATAACAATCATGAAACATAATCTGCAGCTGGACTGTAACTGCTTTTTCCTGGTCAGGGTTCATGGTGGATGGAAACACTGGGCATAAGGTGGTAGGATTCAGCCCAGATGTGAGGCCAGTCAATCACACACACTCTCATACTTGTTCACTGTACAGGGAAATTACTGTAAGTATAACCACTCCACCTACCTATGGATTTGGCAGGAAACCAAAGAAATCAAATAAAATCCACATAAATAAGTGGAGAACAAGGAAAACTCAGGCAATTAATAACAATAACCCGAGCTCAGGATTAAAACTTATACTGTCCATCTACAGTGATTAATTGTTACTAATAATCATACTCACTGAAAAATATAACATTGTGGACTAATCTTTCACCATATTCTTTGCCGCAACTGGTAGTTCTTCACTTCACACGTTCGTATGTCTGTGTATATTAGTTTTAGTTAACATTTGGTTTAGATTTAGAAGTTATTCAAACCACAATGTTTCTCAGTCTTTATAAGGAAATCATCACTTCAGTGCCTAACTCTTGAGAATGACCTAACTAGGCTTCTACTTAATTGCAGTACATCCCAGTTATTTTCTTTGCCACGAACTGGAGCCTCCAATTCCACACCGGAAAGTTATGGATGAGGTCTTCCCGGGTCGTTGATCCTCGCTGAGTTGTTGCAATCTACTTAGAGTTAATCTGTCCGATTCTCTCAGACATTACAAGGTCTGGCCAGAGAGACTGAAAAACCTAGGAGCTTTCCACTGGGGTGAACATGCAGTAGCCTCAGTGGAAGATTTCGAAGAAGATAAAAACATTTTCAAATCAACAGCACTGCATAATGCTTATACTCGGGCATGGCTTGTCTCTGTGTTTGAATCTATCTCTGATGCAGTCATTTGTTGTAAAAACTGGTTTTGGAGTGTTTTCTCCAAAAAGAGACGCAGATAAATACAAACACAGCAATGCAGCTATTTCCATAGTCGTGTGGAAAATCTCATCTGACGTTATTCAGATGGTTCGCATAATCCCAGCACTGCTAAATTCAGACAAGTTATGTTCACAGGAATATCCATCAGGGATCATGATCAGGGAGAATTACTGCTGTCTAAAGTCAACATTTGGAAATTACATTAAAGGTCAGCTTTTTGCTGATTTGGCCTCATTTTGCCCGAAATACCTCCCCGGAACAACATATGAAATATCTTTTACACATGTGAACATACCGCAACATTGGAAACAGATACTATCAAAACGGTTTGTACCATAAATCTCAGTGACAGCACTTGCTGCTGGTTTGTTGTTATGGTGAGATCACTGCTGTAGCAACATTATTTATGCTTGGCATAAAATCCGGCATAGCTGTAATTTACATAAGAAAAGGAATTTGACAGGCACTGAATTTTTCAGTGGAAGCTCTGTTGTAATAAGAGAACAAGATGAAGCTGTTTTTTTGGCTAGAGCACTTATTTGACATTTGGTTTGTTTCCAATGAAGCATTTTATTTACTGATTTACTGCGAAACAGGATGAATAAATGTTAAGAGAATTTTAACCGAATTCGTCCACTATTGTTGGAATATTCGCTAGAAGTAAACCTTCCCCAGAGGACAAGGTATGTGAAGCAGGCAGTGCTTGTAAAACAAATTGTTCCCTCAATTAATTTTTTTCTCTCTTCCACAGTTCAGAATGACAGATGGGGAACAAAGAGGCCCCTCATATCCTCATGGATGGAAACTAGCACTCTGCCAGAGAGATCACGGTTTGCCCTCGCTTCTGGCTGCATGCTGGCTGTTGATTCTTGTCTGTCATTCTTAATAGAGACAATTAATAGTCTGAAGACTTTACATTTATGCAGCTTGAAAACCAACAATAACTTTTAAAAAAAATCCTAATAGAAATCTTATTTAAAGGTCCTGTCTCATTCTCATGGACAAAATTCACACAAATTGCTGCCTTCACAATCAAAAGCAGCATCAAACCCTCCACTAACTCTACATAGTAGGAAAAAAATGCTTTGGAACGTGGAAAAATAGTGGGTGGTAGTACTGTATATAGTGAATGTTTCAGAAACGCTGCTAAGAAATGTTCCACAAGCCACACAATCACACAATTATATGTATGCACTTGATGTACATACACAGACACACACACACACGGATTAGTAGCCAGTCATTGTGCCATTGTCAGGATGTGGCTTGGTAAACTATTCTCCATAAAACTGCAGAACGAAATTGAAAGTACACTCAATTAATTACGTTGGGTATTTTTTCCCCCGCTCAAATTTTTATATCCCATTTCAGTCCATGACACAATCGATCCTATTCTTGCCATACCACTGTGGAGATATTACTGGTTTAAAGAAATCACAAGACAAGTCAAAAACAAGACAAAAGTTCTATTCTTTCAACAAACTAAAGTTTACTGGCTTTTGTTCAGCTAAGGAGCTTAAAAAGCAACTTCAATGGATCTTTTTAAAGGAAATTATATTGGTAATCATTTAAATTTGTATGATTATTTATTCATTCTTTCTTCCAATAAACAACTCTCTTTTTTTTTTTTTTTTTTAAGTAAGATCAAGCATAACCAGAACATCCATCCTGCCTTTCAGCATGATAATCACACTACTCAGAGTTCTCTTAAAACGGCAAATTTAAATGATCGACTGTATGTTTGGGACACTCAGTTGAAAGACAGAATTATTCTAGCTTGATTAATGTAATTGCAGCAGAAGTGCAAAGCAAACCAAAAGGAAATAAGTAAAACCATCAATCCAGATGCAGAAAGTTAAAGCACTGTTAAATCTAGTCTCTTCTCCAGGTTCCAACAAAACAGATTCAGATCAGGTGTGCTGAATCAGATTCAAATATTTATTTAAGTCTTTCTTAGCAGAACAATTCTGTAGCATGTCAGGATATCAGAATTCTGGATGAGGATAACTGAGATACAGTACATACTTTTGAGTTACTAAGATTACTAAGCATATTTACATCATGTGTTTTGCAAAAATGGCAATTGATTATAACTGCAAAAATAAGAAGAAATAATTAAAAAAAGAAAAGAAGAAAAAAAGATTTATTTTACATTTCACAACTAAGATGAGCTCGTAAGGCACACAAGGAAACATGGGTTTCATTTGAGTTTTGGCCCCTGTCAAGGAAAATTCAGGAGACTCAACAATAAAAATGTGAGAAAACATCAAGAATTCCTGCTTGCATCCGCACGTCCATTGCATTTTTCATTAAATTAGACTCAGCTGTATCTGTCAGCTAAATTGTGCGCACCGGTCAGCGTTAATGCAACGTGTCACAGTCAAGGTAACTTTAATTCCTTTACGCTTCATTTCAGGTTCAATCACTAGTCTCTCAATCACTAGAAACGCACACCTTAAAGGTTCTTTAGGGGTTTATTTGATATATATATTTTGGGCTTCTTTATTCCTTTTACTTGGAACCATATTGTTCACGTTTTAATCATTTCAAAAAGGGAAACGCTCTATATAAAACATTTAGGATTTCCATCATAATGACAAATCCAGAGAACCGCTAAGCGATCTATATTTTCTGAATGTCCATACTCATCATTCATGAGCTCCATTAAACATAGTTGTGAAATATTTTCCATAAGCGCTCCAAGAAAGATACTGACTACTATGGTTTATGTGTGATTAAAAAAATAAAACATACTGTACAAATGTATCTGTGTAATATGCAAAGCTACATGAAAGCGCATTTGCAAAAGGAAAATGAACCAATCAGCAAATTCTTTATCTGTCAAATATTTTCATGAATCTATAAATCAATAACTATGTACTGTATGTACATGCAGGTCCTAAGATTACTAGCTGCCAGGGTTGTTGACAGTCACCCGGGTAATATAACTGGGGAGGATGGGGGACCTACAAGTAGGAACGAACCTGGTGTATTTTGTATGGTATTGCTCTGTCTTTAACCCTACACTTATCCTGGAATTTTCTTGTGTTTTCTTTCCCCTCCAGCCAGTTTCGGAGTCCTTGAAAATGTATTTTTCCATGCAATTCAGCAGTGTAGATAGAGAGAGAGCTAATAGATGGAAGACTTTGCTCTTTAGCACCTGGCTAAGCACCAAACTGAAAAAGCCTCAGGTTTAAAACCTGGATAGCTTGATTAAACAAAAAGTGGAAAAATGTTATATAAATAAAAACCTAATTGATCTGTTTAATAAAAAAAAGTTTATTTAGTATTACAAGGATATACAATTCAATGGCAGAAACAGCAGAAAGCCACTGGGGACACATATGTTATTGCCAGTGCATTTGACTCATGGATGATACTCAATGCTGTTTTTGTTAATCATACTTACAACTTGTTAACATATTCAAATGAACTTTTAAGTCCTTTCTTGGAAATGGACACAAATCAATTTGTCAATTTCTTATCATCTTTCTATTCTTACTTTCAATTTTGAAAGTAAGAATAGAAAACAATCTCTATTTAAGTGTCACAGAATCTACAATCAGCTTCTACAATTACTCAATCATTGTCTATACCGCTTTATCCTGTATACAGGGTCATGGGGGGCCTGGAGCCTTGGGCACACACTCACAAACTCATTCATACACTACGGGTCTAATCTGCATCTCCAAGCATGAGGAGAACATTCAAACTCCTAACGCACTACTTCTACAATCCAAATGTACAAAATATCACTTACTTTCTGTAAGTGCTTTATACTGGTCTGGGACATGGTGGATCCAAAGCATCAGCGGGCACAAATTAACTCACCCAGATGGGATGCAAGCCCATTGCAACTTGCAATATTTATATTATGCAAATACACACTAATTTAGAATCTGGATTCAGCAGTGTCCAACCAGCCAACAGTTTTTTTTTTTTAATTTGCTTTGATTTTCTTTTCTCTTATCCTTCTATAAATTACGTAATGTCACGGTTGATTGTTTCCTTTCTTTCCACTTAGTTCCATATACACAATTAAGCCATCATGGTCTAATGAATGTCAAAAGGAAGAGGACTTTAGTGCAACCACTGTTTCATAAACCACATATGTTGGCCATTACGACTTAACGATGGTGGCTTTCTTCTTGCACAGACATGACTGCAGTCTCTGATCTCATCAATACGGTATCAGCACTGCAAGCCATTAAAAACTAGCACTCCAGGGAGAGCTGCACGCTAGGAAGCATTCGGTTTATAGGGCCGCTAGTGTCAAAGTTCTTTTACGCTTTTAGCCTTTCTGCTCTCTAATATTTTGCAAACATGTCAGAGTTAATGTTTCGTCAGCCAGGAGGTCCCTTCAGGACTATAATCATGTCTGTCATGTTTGCCCTGAGGAATTAGGTGTGTGATTACCTCTGTGTCCCTCTGAAGTACAAATGAGGTCTGATATATCGCCTAAATTCAAACTTTGACAAATTAACACCTGTGATCCGGTGCTGTGGTCTTTACAAGCTTTTAAAGCCAGGTGGGTGTTGGCTTTAGGGTAGGAAAGGCAAAATGCAAACAACTGGAACTACCACGATAAGATCGTTTGCTCAAATATTCTGATTACATGAATTTTTCTTTTTGTTCTTTCCAAGAACAAATAATATAACATGCATACTGTATTACAGCCCAGAACAAAAATCTAATTTCATGGGCTGTCTACATTAAAGCATGAACTTTATTAAATCTAAATATGCAACACAATTAGTTCAGTCTTGTTCTGAGTTTCTTTTCTTGGTTTTCTGCACACTTGTAGTGGCAAAATGGCAAAATTTTATCCCACAAGAGCTTACACTTTGATAAAAAATGATTATATTTAAAAAACAAATCTTTTAAGGTCAGTGTCTTTTGGAGACTGTGTGTGTGCTAGGGAAGTGATGTCTGAGTGAATAAATTTGGCTTCAATATGTTTCCATATGAGAAAATTTTTTTTTTAGGAGACCGACAAACTGAAAGCCAATCCAGGGGCTGGCGGCGAAACACTTGACCACAAATCCACTGGAAAAATCTTATGAGCAGGCGAGTATGAATATGAACAGTTTCAGGATCTCTGGGCTCTCTCTGGAGGTCACCCCTGTATTCCCTCCACTCTCATTACACTGTATGCCCTTGTGAGCGCTGAGACGAGAGCACACCCATGCACATTAAACAGAAACATTACAGATATTTTCTGAGATGTTTCATCACATTAGATGTGACTGCTGAGTAAGCTTTGACTCGAGCCACATAATCTAACAGCAGTATGCCTTGTTCTCTGGAGCAGTAGAGCACACGAAGGCAACCGTCGTACTCGGTTTATGAGCGGTCTCAGGAGTACAAATATCACTAGTGGTTCTTGCTTCATCAATGCGCAATTTATAACTACTGGGTCATGATAATAAAAAATAATTATGATGCTGTCGACATACCGTAAAGTCAATATTTTTAAATAAAAACTACAGTATGTCTGATATCTATTTTTAAGTTGATGTCACATTCTTGAAGCACTATGCTATGCAAATGTCCATATCTGGATTTAGTCCGACAGTCATATTGCAGCTTCTGGTATTGTGTCAGGAGGGTGTTTATAATTGCAGGTTAAGTAAAACCAGGTTGATATGAGTGGACAGCTGAGCTGCAATCTGGAAGCTCGCTGTGAGGTCAATGCTGGCCTGTGTGTCGGGAACATAAGTTTGATAAAGTGAAAAAGGCCGCTGTGGGACCAAAGCATTCATTTGCTATCTCGCTTCATCGTTGTAGCCCACACTTTAAGAGATCTGTAGGTCCTCCTGGATTTAATAATAGCGTGTCTGATTTCCGAGCTTGGAAATATCAGCTGGCCCTTCAAGTCTAAATGAAAGTGCAACTGTTATTAGAAGACCAGATGGTACAGTAGCTTAATGTAGTGCCTGGTGTTGTAATCTAGACATTACATATCTGGATTTTTTGGCCAAGAGAAAAAGGTATGTACAAAGGGCATGGCCTTGCAGTCATAGACAAAAAGCACTGTTTTTTTTTTTTTTGCATTTCTTTATGTAAAATCCAGTAGGGCAGAGCCTCACCATATCACACAATCATTGTTTATACCGCTTTATCCTCTATTCAGGATCACGGGGGTCCTGGAGTCCATCCCAGGAGACTTAGGGCACGAGTTGGGGTACACCCTGGATGGGGTGCCAATCCATACACACACTTACACATGACGGACAATTTAGGAACGCCAATTAGCATGTCTTTAGACTGTGGGAGGAAACTAAGCAACATTGCTGCTCTCACCCTATTAGTCATCCAAAAATTTCCAAGTTTTCCAAGTTTTCCCACTTAGCTTCCATATAGAGTTATTATTGCACCTGGTGAAAATGGGAACTACAACAAACACAAAGAGTGATACATTGAAAAGGATTTGCACAGCCTAATGCTCACTATACGGCAATGTTCACATTATCACCCTTAAGTGACTCAATTCCGATTTTCTACACCAATGTGACACAGGTTTTTCAGATCAGATCTTGATCCATTTTCCAACTATTTTTACGACATAAATAAATAAGAATGGGCAGATCGATATTTATGCAACTTTGACCTATTTATGCCACTGATCATTCCCTGACATATACTTTAACATTTACAGCATTTATGGCAGATGCCCTCATCCAGAGCGACAATGACTTATATTGCATCATACAGTACATCTAAGCAGATAAGGGGTTAAGGGCTTTCCACCCAGTAGTCCAATGCCTTAAGCACTGAGCTACCCCTGCTCCAGAACCAGCAGCATGGTGACTTCATACAGCAAGTAATGAACTAGTAATAGCTGTAAAACAGCTTAAGCCCATCCTCTGGACCATGGTATATATTGCCAAATAAATGCTTGCCATCTTCCAGAGCAAAATCCTAAGCATATTTTTCAAAAATAGTATAAATATGAAGAGTTTTAACTCAGATAATGTAAGAAAAGATGTATTGATGTGCGTATGCATTTTTACACCAAACTGGTTTAAAAGCAGAAATACATCCTGTACAGGCATGAGCTGTTGCTGGCGCTGGTGATATCATGCCGTCTCTGTAGTTTACAGGACTCAAAAGAGGAAAACAATATTGCTGTGTTCTTTTTTTTTCATGATGGCTCTGTACACAGCACCTGCATTTTTTTTATTGCGTTCCTACAGGAAAGCGCCAATACCCTTGACGTCTTACAAGATGGAAAATATTGTATGTCCAGGGAGACGGTGTTTTATCGACTTTCTGTAAGGATTAATGATCAATCACCCACCCTTCCATAAATCCTGCCTTTTCATATCCAACCTGGCTCATAGTCTTAGTTCATATGAGGTTCAATGGCATATTTTCCAAGTGCCCATGATTTCCTTGCCAAGCGGATGGCTCGAATTCAGCGTGACCTCAAAGGAACTGCACAGAGTTCTGATTTACTCGACGTTCTAGCTATATACAAAATGTTGACTTTAAAGACATTAATGCTACATCATCTTGGTGAAGTGTCTGGAACTCGAACTGAGTTAGAAATATTATCCTCAGCCCGCTCTCTACCAATCTATTTGTTTACACTGAGATGTTTATCTGTCAATTTTGTGCTCACTGACTCTTGATTGCAATGGCTCATAAGTTCAGCTAAACAGCTAGCCGGTGGAAACTGAAGACTGTATATCTCGCAAGACAAACCAATGGCTAATAAATACTTTCCGTTACCTCAGCTGTTAAAATATTTGATGCTTATAAGGTACTTACAACAAAGACTGAGATGCCTTAGGAAGAGTCGAAAACTTGATTCGAGAGAGCAGGGCAGCTACTTGAAGTGGATGTGTATGGGAGGAACCTCGGGGGAACCAGGTTCAAAGGGGGTTTGGGATGTCTAGGAAAAGGTACTTTAGGAAATTTAGAAGAGCCTCATAAAAAAGCAGGGCTGGAAACAAGTGGTTATGACGTAGTGAAAAGAGAAACTGAAAAGTGTACACACACACCCACACACACCCACACACACCCAAACATCCACCCACACACATATACACACAGTCTAACTGTCTGCTCCTCACTCTCTCCTCTCTCTCACATTATGATCCGTCTATTGGTTTTATGCCTTGGAAACACATTTGCTGGGAGTTTAGGGAGGAAACAGTTTTCCTGCTTTCATGCTTAGCTGTATGAAATACATCCTTGTTACATATTTATGACTTCTTTCTTCCCCTCCCGTCTTTGGACCACGATCAGAATTAGTACATGAGAATAAGTTATAGGGTGTGCGTGTCTTGCTTCATACACACCTGTCAGAACGTCCCACCACCCTCATCCCCCCCCCCCTCCCTAAAAAAATGATGTCACTGCCTAAGCAGCTCTTGCATAGTCTCCCAATTTCCAGAGGTCATAACCTTGCATTACCACTCAGCAGCTCTTTCATGGTAACAGTCATGAAGAACAGCTCGCTGAGAAGAAAGAGACTGATTGAAGAAACGTGTCTGCAAAAGTTCTTTTCTTATCAGTGCTGTGAACAGCAATGCATTCATGTGTCAAGACCTTCAAGCTGTATTTAAACTAAGGATAACATTAGCTGACTAATGGAATAATATGTTTGAGTGTGTTGTGCAAGAGTGTTTAAACCACAGCTGCTAGGGTTGACTGTTGTGACTAATTTAAGTAGAGGGTTATTTTGTTCTTAGGCATTTCAATAGAAAGTTCAGTGTTTAATTGTTTAAATTATAAATCGTTTATTTTATTAATATCTTCTGTCAGTCATATTCCTCGATAACTGGTCTGTAGTTTATTGAACAAATGAACAAACCTCAAGTCAGTTTAAAATAGCATTAAAATCTTTAAAATCCAAGAGACACAGATCTGTCCCGGCAACACAACATAGGTCAATGACGAATGACGATTAAAAATATATATATAGTATATACATGTGTATATATACACATATATTTTCATACATAGGAAAAATAAATATAAATAAATACTTTTTTTTGGTTTCAGATAGTCTCAAAAAGGTGTGTTCGACAAAAGAGCAATGTCAGGAAGCAGTTGCATGAGGCGCCTCATAGAGTTGCATTGTTGCAACAAGATTTTAAGGAAAACATGAACAACGGCAACCATGTAAAGCATATTACGTTGAAAAATGGTAACCATGCAGAGCATATTATATGAATAAATCGTTTCTTATTTTTAAAAAAAAGTTATTTTTCATATGTATGGACCTTATGGCCCACCCTGTATATGCTTATATGGAAGCCTCGCCCCAGTGTGTTAACTGGGAAACATCAAACTGTGCATTTGGGTTTTCTGGTATGTCAGGTAGAATGAAAAATTATCATTACTTTTATAATGCTTTAAATCTTCCAATACCGAAAAGTGGAAATGACGTCACCGAAATGTAGAACTCTCAAAATTATACATATTTTTTGAGGGGTCCTTCATTTTGGTCATAGAAACAACCGAAAGCAACAAACAAAACACTTTGGACTATTTCTTTGTCTATGTGTCATTAATTTTTTTATTATTATTATTATTTTTTTGCTCAGTCATGCTTGTATAGTGGGTTAAAATAAAATAAAATTCCGTTCATCCTGTTGTGCTGGGGAAAAAGGATGTCACTCTATACTGCACAATCCTACATATTGTATGTTTTTTTGTTTTTTTTTTCTAAGGGCTAAGGGGAAATGCTGTGTGTACAGTACGCTACATTCAGCAAGCCTCGGTAGAGTTAAATAAAGCACTCACTTTATTTCCACTATATATTTTTTGTTTAATTCATTGGAACTAAAAGCTCCTAATAGCCCCTGCTGCTCCATTAACAAGCTCCTGTGTGAACCAGTCCTGCTGCCAGCTCTCTGTGTGTGCAGCTTTCTAAGTGCAGCAGTGACGGGTTTGTAATTTGAGAGCAGGAGCAGGGGGATCATTAGTCTGAACCGAGCGCTGTCTCAGAGAACCAGATGTGCAGACACTCAGAGGGAGCAAGCACTAGCTGGTGGATCGTCTCATCTCGTCTCTGATGCGGTCTCACTGGAGTGTGTAGACCCCGAGTCAGGGTGTATTAAGGAGCTGTGTTAACGGGGAGAACACTACAGATACAGATAGAGCTACAGACAGCGGGGTTTCTGTGAGAGACTGTTCGCGGTGTTTATGACTGTCAGGATGTTTCTCATGCAGGAGAAAAATCAGGCTGTAATCCATCCCTGACCCTGAGGGTTTTTTTTTGTTTTTTTGTTTGTTTCTGGATGAAGAAACTGAATAATGATGCTGTCTCTTGAGCTCCTCGCGGCACTTTGTCTGGTTTATCTCCGCCTCGGAGCGGCGTACATGGGTCCTCTGTACCCGGAGATGTCCAACGGTACCTTCCATCACTACTTCGTCCCGGACGGTTACTACGAGGAAAACGACGACCCCGAGCAATGCCAAATGCTCTTCCGGGTAAAGGATGAGACGCGGTGCGTGGCCGAGGAGGACAGCGACGCGGTGATCCGCGACGACTTCACCATCCTCAAGCGTCACGTGGAGGACGCGGCGCGCGTCCTCGAGGGCATCGGCCGCAGCGTGGCGCTCGACCTCGACGGCGAGGAGAGCTACGGCGAGTTCCTGCGGCGCGAGAGCGTGCAGGTCGGCGAGGCGTTCGCCAGCTCCGAGAAGTCGCTGCTCGAGCTCGAGGTGAAGTTCAAGCAGAGCCAGGAGCTGGAGCTGCGCGAGGAGCACCGCGTCAGCGACGACTTCCTCGCCATGGTGGCGCACGCGCGCGACTCCATGCGCGACACGCTCGACGTCGCGCTCGCGCTCAAGGACAAGCACGAGCTGCTGTCGCTCATCATCCGCAGCCACGGCACGCGCCTGAGCCGCCTCAAAAACGAGTACATGAAGGTGTGAACGCGCGCGCGCTCGCCCGCCGGGGAAATCCAAGCAAAGTCCATATTATCTGGGCATTTCTTCCTTTTTTTTTTTTTTTTTTTTTGGCTAACACAATGCAGCTATTTTGTGCAATAACTAAGAAAGCAGTTTCATTTAGAATATAGATGAGCTGCAACAGACTGGGCGGGATTCAACCAAATTCCTTCTTGTCTATCTATTAAAACGACCATATGATACTCAGGCATTGTGAAAATAAATAAACCCAGGGTTTGAATACCTGTTTCATCATTGTGATGATGTCCAGGTATTTATCATGCATCAATAATAATAATAATGTTTTTTTTTTGTTGTTGTTTCTAGTATTTCCAAGTGATTTTAGTCATTACTTGAACGTTCATATTCTGCAAAAAAAACAAAACAACAAATGGCCACAGATTAATTTTCTTATTTTATTGCACATCTTATCTAAAATTCATATTCATATTTAGTTTCTCAATTTACCCAGATAAATCCCCATTGTTGAATTCTCACCAAACAGTGTTCACTCACCCATGCAGCTGGATAGAACCCAGTAGGTGATAATTTGGCACTGAGGGACTTTTCTGAGTTTTTGCAACAGTTAAACATGCTGACTAACCTCCTGAAATACACACTGCTTAAATATATTATGTAAAATAGCGTTTAATATTATTCAAAGGAGGAGAGAATATATTTGTAAAAGCTTTTTTTTTTAATGGGAAACTTTTTAATGTTAATATGAGCTTTTAAAATGTTATACTGTGAGTGTCTATATTTTTCATGTGATAAACTGGCTGCGTTGTAAGTTATTCATGTGATTTTCAACATGAATATATTTGTGCAATTATGCTTTGATAGGAAAAAAGACAAGACTGAAATGAATTAATCTATGACCAACCAAGATAACTGCGGGCAGGAATATTGGATTTCAAAGCTTCTACCATGTGTAGTTGCATTCCTGAAAGGCTGTTTATTCCACCTTAATTAAAAAAAAAAACTTTACAGAGGGAGTTTGTGTGTGTGTTTTAGTGTTGGAGTGCTAAAAGCTGTCTCTTGCATGTAACAGACAGAATGAATGTGGAATCTAGGTCTTTACCATGCTGTGCAGGCAGGCAGATTTATAACTGTGTAATGAAGTCTATTTTAAAAATGAAAACACAATGGGCTAGGGACTTGTGCTGTTGGAGAAAGGATTAAATGTTACACCAGTAACAGCTAAGACTTTCCATTCTCATCATGACGTGTATAAACTACACATAATTCTCCTAAGCCTGTGAAATTTGTTTCTCTGTGGGAATTTATGGGTTTTAAAAGCGATCTTTGAGAACACATTTACATTTAATCTTTAAAATTTCTGAGCGAACGTGTGCCACGGCAGCATCTGCAGACAGACCAAACAGATTAGAGGCAAAGCATGAGAACAAGTTTTAGAGAAAGACTGAAAGACATTGATTTCTCACTGAAGCTATACAGGTGCTTGGAGAGCTCACAAAGTCATTCAAACAGCTGCTGAGCAGCAATCTTTTTTTTCTCCCCAGACTAAGTGTTTTTGCTTTCCCTCATAAATGTGTTATTTAAGGACAGTTGTAAAGTGGAAATTGTCATTGGTCAGAATAGCATGCAAGTTTAAAAGAAACCATACGGTTACTGCATTTCAGGGAGATGGTGTCATACTACACAAAATAAAACCTCCATAAATGTTCATCCATCTGACAAAGAAAACCAATCCAACGGTTTCTAAAAGTAAGATATTTTGAACAAAAGGCAACAATCTATACAAATAAAGTATCAAATCAAATCCATGTACAGATAAACCACAAATGAACATATAAAATTACTTTTAATTAAATCTTTTGCATTGAAATAATTTCTCATTATGACTATTGCAAATAGTTTGCAATGTTTTCTACTGCCTTTATTAATTTCTGTACTTATCCTTGATGGTTTATTTTTGTAATAAATAAAAACAGGGTTATTATTATGTGGAAACGAAATAGAAAAACTAACAAAATAAATATAGAATTAATTAAATAAAGATAATTTAGTGCCTAAGTAAGGGAAGAACATTTGTTTAACCAACATCTATCTATCTATCTATCTATCTATCTATCTATCTATCTATCTATCTATCTATCTATCTATCTATCTATCTATCTAAACAATTTCAGTCTATAAATAAATAAAATACTGTGACAACTTGATATCTGGCATAAAGGTATCAGTTTAATCAAAATAATAATATGATCAGCTTATATTTAATTTTCTTGTTATTGTGCAAACTGATCAACCATAACTTTAAAATAATTAAAATTAAAATCATTCAGGTTTTAGGTTCCCCATGTGCCACCGGGGCTGCTATGGCTCCCTGGGGTGTGGCTCTGTGGGACCACTGGGGATGTGCTGTGGTGTCTGGTAAAGGGAGGTTAGCAGTGGATCCTTTGGATGCTGTGGGTTGCAGAGTGGGGCCTCCATGGATTTAACTTGTTATACATCACATGGTTACACATCACATCACATGGACGCTCAATCTATTTATTCAAACAGATAATACCAGATATAACTGCACCCCTCTTAAAATACTTAATTCTTCACTCAATAATAGCAAATTACCTAAATATTTGAAACTACGTAGCAGATATTAAACCACTGATTAAGAACCTGACCTCGATTCCTGTCAGCTATCCAAATACAGGTCTATAATAAATCTCCCTTTATCTCCAATATCCTGGAAAAGGTTGTGACATCATTTGGGCTCATACCTACTTATGAAAAAAATTCATGAAATATATTAGTCAGGATATTGGTCTCATAGTAGCATAGAGACAGGACTGGTTAAAGTGATAAATTACCTAATGTTGGCCTCTGATCAGGGTTCAAGTGAATTTTTGGTGTTTCACAGGGTTTTGATTTAAGCCCATTCTCTCTTTATAAATGCTTTCTCTGGGTAACATATTTTATAAGCAGGGTATAAGCAGGGTATTATATTATAATGATCAGTTATATAGTACCACAAGTTTGGATTTATTTTTCTACATTATACATTATGGAAAAATACCGGAGATTTCCAAACTATGAAATAATGTATATGGAATGAAGCAATTATGTAACAACAACAGCAAGATTAGCTTGAGGAGTACCGCGTCAGTATTGTCAAGTATATTTGAAAAACCCATCAAGCACCATGATGAAACTGGCAATTGTGAAGACCAAAACCTAATTCTGCTCCAGAGGAGAACTTCATTTTTACCAGAGTTACCAACGTCAAAAATCACCAGTTAACAGCACCTCAGCTTAGAGCCCTTATGAAGGCTTTACAGAGCATATGTAAGTAGCAGACATATCTCAATATCAACTGTTCAAAGGAGATAATTGCTAGGGCTGCAACAGTGAATCGATTAAATCGATATAAATCGATTACTAAAAGAATTGGCAACGAATTTCATAATCGACTTGTGGTGTTGCGCGACGCGGCGACATTTGATTATTAAAAAAAACTTCAGTTGAGCGCGGAGCGGAGTGAACACACTCGGTCTCGCGCACGGATGCTAGCAGAGTTCAGCGCCTCATAGACAGGGCGGAGCAAAAAAAAAAAAAACCCAGAGCGGAGGTAGAGGAAAGATAAACGGCGGAGAAATCCGTAATCGGGTAATCGTCTCCCCTGCTGGGTCTTAGTGCGCGTCACTTACTGGTATAATCAACATCCGTGCACGTGTGTACTGTTTACTATAACACTGTGACCACGTGTGTGGGTAAAACACATTTTATTTTGTGTCTGCATGTGTGTAAAGCAAAAGCAAGTCTTATTAGAGAGGTTAAAAATCCACTTTCTCTCTCTGCTCAAGGCTTAGCCCTCTTTGCCTGCTGTGTGTGTCTGTGTGTGTGTCTGTGTGCGTGTCATTGGCAACCGTGCCACACACACACACACACACACACACACACACACACAGACCCCACCTTTCACCTTCACAGACACACACATTCTTTCTCTCTGCTCTACACAGAAACACTGCTCTGTCGCGATTCTTTTAAAAGAGAAAGTGCAGGTTAATTTGTTTTATTTGTACTTTACAGCAGTGATTCGTTAGTGTGTTTTTAAAAATTTAATTTGGCTTACGAGTGTTTTGGAATACGAGCCGCTTCCGGAACGAATTATGCTCGTAATCCAAGGTTCCACTGTATATATTTGGCAGATGTAAAGCATACATGTCTATGTTTTTTGTGTTAGTCCATTTTTATTATTATTATTATACCAGCTCAAGGAGCAACATTTTTTAGTTCTGTTTTTGAATAAAGGGTGGCAAATGAATGCTTTTCTTGTTTTTTGTTTATATCTGATTCATCGATTAATTGAAGGAAAAAAATAATCTTCAGAATAATTGATTATTAAAATAATCGTTAGTTGCAGCCCTAATTATTGCATATTCTGGATGCCTTCAGCATTGCTTTGTACTAGGACCACATGTAGCTAGAAGTAAGCTTTCTGATTGCAGAGTAACTCTGGCTTCTTTCAGCTCAGAAATATTACCAAGATAAGAAATATAATGTCACTACATGATGCAGAAAAAATACTCTATGCCTTTGTCACCTCTAGGTTGGATTACTGCAATGCCTTACTGTCTGGATGTTTTATTAGTTGCATAAACAAACTCCAGTTAGTCAAGAAAGCAGCATTGACATCCACACTGCATTTGCTCTCAGTGAAATTTCATATAAATTTTAAAATACTACATTTGACCTAAAAAGCACTAAATGCACTCACGCCACTGTACCTTAGTGAACTACTAGTGTTTTATGATCGGCCACACCTACACTGATCAAAGGGTGAGGGCTGCTTGTTGGTGGCTTGTATTTAGAAAAGAGCAAATGCCTGGGACTCAGTCACAGTCTGTTCTTAAAACTTAAATAAATACAATTAATAAAACTTATTTATTTATCCAAGCCTTTCGTCAATATATTTGTAAAGGTGCAGATCCGGGTTCCTCATGCATGTAGAGTTTTATGGTGAACTGGTATGTTTGGATGTGTTTTTCTCCCACTCATTGATCACTCAGGTTTGTTAAAGGGGAAGTGCCCGGTTTCTTTACTTGGAGTCCTCATGTCTGTGTTTCCTTCTGGCTCTCCCTTTGAGTTACAGTATACTGTCATGGTTAGTCCTGCTGGAGTCCCAGCTTGCACTCTGCACTCAATATGCTTTCACCTTATATATTTTATGACTGTCAGCATACCTAACTGACCTCTCTCTCTCTCTCTCTCTCTCTCTCTCTTTCTGTTGAGCACATGGCACTTCTGAGTTAACAGTGATCCTGACCCCCTCTGTCCTCTGGACCTGTTTGTTCAGTTCCAATTAATGACGGAGATAGTCTTGGACTTGGCTCATGCAGGCAGTTTTTCTGTGATAGCTTGTGACTGCAGTCACTCAATAGTTAATGATAAATAGTTCCCATGGACAGTTTTGTACCTCCAAAAATGAAAGTTGACATTATATTATCTTAAACACTTTTCCTGTTATATTGAACTTTCAACTTTATAGCACCCAGCCAGACCAGGGAATGATGTACTGTATGAGTCTGGGGTTCCTGATGAGTTTGGTTTCTCCCAAGGTTTCTTCCTGTTGTCATCTCACCAAGTTTTCCTTGTCACTAATAGTTATAGTCTATACATTTATCCATACATGATCTAACTTATTATGATATATGTTAAATTCTGTAAAGTTGCTTTGCAACAATAAGTACTGATAAAAAAAATATAGAAATTAAATTGAAATTAAATTATTTGAACATTAAGCTCTGGTATGTTAAGCCCTGTGTTTGGCACATTTACAGTTCACAAGCACTAACGTAAATTTCAGTTCAGACACATTAAAATGAACTGGTTCATAGTTCACAAATTTGAATTTAAGTTTACAGCCACAAAAAATTATCTAGTTTGATTTCATTTGTCCTGTCTTTCCCCCAGTCTGAGAAGTAGAAAGCATCTTTTTCATTACAACATCCTACTATCAATCTACTGTATGCACAGCCCACCTGCACTTGCAAAATGAAGGTGTTGTATTTTACTTTACGTGAGAATTCTGATTTTTGTATGATTTCCTCCATCTCTGACTGGTTACACTAAATTGATGGGTAACATTTCTTCAGCTTACAGAATGTTAGCAGACAGCCCACCTTGCCAAACCTCATCAGTACCAGTATACCCCACCCACCCATGAGAAATATGTAAGCATTATTCTGAATTATTAATCCTGTGTGCTAACACATCTGGAATGTTTGTGCTTGACAATGAAGGATGTAAAGAACCTTAGCTCTTGTGACCTTATCTGTGAGACTTTTCCATGGAATACCTGAGCAGCGTTTGCTGTGACTGATCTCCCTGATTTTGTGGAGGTGCATCCTCATGTTTTCTTTTTCATGAAGTCTTATGAAATGCCTAGCCAAAAAAAGTCACACACTCCAAATTCTCATTCAGTCACCTTTAGTTTTGATTATTGCACACAATGTGATGGGCAGTTCATATGTGAAAATGCTTTCTCATGCATACAGAACTACTCTTTCACAATTTGAGTCCTGGAATGGCTCAAATTGACTGTGCCATTGGGGAAGAAAAAACTCCATTAAGGTGATACCCTGGTCATTCAATACATTAAAGTCATCAGCCGACTTCATTCTATTGCCCCATAATGTTGCTAAGCCTAGACCTGACTAACTGAAGCAACCTCAGATCATAACACACACTGTACAATAGGCACTATGCATGATGACTGCATCGCTTCATGAGCTTCCTTCTTACTAATACACCCATCACTCTGGAATAGCGTTGATCTGGACTCATCAGACCACATGACTTTTTTACATTGTTTGATCATATAGGTCCAATCTTGCTGCTTGTCAACGATGTTCATGTTCTTTGATTGAAAACTGATCTGTTCACCAAAAATATAATTGTGTTTTGTGAACAGCGCCCTTTTAGCACAATCATGCACAACAACACTGGCGGGGGGCGTTGGCGCACTGGGTGTTACTTTTCTGTCGGCTAGCATTAATGTTTTTGGGTGTTTTTTTGCTGCATTGACTTTCACAGAGAGTGAGTCAGGTGGGCTGGCAGATGGCCCTCGGGTGTCTATGATCCAATCACCAGTTTACTGATAATCAGTGTTATTTAATACCCCTCCCCCTTCTCATCTTACACAGTTACCCTTCCTACACATGTGCGCACACAACGGAAACAGTTTTATCTGAAAAAAAAACAAGAAATCTCTCTAACGATTCTCGATTGAGCAACACACTAACGTAATCACTGCTATAAAGTAAAAATAAATCAAATTAACCTGCACTTTAAGTTTGAAAAGAATCGCGACAGAGCAGTGTTTCTGTGTAGAGCAGAGAGAAAGTGTGTGTGTGTGTCTGTGAAGGCGATAGATAGATCTCTCTCTCTCTATATATATATATTTCCCTCTTCACTCCCTCTATAATAAAGCATTTCCTAGTCCAAATAAGTCATTGATGAGTCGATGAAACCTGAGGGAGCTCTCGTATTGTGGGTGTGTATTGACACAGAAAGCACTGTGACCTTTCACACACTTCCCCTACACACACACACACACACACACAGTCCCAGGGTGCCTCTTCTGCATTCACACTCACTCAAGCTTCCTTTCCTTTACACACGGTAAGTTCATTTTCATTAACTCGTGCACACGGTCGTTTTTCTCTTTTCTGCTTATTCACACATGCAGCAGTATGAACACCACACACACACACACACACCATAACAACACTACAGTAGCGTTACTCATCCTCTGTGCTTTAGCTACGGCTGCTATTGTTTGCTAGCATTTTCTCCTACCCAGGTTTTTCATAATAATAACGTGTCTATAACAGATTAATTATCCGTTTGAGTGATTAAATTTCTTAAAAGCGCCTTACAGGAGCACAGCGGCAACTGTCTGTCTATAGCCGGTAAATATAACCGAACCGGAAAAGCGCTCGGGCTTTCGCGCGACCTTTCCCCTACTTAAGTTGGCGTGCGCGTGCAGTAGTGAGCTGACGTCACGTGGTGGTAGTTTACATATATTTGCATCGCAGCGCGACCTCAATGAACCTTAACTACACATTCTGTAATTACAGTGTGTGTGTGTGTGTGTATATATATATATATATATATATATATATATATATATATATATACGTA
>JAQQZT010000023.1:8672521-8696008 GCA_030068275.1 Clarias platycephalus
ATGTGATTGGTTGATTTGATAATTGCATTAATGAGAAATTGAACAGGTGTTCCTAATAATCCTTTAGGTGAGTGTATGTCAAGGTGTGTCGAGGCTGTTATGGTTACTTACAGTCATCCAATCCATCACAAAGACATTTTACCATAGTTTTACTTTTAATTTTTACTTTCTTACCTTTTAGATTGTTCCTAAAACTATCCTGCATGATCAGTCTAATGTCACTTCAGATAATTAATTCATTAATTCCTGACTTCAACATAAGTCTAAAGATGTTCACGGTTGTTTTCGATTTTTCTGTGATTGTCTGCACACTGTAAGCACATCACCAGGTAGAAATAAGAATGTTGCCTGAGCAAAGCCAGGTTAAAACTGTTAAAAAAAAAAAAAAAAAACAGTTAACACTTGCGTGCATAGAAATACTGTAAGTACTGATCTTAGTTGGAACTTCTGTGTTTCCTGGAGCCATTATAAATGACTGATTTAGACTAGGGTTGCCTTTAAACCTCTTTGGAGTGCAGAATTTATTCGAAGAATTTATAAGTGTATAATTTGGTGTATAATTTAATTTTCCATGGCTTATTCCAGTCCGAACTGAAGCTGAACCCAGGAACAAATCTGATCTAGTCCACGTGTGAAAAGGTAGCTAGATTTACGAAGTATTAAAAAATATATATTTCTCAGTTGATTCTGAGTTAATAACTTTGTGTGTAATATCAGTGTAGTAGTTTCATGTGTGGTTTCTTGAGCAGCCAAAACTTAAGGCTAAAGCATTTGTCTGAGGAGACACTTCCAAAGGATCACCCTTGAGTGGAAAGTCTTTTTCCACTTCCTGCCATATGGAATCGTGATCTAAGCAACCTGAGAAGAGTGCTGCAACGTGCTCCGAACAAAACCCGTGTGTGTCTGGATTGAAGACTAATGGCTCCTTGACTTGACATGGTCAAGCCACAGCTGTTTTTTTGGTGTTCCTTGTCTCCATGTTGGAAAAAAACAAACAGAAAAGCACAATTGAGTGTGAATGAGATGATCAGGGTACACCTGGGTGCAGTTTTCCCAACTGCATGGAAAAAATCTGCTAGACTCTAGATGGACCATTTTCAGTCTGAGGTACTTTTACTCATGCGTGGTGTTGAGTCATAGTGTGGCTCATTGTGACTTCCTGAAGAAAGCTTAAACAACGGCAATTAAAATTTCTCTAAACCCATGCAAAATCAAATGATTGTTAATGAAAAAAATATACAAATTTACTTTTACTCTTGATTTTTTCCCTGAATCCAACAGAGCACCTAATTGACCACTAATCCCAAAAGCTCAGCCTCTGTCATTTCTCATAATCACTCTGAAGTTTCCGGCGTCAGCTGTGCACTCTGTAATGCATCTGTTACTGACAGCAAAGTGTTAGTGCTTTTCTTCTTTCCTCACTATTTCATGTGAAGCAGTTAAACACACCAAGTGTGTGTGTGTGTGTGTGTTTTTTTAACATACGTTTGTTCAGAGTAAAGCCACAGGAGGTTCTGCGTCTTAACAGCATCTCCAACTGCTCTGAGCTAATTTTACCTCCCCCCCCCTAATTAACTACGCTCAGCGGGATGGAGACTTTACAGAAACCTCTCTCTGAAGGTGATGTGCTGATTGTTTAGCTTGCCTGTTAAATGTTACTACAGACTCTCTCTTGGGTCTCATTGACAAAGTTGAGTAATCCTGGAGCTGTTCGGCTTTTCTGGAGTTTATTTCGGAGTGCTAATTCATTGCAGGAAGAAATAGCAAGGTTTGTTTGCTGAACATTAGATGACTAAATCTTATTGGATCAAATAAGCCAGTAGTTTTTGTTCCCACTGCGAAGATAGCGGCCAAGAAGGAGCTCATTCTGCATGTCGGTAAATGGTTCAAGAGTTTCTTGGATGTCTTTAATTCAGCATTGGGTTTGCTTACAATGAGAGTGTTCTCTCAATGAGAGACATGTCAATGGCTATTGGGTCGACCTTAGTTTTCTAAATGCAGGTTTTCCCAAGGGTGTGTAATAAATACACATGTATTCGTGAAACACATATACATTTTCACACAAGGATACGGAAGATTTATGAGCTGTCCCGAATTGAAGCTTCTGTGTAGATACAATGGGCAGATGGATCTTTTAAGTATTTATGGTGAAATCTAAAATGGAGGAATATCTCAGCTTACATGAAAAATCTTTACTTCGCTACAGCTGGTTTTAGAACGTGTAATCACAACATGCCTTTAAGATTATAGATTCTTGTCATGGTGTATGAGAAGATCACAGTAACATGCGTGTAACATGTCGGATTGTACAGTGAAGATCCTCTAATTATAGATTCATGTGGAATGAAAATGACTATGTTTTGCTTGTCATCAGTCATTGTGCTGTGGTAATAAGGATTTTTTTCTTTTGTACTGTACAGTACTGTCACTACTGGATTTGTTTAATTGCGCAATTGTATATTGTCCTCTTATTGGTGGCTTTTAGACCAGTGTTGTAGCTCACACAGATAATTTTTTTAAAACAGAAAAAAAACTTTCAGCTGTATTTGGTTGTAATGGCACTAACTCAGCCACTAGTGAGCATTAATGGTGACACAGGAGTGGATTTTCCTGTTCTGTGCCAATCACAATCAATAGTGAAATGATCTCCTATCCGACGGGAATCCTGTGAAAAAGTGTCAGCCTCTGTTTATGTCGTCACATTATGCGTTCTAGGACCACTGATCCGAGTTAAGGACCAAAGATTTTTTTTTTTTAACAATGTGTGATTTTGGTATCAGACAACACACATCGTGTAAATACAGCTGTAATTAATTGGACTATTAAAAACATCCTGATAACATCTTCCAGCTGGGTGATTAGGAACACTCCTCTGGCTTGGGAAAGGGAGGATAAAATGGTCTAATTCATCCCGAATTTCCACTGGCTTTCATTTAATCTGATTATATTTCCTGCGAGTATATCTCCTTTGCGTGAGCTTTATCTTGTGGGAAAGGATGTGTTTAAGTTGTAAAAGATGCAACTGCTTCGTAAAGGGTGTGTGCGTATCGTCAAAACAACCCACATTTTTCTGAAATTAAGTATGCTTGCAGTACTTCACATATTCCTCATACTGAACGCTCAGAAGGAAACAAAGCCTTGGAATTTGTTTTCTGTCTTTCGGGTTCCTTTGCTTTTGCTCTGTTTGACACATTTGACAAGGCCAGCTACAGGGGCGGATTAGTGCTGCTGCTGCCGTGAAAATGTCTTGGTGAGGAACAATGTACAGATGTCTAACACACGCATCAGCAGAAGAACAGGGATTAAAGTGCACTCGTCTACCTTTCTAGTGAGTGCAAGAGCAGTTGAGCTGCTTTGGGATAGAGCGATGGATTATTTCTGAATCCCAGCTGGAAACTATGCAAAAGTCAGACCAATGTCTGATTGACTCTGAGACTGGAGAGCATCCTGCCAGGAAATCTGAGCAGCAAACGTATGTCGTTATGAGAGAGAATGCTGAGCACCTTTGCGTGGTAGAGCAGCACCATGTGAACCTCTTTACCCTGGGCCAAGTGCCCAGCTCCCTATCCTGTCTCTGTCTCTCTCTCTCTCTCTCTCTCATTCTTTCTCATTTCTCTAATTGTAGCACTAATCTCCCTTTTACTTGTGTGCCATACTTTGCATACAGCAGTACCTCTTATTTTTCCCAGCTACAGGTCTTTTGAGCCTATCCACTGCACAATAAATCAATTTTTACCTGACTCTTACAATAACAATTAGCTACTTCATTTGGGAAATAAATGGAATTTTGTGTACTTGTGTAAAAAAAGTACATGGGCTATGGGGGTGGGGCGGCGGGTGGGGGGAGGGGGGCAGGGTGTTAGAATAAGGTCTCTAATATTTAAAAGGGTTTTGAATAAGACAAAAATCACCCCTTATTGAGCCTGTCCCATCTCCATCCAGTCTACACAAAGCTCCTCCACCAGTGGGTTCAACTACAGATAGCATGCTAATTATAGTTTCTTTTTTGTTTTGTTGTTTTAAACCCAGGATGGCCATGACATCACTTTCAAGTGCACTTCGAACTTCAGCTGCTTGAAAGCCAAGTTACGACTCTATAAACATGTACACACTCATCTTAACGATTTATGAGGATGTGAATGTGGGCGTGTCCAAAAGCAAACATAAATTCCGCACCGAAGGGCAGGTTTCCAAGATGCCCCCATCCCCCCCCCCCTTTCCAGCTACGCAACACACGTCTTCTGAATACCATATTGTCATCATAAACCTTGATGTATTTAATTTACTTGGCCCCAGTAATGATTTACTAGTTCTATAATATTGAAATAAAGCTGTTTTAGTTAAAGCTTCAAAAGCATACCATATGCCTCAATCCCTTATATACTTACTAAATAGGGTATTATATAAAGACAAGGACAAACCAACTGAGTGCACATCATGAATCAATATAATATAAAATATTAAATAAATATAATATAAAATAGATAAATTTCAAGCATTAACTTTTAACCCCTAACCCCTTCATATACATAATACATTGAAAATATTGGTTGAGTGTTTGTAATGCACATAATCCATGAAAGTATGTATTTCATCTGGGGTTGATTAAGCGCGTGTTTGTCCAAGCCACAGTCTGTTTACTCAAGGGTTTACCTGCCATAAAGTGTGTTTTTGTTTTGTGCTCTGTTTTATTACATTTTCTAATGAACGTGGCAGCTGGGATTTTATTCAAATGTTCTATCTTTGTCATAGAAGAATTTTATCTAATGAATGAAGCACTACATATACACGGTGAGTTTATACAAAGGGTAAAAGTGTGACATTAACTGAGATAAAAAAAATAAAAAATTAAATAAAAAAAACCCACAAAAAAATCCATCTTTCTCTCTCTTTCTCTAATATAAATACAGACATGCTGTTGTGGCTGTTGTTTTGCTCACACGAAGTCCATGTTTAACCACCGTGCTTGGGCTCTGGTCTTGAAAACACAAACAGACTATTCCAATTAAATCAAAATCTGCCAGCTAACTGGGATGCATCTAAATTTCCATTATTTAATTTAATGATTGCCATAAGGACATATGAAACCAAAAAAAAAAAAGACAAAGATTTTATTATTAACTATTAACTGGTGCCTGGGCATAAGTAATATTACTTACATGCATTTCTGATGACTAAGGAAAATAAATTATAGTAACATTTGTTTAGAGAGTCTAAAAACGTCTCCAGATTTCAAGAACAATGCATTTGTGAACCTGGCCAGCTAAACTGTTGACGTAAAACCGCACAACACAACACACTGGCCATTTGCTATAGTTAAGGTGTGTGTTCATTCTCACAGTCTTGCGTCATGGGTTTTCTCTGAACATATGGTGATATTTAGTGGAAGGGTTCAATAGGAATTTAACAGCTGATGCTTTTCCAGATTATTTCCCAATACAAGCAGGTTTTCTTCATTGTTCAGAAATGTTACATGGAAAGAAAAAAAAGAAAAACTGTTTTAATTTGTGTTAGGCTTTCTTTTGAGAATTGCGCAATGTGTTTATATAGAAGAGCTGATATTTTATGATTTATCTGGGCTGTTTTAGAGCGTGAATTCTGGGACTCTGCTCTGCAGATCCCCATGGCAGATTATGAAGAGGTTCTACATGATGATAAAGCTGCTCTGGCCTGGCTGATAGCCCTAAGGCGTGTCGGGATTGTGTACCTGAAAGGGGCGCCAACTGATCGGGGCCAGGTGGCAAGACTCGGACAGAGAATCGGATACCTCAGACTGACGTTTTATGGGTAAGAAGGAAGCACACATGCACACGCGCGCGCACACATGCACACACACATACAGCTTTACCATATAATTGAAGAGATGACTTGAAGTGCATTTTCCACTCTTACATAAAAAATTGTTCATGCCTTGTTAGTTCGAGTGCTTCGTGGCTGTGAAATTCAACTTAAATTTAGCGTGAAGAAACATAAAAATTGCATTTCTGCTAAATCGCTCTTTTTCCAAAGGATTCGCTCTGCTGTAAAAGATTAAAAGTTCAGCATGAGTCACTGGCAAACTGATGATCAACTTGATGAAAGCATTTCCTGAGCTGAATCTAGGCCAAATCAAACATCTTTTCTTTTTTTTACCTCCTAAATGAATTTCACTGCCACTGACCTTCCACTAAACTGCAAAGCAGTGAATCAGAAGTGCATTATTTGACCCTTACAGCTTATTCATCTCATTGATGAGGTATTGTTGATATATATTTTGGAAGCTATCCTTCATGGATTACAAACAAAGACAGCACTTTCTAAATATTTCAGACACAATTAAGAGCCCTCCATATCGACCAAGCTTCAAATAGAATGACGGGAAAAAAAAGACAGCAAAAGGGAAACAGAGGGAAAACAGAGCTCAGATAAGTAAGTAAGGGAAAACAGTTGAGAAACAGATAATACAGGAACACACTGCGTGTTTTGTCGGTTTTTAGTCGGAGCCAGCGTTGATGTACTCCAGAGCTGCGCTGTGACTTTTACTCTGATGTTCAGGGACAGTATCTATCGCCAGCTGGACCGTTTTACCTGAACACAGCCCACACACACACACAGAAACAAAAAGATCAGATCATGAACTGCCTTTGTTCAAAGCTACCGAAGAGGAGGGAGACCGAGTGAGAGACAGTCAGATACTGTGTGAGAATCATAGAGAGAGAGAGAGAGAGAGAGAGAGAGCGAGCATACAGGCAATCCAGCAGATCTGGACTTTCTCAGTAATGACGTCATGCTGTCATTCCAGTTCCATGTGTCTCCGGTCACAGCAGGTCTTTCCTCTGTTTAGACAAAGTCTGGGGAGACAGTGAATGTTGTGCCATTGTATGTCTTCCCTCGCTCTAGTTTATGGTAAAATGATTAAAACATGTCATAATACTTGACTCCAATACATTCCTCACTGATATAAGCCTGAAAATGTTCGTTCTTATTGAACAAAGCTGCAGAACTGTATTAAATGAATAACAGGTGCTCGGTAAAGACACATACGAATAAAATTTGTGTTATGATCATTCACATACTACTATTTGCATGGAATATATTTGAGGAAAAACTTTTTTTTTTTTTTTAATAATGCTGAGTTTTCTCAGTCAGAGTAACGCTCCTATGAATTTAAGATGAATCCTGCACCATCATTTATGCATCCTTAAAATAGATCATCTATTAGGAGTAAATGACACACAGGTTCATAAACAGTTTTTATAAGCATTCCCTTTTTATCTCTCCATCCTCCTGACATGGTGCGAGTCACGTTCTGCAGCTGAAATCATAATACTCCTCCAGTCGGCTGCCGCTGCTGCCATCTTGAGTGCTGCCATAAACAATGCCTGTTATGTCAATTGCAACAATCTCGTACAGTTAGTAAATTCTCTTGCCCACAGCTATAAAAACACTAACAATTTTATAGCTGTGGTTTCCTCCAGTCAATTGACAGAGACATTGTAAAAAGCAAAACTGTGTTTGCCTCAACAGACACACATGGCAAGTGCAAGACAAGCTCATGGCAAACAACGTAGCATACACCTCAGGCAAGCTGAGCCTGCACACAGACTATCCTGCTCTGTACCATCCTCCTGGGGTAGGTACACCACACTACATACACACACTTACGGAGTGTATGCACACTCCAGGTAACCGAACTATAAATCGTGTAATATTTTGTAAACATTGTCATACATACGGCCATGTTTGCTTTGCCCCCATTATATACAATCTGATAAAATCACCCTGATATCATATGATACGTTCACATTTTCCCACAGATATGGTTTGTCCTGCTCTTAAATGCTCTCTCTGTAGGCAAAAAGCAGGTATTTAAAACTTCAATTAATGTAAAATATTCTCTATAATAATTATTTATATTTCAACATCAACACCAAAAATAAAATAAAACATAGTTGCAAGCAATGAAGAGCGGGCCCAAGCACCCAGTGGGCGGATACATTTAAAGGGGACATACCAATACCATTATGACATAATTTTAGAAAAGGAAGAATTTGAGCTTTAGACCGTCGAAAAGCCTCAGACGATGATAAAAAGCATGACACTATGATGTCACTCAATGTGATGTCACACAAATCCAGTTTTTGGCTTAAGTTTAATGTTTTGTCACAGCTGACCCGTTTGTGATATCAAAATTCCCTCTGCAATTTTGCATCCTTAATGCCTTGAGATCGCATAGGCCGGGTCTGATGGCAATCGTATAAATCCACTAGGAAGAGTACATCAAAACACATTGGGTGCGTTTTGCAAACGACCCAAAATAACTGATTTAGACCCTATTACATGCAATGCAAAAGTTGTTTAGCTCAATGAGCTCTAAATGTATACCGGGTTTCGTGTGCATACATGCAAGTGTGTATGAGCTATGCAGCAAAATCTCATGTGATGGGCCCCATATGCCATGCCCAAGGGCCCGGCCTCTCACGCGTCCTAATGACTGCAGATTCCAGCCTGTGTGCTGATTCTCATGACTTTTTGAGCATGTTATGACCCCCAAAAGTTGTTGATGTTGCGGGATAAAAAAACCTGTTGCACACTATGAATACATAGCGCTGATGTCATGGTGCTTGGGCCCTAAAAACAGTGACAGTGCTAATCATTGTCGGCACTTATTAAGCATTTACAGTAAGCTATAAAGCTGTAATTGCTTTAATCACAATTGGTTTAATTTCCTTTCATTGTGTGATATAAATCTGGAAGGACAATATCACTAAGAGCAATTAAAATGCCATATCTATCAAATCTGTACTAGAAAGCGCTTGCCTTTACTTAAAGAAAGTACATGTTTATGTGGAAGCTGGTGTATCACAAACTGAATTAGATGGTCGCTGGAAAATATGAAAAGTTACATTAAACTACTTAATCGGAAGTCATTAATAATTATAATAATAACAATAATAATAATATGCTACAATAAGTGTGTCTAATAATTCTAATAATAGCAGTGTATTACAATCAACGTACACTACCAGTCTATATTTCTTACTACAATGTGAAACATGCAAAACATCCAAAATATGCAATAATCTCCACTGAACTGTTGATATTAAAACTTGTGATCTGTAAAGCTGTTTATTAATTGGTGATTTCTGAGGCTGGTAACTCTAAATGAACTTCTCCTCTGCAGCAGAGGTACGTTTTTGTCTTGCTTTCCTGGGAAGGTCTTCATAAGAGTCACTTTCATCGTGGTGCTTAATGGGTTTTGCAACAGCACTTGACAATGTTGTTCTTGCGAGAACTATTCCAGAACAATTGACCTTTGTGTCTTAAAATAACTACTGACTGTTGTTGTTGTTATTAATTACATAATTCCATTTCTGTTATTTTATAATTTTGAAATTTATAGAATGTATTATTCTAGAATTAACAATTTTTTTTTAATAAACATTGAATTAGAAGGTTTGTCCAAACGTTTGACCGGTTGTAATACTGTCAATCTGCCCTGATATCTTGTCAATTTATTCTCTTAAGGGATCCGTGTGTAGTTTGTTGCAGCAATCCCATAAAATATATGCATTCGCAATTCTAATTAATTAGTGTTACCCCTTAAAAGTAATCCCGTTTTGTGATTTGGCAGGTGCAGTTCCTACACTGTCTGCGGCAGGCCGAGGAGGGTGGCGAGAGCGAGGTGGTGGATGGCTTCCACATGGCTGAGCTGCTCAGGAGAGAGGACCCCGAAGCATTTAACGTACTCGCGTCCCTCTACATAGACTACACAGACACCGGCTCTGACTACTGCGACTTCAGCGTGCAGTCAAAGAACCGCATTATAGAGTGAGACACAATCAAATGCGATCATATACCACAAGTCACTATTACTTACACAGAGTGTGGGCACAGTCCATTGTTAGCAGAGGATTGTATTAGAATGCAAATGCTAAACATATGGATATTTTTTCCTTTTTGTCATTAACACTCTCCTAACATTACATTCACTTGACATTCTTTAGCTATCATGTTCGTGTACATCAAAGACATGTGGTGCTTATTAACTGTGTGCTGTGATTTGTGATTAGCTGTAAAGTATTTAATTATAATGCTTAAGAGCATATATTATTAATAAATACTTTTTTAGATTAAGATTTAATACATTTAAATCAAACATTTTGTGGCCCCCGGTTCGAGAAGCATTGCTTAAATATCTTGGCCCCTCCAGTGTTGGCTCAGAGGGTCTCATAAGACACACTAAGCCATGTACATAAATTCACCGTACTTGGAAATTCAGATGTATGCTGAGGTCATCTAATTCACAGTCCAGACCTTACTGATGTAATAGGTGTTCCCATGTGCTTCATGTTTTAGTGCCTCAGAGGCCTCTTAAATTAAAACAGCACCTTAAACTAGCATCAGAGCGCAGGCTATATGAACATTATAAATCACATGGCTAATAAAAGAAAACAAGGCAGTGATTATAATAAGTCACATGACTTATTTGTCCATGAGTGCCAGGTTTTGGTGTCAAAACAGCGCCATCTTTCGTCCACCTGGTAAAAAGCAAGATTTATTATTATTTTTTGTTTCTTTCTGTGCAGTGTGGACAGAGACGGCCGTGTGGTGAGGATAAACTATAACAATGCGACGAGAGACTCTATCCTGGATCTACCTCTTGATCAGGTGCAGCCGTTCTACTCCTCCCTGAAGAGCTTCGTGGAGTTGATGAGGCAGCCGGAAAACGTGGTCACCTACAGGATGGAGCCAGGTCAGTGCAGTGTACTGGAACGTTTAGACTAACAAGACGCTCTGTTTGTTCTGTCCAGTTTACTAACTTTATTAAATTAAAAATTAAAATTTGGCACAAATCATGTTAACTATGAGATTCCTTAGTGAAAAACTCGAGTTATTGCTCTTTGGTCTTTTGCTCTTTGGAGATTCTTCATACTGACCTGCAAATGAGCAACAGATTCCAAACTTGGCGGGATATTTTGTTATGTATGGCGTGTCATAATCTTTCTTTTTTATTGACCTAATTACATGGAAAGTCTTTTGGTCTGTCTGGTGTAGAGGCCAACACTTAATGGAAAACAGAGCAACATGCCCAGTAGCAGTTTCTAGAATGTAAGCGTTTGGAAACATCGCCTAATTCTTCCATGTTCAGAGAGAGAAATTATTGTCTGTTCTGCACAGGTGACCTGATAACCTTCGATAACTCGCGTCTGCTGCACGGTCGGAGGAAATACCAGTCTGGGGGCAGGACCCTAAGACACCTAGAGGGAGCATACCTGGACTGGGATGAAGTCATGTCTCGTCTGCGCGTCCTCCGAAAAGCCGTCCACGGAGACAGCTAGGGATCCCTCTCTGATTTTGTTTTTATCTGGAACACAAGCTCTGTCAGTAGGAGTTTAAGCTTGAAGCCGTACTTATTGCACACTGCTTAGTTAAGCGGAACCTTTAAGAACCCACAACTTGGTCTGAAAGTTATCACACCAGGATGATAATCTGGTAAGAATGTGTTAGTCACCGAATTTCCATTTTGCTCTATTGAACTGTAAATCGTAAAAGATTACTTCATGAGTGCAGTGGATGTGAAGCTTATGTTCTCACACCCAAGACAAAATGAACTCAAGAGGTCCTAATGCGGAACGTGCCAACAGTTGCTAAAACTCTTTAGGAATGTTTTTAATGCTTATTTTTTAACCTTTTGTCACAGATTATTATTTTCAAATACTGGTGGACTAATGACATTAAATATTTAAACCTTTACCATAAATCTTTTTTGTATAGTGTAATACAGCGCTTCTCCACCGAACCATGAGGCTCATTATTATTTGGCAAGAAATGCAACCATACAGTAACTATCAGTGACCTGCCTTAGTGTGTCGTTTCCATTACACAAACACGTCCTGTGAGGGTAGGGGGAGTTTCCCTGATTGAGTTTTTTTCAGGTGGTGATTTAATAAATGCAATTAAATAAAATACTACTTAAATTCAAACTATTTGGAAAGTGTAGCTTTTCATTTGATGTTAAAAAAACAAACAAACAAACAACAAAAAAAAAATAAAAAAAAATAAACACGTGCTGTACCTTTTCCCCTCCCATAGAATGAATGTGAACGCAAAACAATGCACATCGCTCAGTGGCATTATGCACACCAAAACAAAAGGATATTTATTCAACGTAGAGAGGACCAAGCGTTCACATTTCTTCTCAAAACACAGCCAATTCCGTCATCCTTAGTGTCAATAAGGACTTTAAGTGCAAAACATTTTCACAACATAGTAATCAGGAAGCCATTTGGGAACTTTTATAGTTTATTCTACTAAAATTCACATGGAAGAAATGCTAAAGTAAGCTAAAATGAAAAAAATTAATTGAGGGTACATTAAAATAAATACACAAATAGCTGATTACATTTCGCTGGCCACTCAAATCTGCGAGAAAAATTTTACTTTTATAAAGACGCAGGAAAACCTGACACTATTGTTTATTATTGGAGTTGTTTCTGCAGGTATAGAAGCAATCCCATCCAAAGACATTAATCTGGATCTCTGTATGATCCCTGTTTTTTTTTTTTTTTTTTTAAATCATGTGATTATTTGCACTGTTTTTAGTTTGAACTCCATCCTCAGCGCCTGTGGTACCCGAGATGTCACGGTAACCAGACAAGTATAGAATAGCTCACTTGGCGGTTAAAAAAACAAACAAAAGCCTCGCCTCACCATCTGGTGGAAAAGTATGAAAACAGCAGGTTGTAAATATTCTGCTATGAAGTTATTTAGAATGGGTCTGATAACTTATTATAAAACCTGCACCTACAATGCATAAAAACAGTGACTTGCTGCTGTTCTATTTATATGTTATTTATGTTTAAGGGCAAGCTTGACAACGGTGTGCTTTTAGCAGCTCTGAGGAGATGACTCCTTTTAATTAGCTTAGCACAAACTATTGAAACATCTTCCATTAAACTGTAGTTTTTCTTTTTTTTTTTTTGAAGACTGTAACTATGGTATATAATCAGGAAAGCTTATGGACTTTGTTTTTTCTTCATCAGATGATGTCAATGCATAATGATCTTTGTACATGTTTAACCTCATTGTCTTAAGGTCTTCGTTGTATGTTTGCTTGATGGAGGAAAAGCTCGTTCACTCTGTATTCAGACTTGCGATATCATCAGTGGTGCTAGTTTTGATTAAAAATAAAGCATCTCAAATGAGACCGTGTACGAGTTTTGAAGTTTTGCACACACTGCGGTAAGATTGAACTTTTATCTACTTTCAAATAGAAAATTGTGTAACAGGAACCGAGCACACCCTTGAGTGTAAGGTGCACGATGTACTTCAAACTTAAAGTCTTTCGAACTGTAGATGTGGACGCACTGGTTTGGAATGTCGTCATGCCTATTAAGTATAAACATATTACAAGCTTATAATACATGTTTATACGTAATGCCTATTATATTATATACCCATATTACAACCAGTTAAACTCAGACGAACAGCACTAAATATATTTGAAACATTTTATAGCTTGAAAAAAAACATGTTGATATTGTTTTGAGGAGGTTGCATCAGCTCATGGAAATATATTACCTCAATCCACCAGACCTGACTTGTTGATCTAACAGGTTGCTTGAGAAATGTCTGCTGTTTAAGATGGAGACGTGGATTCCCTAAAAGACACGAGAGAATAAAACCAATCCTTGAACATAAAGCAGGATATGGATAACAAGGCCACCCATTTGAGTTAGACATCTTTTATTTTCATATTGCCAAAGCTGTACAGGTTCTATAAATACTTTTTAAACACTGAAATATTTACAGTCAACATTACTTTCTTTTCCTTTCCCCTCTTGTTCTCCGTAGTACTGCAAGTGAAACTGAATGAAAGACCTTACTAGCCCGGGTCTGTTTCTCTCAGTCACTTAGCATTCACTACAAAACATCTGTCTTTGGAGACTCTTTGACCTGATGAATCGATCTTGTGCTATTTACAACTAAGCCTACAGACCACAGGCCTTTAAGACCATCTAAAAAGTGATTGCTCTTCATGGAGACACCGTTTTTCTACGTACACTTTGCCGTTTAAAATCAGAACACATAAAAGAACATTAAAAATGTATATCACAGACATTATAGGCACGCTCCTCCTCAAACACACACACACATACACACACATGCTCTCACATACTATAAAGCAGAAAAATGACAATTTAAATGGGACGTTTCTCTAAATCACATAGGTAGATTTTCTCAAACAGTGAATTGACAAAAAGGACATCAGTACACATACAGACTCAGGAAAAAAAAAAAAAAAAGAAAAAAAAAAAAGAGAGATCTCCAAAAACAGCTCTTTCAGCATTCACACACTCACTTAATGCCTCTATTACTGTGGTTCAGCAATGCATCCAAAATGCACACACTCCCTCGGTATACACACACTCCCCACTTTCACAGGAGACACAGTGGAGGACTTGATCTTCAAACCCACTACAGTATTGCACATCTATTGAAGACATTAAATTTCTGTTTAAACATTGCTCCAGTGAAAATGTACAGCATAGGTTTTTCATATTACTATTCAGTGTTTTGCTTCTTCTTTTTTTTTCATTTTCTTACAGCAACATGCAATTTATCACAGCTGTTCACAGACAGTTTTACAGTAAAACTAGTACAGTAGGCTCATGGCGAAGCTAAGGATGTACACACACACGCACACACCTTGGACCAAATACAGCAGAAGGAGCAGGCTGAATTAAACACTTACGTACCTGCTAAGGCTCATATTCACTCACACACACTCATATTCATGGAAACACACTCTCAGTAGCCTCATAACGTGAAGGTTTTAAATCAGCATTTGGACAGGACAGATGTTACGTTCCCAGTGAATATACAATTTCTTTTTTTTCCCCCCCAGAGTTTCTAAGAATGGGTTAAACAGAGGGGGGAAGATGGAGCGCTTGCGAGGACAGGGGGCGCTCTTCTGCACATGCCGACTCTGATTATTAGAGGCGTGGTGTGCATATGGGGACCTCGGATCAGATCGCATGCAAAAAAATTTAAATAAAAAATAAAATAAAATAAAAGGGGGACAGCAGCATGGCGATATGCCTACAAGAGGCAAAAACTAAGGACGTGGACAATTAGGAGTCGAGTAAAGATCTGCAGTAGATGTGATTGCTGTTCTTACTCTGATATACCAGAATGAAGAGAAATTATATTTTTATACTTGCAATATGTACTTGTCGTTGATCTTGATTAAATACTGTGAGTGGGAGGATAAGTGTAAGGAATACTGTCCAGGACAAGCGAGCGAGCCAGCGGCGGCTCAAGACAGCATTAAAGAAGCAGATGTGCGGGCGATCTGGAAAAGTAGTTATATATAGTGTAGCTATTACGGTGGAGGTTCCGAGTACAATACGGCCGGCGGACTTGTGCATTAGCTGGGTATTGGGCGAGGGGACAGCATCTTGGGTTTGCCCTCTGCCTCCTTCCCCTTCACTGCAGCCACGTAGGAGAAGAGACAGAGCACGGAGTAACAGATCTGATGTGCCTGATGGAGCGAGCAGACAAAAAGAAATGATATCTTAATAAATATATATCCTCTTTTAACTCTTTTACAAATATTGAAACATATTATTGTTATTGTTATTTGGGTACAACATTTATTGGCGTGTTTTTATCTTACCATGGGAGTTTTGTACTTATGGATCACCACTTCTTTAGTTTCAGGAACTGCAAATCACGTACGAGAGAAAAACAAACAAAACAAACAAAAAACAAAAAAACAAGAGTTTGGAGGACGTAAGAAAAGAGGGAGCAGAGAGAGTGAGCGAGAGAGAGAGAGACATATATGGCCCGTGGATCAACAAATCGTGAAACACATTAAAATCGTTAAATATAATCTATTAAATAACGTTATCTCATCACACCTGTTCTTCAGGTAAACCTACCATATCGATGCACCTTATAGTTTTACGTTTTCTCAGTGCTGCCCTGCAACTTCCTGCCCTGTTTATCTACAGAAAAGAGACCAAGCTGACCAGGGGTAATTTCAGTGATATATTATTCCCACACTGCACTGACACCGATACTGATAGAGACACAGTACTGAGAGTGGCATTGCTACGAGTGCTGCAGAATTGCTGAAGGTTGAAACGATGCCGATGTCAGCGACATTACTATGTTGACAAACAGTCCAACCAAAACTATCCTAAGCATTGAGGGTGGTGCAGTGTGCAGAGGCTGACTTGACGCATGAGGTATAATCCCTAACTGGACCGACAAGTAAGCTGAGCATCATAAAACAGCCAGTTAATGCTTTAATAAAAATCCCAGCAATGCTGCAGTGCCTGATACACTCATATCAACATCACGTGATTTAAATCACTGTTTAAATATTGTCTGCTCAGTAGTGGTTCTGGCATGAAGGAAAATCTTTTTTTTGCAAATCTGTTTTGCAATAACACATCGTTGATCCCTATAATACGGTTAATACAAAACGAATATATAAAATCCATTTCCCTGCCACACTTTAGATTCGATAAGTGGCCTGTTGCTATGCAACAAGCAAGATACTGTTTTATTTGTAGAATAAAAGATTTACATAAGTCTGGGAGCTAGCAGCAACTTTTAAGCTTTCGTAGCTGGCTCCTCACCAAAACACCTAATATCAGAGTAAACACGACTGGTCCCTTAAAGAATGAGGGAGACATTTCTTCTTTCATGCAGATCTACTGGCACATGTAGCGGTACTGCATTCCTCCACCATCTAGTGGTAATGGCCAGAGTTACGGCTTAAGCCATAATAGTATGAATCAGAATAACAATAGTCTGAAACAGACTAAAGTGATTTTTCTTTTGATGTTTGACGTTTGATGATGAAGTTTGATGTTTGGAATTGGAAACAGCTTGGAGTGATGCAACTTTCTTCTTTTTGTCTTTCGGCTGTTCCCTTTCAGGGGTTGCCACAGCGAATCATCTGCCTCCATCTAACCTAATCCTCTGCTTCCTCTTCTCTCACACCAACTAACTTCATGTCCTCTCTCACTACATCCATCTTCTCTTAGGTCTTCCTCTAGACCTCCTGCCTGGCAGTTCCAACTTCATCATCCTTCTACCGGTATACTGTATACACTTCTGAACCATCTCAGTCATTGCTGTTATTTAGCAACCTATGATACAAATATGGCAGCACTGCTTAAACCAAGTTGTTCACGAACCAATGGTCTAACACAAGTTAGTTACATATTAAGTGCATCTATATGGAAGATTTTCCTAATACAATAGTAAAAAGTGAAGCTAATGTAGATAAACTTGTAAATCAATGGCCAGTAAAATGTATAATTAAAAAAACAAACAAAACTTATTATTTAAAACAACTTAGATGGGTAGTTACTACAGTAAACATGAACATCAGAACAGTACAACAAACCATTCAGTGTCTCTACATGATTGTTTTTTCAAGCCACCTTTCCCTGCTAAGCTCAGAGCACAGAGACCATTATTGTGATGTCAACAAAAGACAAGCAGACTCCTCCAGTTGGGGTTAGAGAATGATGAACAGCCTCACAGCAAGAGACATGATTTAGGGATTTGCCAGCCTGACGATGGCTCATGGAATGATTTCGGGCTACAAGCGAATGCACGTGAAACGTTAGCGTTAACATTGGACAGCCAAGGCAGATGAAAATGAGATAAAGACGATTATCAGTCAGTTATCAGGCGTGAATGAAAGGAGTGAAAGTGGAAAGAGGAGTAGAGAAAGATTAAGGTGACAAGCACTTTACCTGCTGGAGAATGAAGGTTTTCATAGCAGCAAAGATGAGGGGCGCATTACAAAAAAAAGGAAGCACAGAGACACGGCAGTAACCCTATCTAATCCTGTAGCTAAAGCTAGCACCGCCAACGCGCTGAGGATAAACGAGCTACAATGAATATCGTACACCATATAAAGCAAAAAATAATCCCAGGTGTTTATCCCATTTAAAGACAACTTAAAACTGCATCCAGGATGAAAGCTGAAAACACTAAATTGTCTAACAAAACAATTCTACTGTGAAACTGATGGCCTGTTAACCAAAAAACTGACTTATCTTCCATTGTCTGCGGCGGCTCTGTGGTATTCTACCTTTCTCTGTAAACACCACGTTAAATATATAAAGGAGCTGGTCATCACAGACACATGAACTAATCCCAATCTGATCTGTGATTACACTTTGTAGTTTGGTTTACTGCCGTGTCGCGTACAGGCCGAGAATCAGAATGGGGGTAATTACCAAATTCCTCCAGGACAAAGACTCCCTTCACTGTATTGCACTTTTTAATGTGATTCAGCTCTATGAAAACCTAAAGTGAAAAAACAAACAAACAAACAAACAAACAAACAAACAAAACAAAAGAGCACACTGTTAGCAACTCAATCACACTTGTGGAAACAAAACAAAACAAAAAAAAAAAAGAGAAAAATATTAAAATTAAAACAAAACAGTGATAAAAATGACAATTTGGACAGACAGTAGACAGTAAAACGGGGAAAAATCAAGACAGCACATAATAAGCAAGCTCTGTCAAAGCTACCAGAACTCAAAAAAAGGACTACAGAGAGAGGAAGTTTCCATGCTGAGAAGCCAACATGGGCCGAATGAATGACGTGCAAAGTCAAAATGTCAAATCATATGTGTTATAATTCATCATACAACAGTTATGTTCAGACCGTGCAAATCTAATTGGATGTCCGATTGGCTTTCTACGAGTAGTGATAATGGACGATAACAGCACTGGGATGTTTATCTATATGTATCGCCCCATGTCCCAGGGGTTCGACAGTCCTTAATTGCACTAACTGTCGGTGAACAGCGTGGATGAAAGTAGATCTGCAAGGTCTGCAATATGTAGTGAGGAGAGAGCAACTGCTTGCTGAAAACCACATTCATAAACACTGAGTACTTTCTGCAAGGATAACTTTACGTCATCTAACAGAAAACAAACAAACAAACGACAATCTGACTCCTTAATAATTGTTTAAAAGTCGTTTCGCAGAGTCTCTGAACTACCTGTGATGTTTTATTCATGGATTCAAAGCTAACTCTGGAGTTATCTCTCTCTAACCCTGGATCAAGGGCACTACTTGGTGCCTGTGTGTATGACAATGGCTTGTACACCCTAGCGCACTAGCTTTCAATTAAATTTGGATTTAACCCATTTATTTAGGAATCTTTATGTTTATGAGATTTACAGGACTGTCCACCACCTCCTTGGTTTGTTCTCCTCAACTTTTGGGTACATACAGTAGTATGGGTAAGAATTTAAAGCTACTTTCAGCCATGTTAATTACACTGCGGATAGGATATCTGCAAAACAACTGGGTAATTAAATAAATAAATCACTGTGGATAATAAATGGTGCTTGCGGACACTGTTGTATGAAATGACTGCCGCGTGATATCCAGCACTACAGTACAGCACTCCCTCACATGTGATATTGCTTAATTAAGCATTATTACAACAAACCCAGATCACCCAGCATTAAATAGAAGAAAAAAAGAAAACATTTTTCTGTAACTACCAGCAAATTGGCACTGAAAGTAAGTGCGGCAACTGTATAAATATTAGTATACATGGCAGATGGTAACAATAATGAAAACTAAGATGGTCTGAGGCCCATGTGAAACACGCATGAAAAATTCCATCATCTAAACAGAAAAAATAAATAAATAAATGAGAGACCAAAAAATATATATAAATAAATGAAATAAAGAACCGAGGTCAGCTACAACAGCTACAAATGGAGAAAAAGAAAAAGAAAAGAAAGCCAATGGGAAAAAAAAAAACATGACCCGCTAACAAGCAAAGACAGCAGCGGTGGTGTACCTTCCGCTCCTTGCAGGGAGAGAGAGCATGGGAGAGAAACGCTTTGGATTATTATCGCACAAAAGAGCAGAAAAATAAACCACCCTGTGTTACTCCCCCCCCCCCCCCCCCCCAAGAATCAATAACCAATAATCAAGAAAAATAATTATTAAAAATACAAACATGACCAAAAAAAATAATACAAAAATAAAGAAGTCTTATTAACGGGTCATTGTGTTCAGAGTTGTTTTTGAATCCTTGCTGTAATCCCACTCCATTGCCCTCCATGCCTCCTCCGCCAGCAGTGCGGACTGGCAACCTCAGGGAAACAAACAAAAGCTGCACCTACACGACGCCTACAAGACATTCACCTACTACACACCCGAGCTGAGACACTTCTACTTCAATCAAAAACTGTACAGATCTTTTTAGTTTAGATGGAAGTCGACCAAAACCTTTACTCTCTACACTGGTTCATATTTACACTGATGCTAGGTTAGGTCTAGCTTAAAATCCTAAACAAAAACTCTGTGTATAAACAAACAGAAATAAGGAGCTAATATTTGCTACAGTCAATTGTGACATTGTCTTCTTGTGATTTAAACTGCTGTAAAAAGAGACAGTATCAGTATAAGAGTTTGTAGGCTAGTGGTTATTTAAATGGATTATCAATTATTTTACTATATCTAACTAATATTCTAATGCAGATAAGTCTTGCGTTAGAAGACTGAATGTCTTTTTCTCTATGATGTAACATTTCTGATGGGAGTGGCCTCTTCCAGGATGACTCCGCTCCTTCCACATGGCACAAGAGCTCACTGACTGATTTGATGAGGATGAAAAGGAAGTAGATCAAACGCAATGGAACTAGAGCTCAACTAACTTGAACATCCGTTACAGATTTTAGACCATTGTATTACAAAGCACTCTGGGAGAGGGGGTTCCATATAATAAACTTCGCTAAAAACTTATCGAAGCTATGCCAACGTGCAGTTAAGCTGCTCTGGCACCTTAGTCTATATTTTGGTTTTTTAATTTATCTATAAATGCTTATAAAAAAATAAGCTCTGACCACTAAAATAGTATTTGCTTTGTTTGTTTTACCTCATCTCCTATATGCAAAATTGTGGAGTTGAATAAGCAGCATTTCATATAAAAAACTAAACAAAACAAAAACAAACAAACAAACAAAACTCGGTTGATTAGAAAAAGATCTAATTTCACACAAAATCCCCCAGATATCAAAAGCAATACTTATATCCCCATGTGTCAAAAGTTCACTAACCTCAAAAAGGCTGATTTTCAGACTTCTAGTAAAACTACTGTGAGATGTATTAACGTTATTAGACCACTACACTCCAGGCCTGACTCTATGTCCCCTATATATCTTACCTTAGACATACCAAAACATTTCAAAAATCACACCAACACATATCCACACACTGTGAAGACAGTTAACAGTTAATACTGACACAGTTTATGTGTAATGTGCACCTTAAAAAAAAAAAAAAAAAAAAAGATATGCTAATGACTAAGCAACTTAAAAACAAACATCCAGCAAATAAAGCAAAAAAAAAAAAAAAAAGAGCTAGTCCTCCAAGAACCTCTGTGGTAACCAAAAGGAATTCATGTATTTATTTATCTCTGAACTATGAGATTTCACTGGGGCTGGAACGATTTCAAAGTATTTCTAACTGCACCACAATTTTAGTTTAGTGGGATAACATCTGTTACGCGGGGCGTGTATGCGATTTTTTGCCAGCCCTATGATGCACAGCAAATATATATTTTTTAATCACAGTTCTTTTGATTTAAGAAGTTCTCTGAGGACGTCAGCAACATTAAGAAAGACAGTATGGAAAAAGGCATGAAGGCAAGAGAATGAACAGGGGTGAGAATGACAGAATGAGAGATGTGAGAGGAAGGGTGGGAGTTTGAGGATATGCAGGAGATGGGCATTGACTTTTTACATGCTTTGCATGGTACACTGGGCCATTGACGTGGCCTCCTACCTGGCTGTGCATGAACTTGAGATTAATCCCCTCGAGGGTGACCTGCAGGAGACCCCCTTCACCTGACTTCATATCCTGAACAGGGAACTCTCCTCCCAATTCTGGACCTAAAAAAAGGGAAGAGCTGATGTTCTGTTCATCTTGCAGATACTTGGAAAAAGCCTTGATGAGACCAAGAACTTAACCTTTGGCAGACACTGCATCTATCTGAGAACACCATGCCTACAGTGAAGCATGGTGGCGGTAGCACCATGTTATCGGTTACCCCTGGCGTTTTAGTTGATTTTTTGCCCTCCTTAACCAGTCATTGATTTTTAACAGATCCTGCCTTGCGCTTCCAGGGTTCAGGAGGAATGTTTTGCGGAAGAAATGAGTCGGTCTCACCGGTTTCAACGAATCAGTCTGGGAGCACGATGATAGAAAATGGTTGTCCTGTAAAGGTGTACTGATGGTGAATAATCCTAATTTTCAAAAAATCCTCAACAAAACAGAGTTCACATTCTAATACAGTGGAAACAGCTCTGAGACAAAATGGCATCCGGGATTCCCCTTGCGATTTAAAGGCGCAGAGACAAACATTTTACAGTGAGATTTATTTCCTTAGGCGCGAGTTTGGGTTTTGGCCACATGATGGCAGCGTGGGGAAAGAGGATAGAGATTTAGTCAAGTGGATTGGTATACTTTACATTGCAAATTCGTGTCAAAGGCGTACCAAGTCTCGCTTTGCCGGACTTGAGAACAAATCGGACTTACGAACGTGCTCCTGGAGTGGAACTCGTTAATAAGTTGGGGACTACCTGTAGCCAGGATAAAGTAGATGATGAGTGAGAAAGCTCTAGAAGGCGTTAATGAGATATTATTTATAGTCGCAGTATTCTTTGCATGTTTTTTATAAAATGCTGATTCATTCAGATTTCGCTTATAACCAAACCCTGATTGATATTGTTCCAGAAAACCTGTTTCTGTGACTCCTTTGTCTTCGTGTTGCTGTTTGTTGAGGTAAGGTTCTCTAACAACTCTGAGTGGCAGCTGTGTTTACACTGAGATCACAAGGCATTATAAATAAATGCATTTTAAATGTACACAAGTAGAATCTATTTACATTTTTCACCACCACTACACTTAAGTGTATTTGATAATGAGTAAAATACATCGTGAACAAATAGTCGACTTACGCAGTCCCTCAAGACACGCCATACCTGGCTTAATGCTTTGCTGTCTTGCTGCTGCACGTTCCATGCTATCCTTGACACAGTAGTACAGCTCGCGACACTAAACAGATAGAATGACAATGAAACACGTAGTAAATACAATAGATTTACTGCACATCAGATCATTTTTAAGCACACACACACACACTATGTCAGCTGGAACCATGTTGAGTTTAATTAACCCCCCGAATGTGTGTTCTGACCTTTTTCGTGTAGAACTTGTTAAGCTGTGTCTCCAGTCCATTCCTCCTCCACAGACACAGCACTTTGGTCTTGGGACAGTAGGTCATATTGATCAGCTTCTCGTACCACCAGCGTTCATATACTGTCCCGATGTTACTGCGTAGCACGATGCAGTCATCACACACCTTCTCACACACACACACACACACACACACACACACACACACACACACACACACACACACACACACACACACA
>JAQQZT010000023.1:8696108-8713919 GCA_030068275.1 Clarias platycephalus
CACACACACACACACACACACACACACACACACACACACACACACACACACACACACACACACACACACACACGAGGATGATCAGTTTACAGAAATTCACTTAAAATGAGAAGATCAGAACTTGTGTACTTTCCTACAAACACATACCTCCATGAAGAATATGTCTCCTGTGGTATCAGTCCCAGCATGCACCACAAAAGTCTGCTTCTTTATATGGCGACTTCCACTCGGCCTTATGGGAAGTTCCCTTCCGTTCTACAACGATGAAACATAATCGATGATCTCGCTTTTAAACTTTAACGGGATTTGCAGGGATTGTTTCATTCCATCATTTTTTTTTTCCTGGCTTCGTGACTCATGAATGAATCAGAAGGAAGAAACGTTTCTAATGAAATAGTGTCTTCATTGTGCAGAGTATGATTTCTCATCTCAAGCAATAAAATATTTATGTGCTTCTTACATTGAGGATGGAAATAATTTAGCATTACAGCAGTGTTCGCATGATCACCTTATTGAATTATGAATTCACTCCCCCCCCAAAAGAAGAATATCTGGCGTATTATAGGTCATGTTAACATCTAACATGTCATGGTCACATCTAACTATACACCTTACATTAATGTGTCTGATTACATGATAAACAAACAAACATACAATCACTCAGATAAACTCAACTACCTGAAAAACATCGGGACAGAACTGATAACCATCTAACAATTGTTCAACCTGTAATTGCTATTTCGCACATTATTTATTACTTATTATTTCCCGAAAACTCTTTTCCATCTTCGCTGCTACTTAAAAGAAATGTTTTACTGTTTACTGTTTCTCCTCCCATTACCTCAACTCATTACCTCATCACCATAAAGTATTGAAATGTGTCGTGTTGTCACTTTGTCGCACTTGTTTGCACATTCGCTCATGCACTTTAGCTTATTGTATAGAATTTAGCTAGTTTTCTGTTAATTTACAAATGTCAATCTGTCTTGTCTCAGCTAGTCAGCTAATTTGGTTTCTTTGGTTAGCTAGTTAGTGTTGTTAACTGATGTTGTACAATATGTAGCACCTTGGTCCTGGAGGAACGTTGTTTCGTTTCACTGTGTATTAAACTGTATGTGGTCCAAATGACAATAAAAGCCTACTTGACTTGCCATTCTAGGGGGCTTGCAATGAGGATATTAAACAGGGAAAGTAAATTAATTAAGAAGGAAATTTAATTATTCTATTATTAAAACTAATCCATTTTATCACTGGCAAAAAAATTGACACATTTTGGACATTTTAATCCATTTCAAGTCGCATGTAGGTATTTAAACCGCAATTACAGGAGTAACAGGAGTAAAGAAAGGAAATCGGACAGAAATATAATCGCAGATTAGCACCTGTAAAGGTCACAGGGATACTTCTCTACACTGCGGAAATTCCAGTAATAAGGGAAGCAGAAGGAGAAAAGCTAAAGCAGATATAAGGAGAAGCATCTGGACTAGACTGGTTCGTACCATCTGTGTCAGGCGGTCCAAGACCTCATTGATCTCTTGGCTGTACGTTAAACCGATGTGAGACTTCCCCATCAGACGACGAACCTTCTTCCTGATGTCATTCTTAGTCACCTAGACAAAAAATGTATACACATTCGACGCAAACGTTACATAATGACTCGACCGCCGGAACGTGTCTCTGCAGGTAGCCAAACAATAAATAATAATAAATGAACACATCTGCACCTTCATCATAAGCATATAGGCTATCATGTTGTGCAAGAGGTTGGCCAGCAGTCTGTCCTCATCATCCTCTAGTCTCTTACGGTCATGTTCACCCAGTGACAGGTACCTGAGTAGAGGCACACAGCAAAGCATGGTTACTCAAAAACACTACATTTACCTCTGGTACAAAATCACTATTCACTCACACACACCTGTCAATCATCTCCTGCGGGCCCTGGTCCATACCCATCCCCTCTCTTTCAAGCATTACAGCATCCAGGAATGCGTCCTCCCAAAACTGGAGTTGGTCCCACAGAGTAGAGCGTTCCTTACCTATAAACATGATCACACACTAACACGTTATATTGTGAGATAGTCAACACTTATGTCACGAGCCGAGTGCCAGATCGAAACAGCCGTCCTCACAAATGCCACTGCGGCGCGGCACGTCGGAGATTATCGACAACAAAACAACACACTTTTTAATAAAAGACTGAAGGTGCTATTTCACACAGCACTCGTACTTTATGACTGTTAATCACCCCCTCATTTTAAGAACAATGGCTTCAGCGATCATGCAAAATTTATAGCTTTATGTACTGATAACATACTGTACAAGTTACCAATACGTACCTCAAAGCGTTCAACAATTCACACACAATGATTGCAATTTCTCAGTCCATCTACTATACGTGCACACTGCAAAGGAGCTTTAATAGAAGATTTAAATTTAAATAAAATTATATTAAATAAAATACAACGTTCTGTGATGGATTCAAAGTCTTTCGGCAGGTTATTTCTGGTGCAGTCGAGAGAGATACTTTTAATTTTCATTCTAACAGCAATAATACTACTGGCCACTTATTATGGTCAGTGCATCAGAAATTCTAAATAAATCACCAGCCATATTGTGTACACACACACACACACACACACACACACATATATATATGCAAACACCTCCCAAGCATCAGTACATGCTTCATATACTGTACAGCCCATGCAACGACACTCCAACACTCTCATGCACACACACACACACACATATATATATAGATATATATCCCAGCTCATTATTTAAAGTTAGACCCTACTCAGAGAGAAGGTTTCCATGGCAGCGTCCTCCAGCTGATCCCACACAGAACTCTTATCTCTCCCTTTGCCGCATTAAGAGAAACAGGAGAGTAGGAAAGAGGAAAAGAGAGCAAGAGGGCGGGGCAGCAGAGCAGATTAAAGTAGGGTTAGTGCATTAGAGTGTAGGCAACAATCTGTACAGCATTACAGAGGTCTGAACAAGCGATACTCCATACACAGTATCTACTGTGCACTACACGGCAAACAAAGATGGAGGATATCAGAATAGCGCCAAAGACGACAATACGCTAGGTATGTAGGCTCTGCAATTTAGTAAACATATATTAATTTAATAAAAAATTAATTGTTTACAGCAGTACGGAAAAGAAAATTTAATTGGTTACAACAGTACAGAAAAACAAGAGAAGCCATGATGAACTGAAAAAAACGTTGAGGGAAATTTGAAAGAGGGCTGGAGAAGGTCTGCGGGAAGAAGAGTTGGGGTAAAAATGACAAAAGTCCTACCTAGAAGCCCCTCGCACAGGTAGATCCTCAGGCTGAGATCTTCAAGGGGCAGAACAGGTGTTCCCTTAGCCACACCCCCAACAGGTTCCTTCACACCTGGCTTCAGCTTATGGGTCTTTCCCTGAGTGAGTAACATGATTATACTGATTTCAGCCTGGAGTAGTTTGAAGCAAAACATTAAAATGTGCACAACTGAAGTAGTGAAAAATGCTACAATAGACAGGCCATCCCAGGGATACAGTCCTGTAAAGCCAATACATACAGTTTCAGTGTATTTTTTCCCCCACATAATAAGCAAACATATCAAGGGAATTAATCTGGATCATGACCTTAGACTGATTGGGAAACTAAGGGCATTAAGACAATTGTATCGACACTCACAAACACGGAGCTGGTGGCAGGGTTGGTCTCGATCTCACTGTCTGAGAGAGTGGAGCGAGATAAAGCGAGGTGAGGAGAGGGACGGCCGCTCAGTCCGTCTCCCGCTGTGCTGCTCAAGTCGCTGTCAGCCCCCAGTGTCTCACCTGAGCTGTTACTCACCTGTAGATCAGAAGACAAAGTTCATGATCGGATTACGACACCATGGACTTGATGAGAAACATGAGAGTAGCTTTTAAAGAGAAAGGAGTCTATTCATGAATATTTAAAGAAAATATTTAATGATTATTTTATTATAAAGTATAGAAATATAGCAATCTCAGGGGTACAAAAAGCATTTCAGGTTAATAATGTAGTCAGGTAGAAAGAGAAGGTAACAGACATGGTACAGAATTACGATGGTCAGGAAGCCGAAATCACACTAATGTCAAAAGTGTAATTTTCAATGAAAACTAAGCTAAATCTTTATCAGTCTGTCCACACAAAAATGTCGTACGAGTCAAAAGTTTGGACACGCCTTCCAATTCCATGGTCTTTCCTGACTTTTATTTCTTTCTTTTAAAACAATGCTGAAGGCCTCCAAAATATGCAATGATCTCCTTCGAAACAGTTGATATACATCTGCTACTTATGATCTGTAAATCCTTCATAATGCCTCTAATCTGAGGTGCCGTTTGTTAATTGGTGATTTCTGATGCTGGTGACTCTAGATGAACTTCTCCTCTGCAGCAGAGATAAGTTTTGCTCTTGTTTTTCTGGGAAGGTCTTCATGAGACCCAGTTTCATCATGGTGCTTGATGGGTTTTGCAAATGCACTTGACAACTGCAAGAACTGTTCCAGAACAGCCGACCTTTGCAACGTAAACCCAAACTTGTGTTCACATTTTGCCTGGTAGAGTAAAATTTCTAGTGTGCATTCAAATGTGCCCTACATACATATTTATACAATTTGAATAGGACTTAAATTGTGAAATTGATGTGTAGTGACTCAGGGTTGGTCGTGCCCTACCACTGTGCTGGCCTCAGAGTCCTGACTGGTACTCCTCGTCAAAACTGGAGGCTCTGAACTCGCCAACGACTCCGTATCACTCTTCTGGACACAAATGTGAATTGTTAAAGACAAATTCTTTAATTCCCATCTCTCACGCATTCTCACTCATGCACGCCACACCTGAGAGCCCGAGGTCACGCTGAGGCCGCTGTCCGCACTGATCTGGGATTTCTTCTCCTCTGTGTCACCCCCTTCTTGCCGCTGTTTTGCCCCATCTGCCCCTGCAGAAAACACAGAGTCAGTATATTCTTCATCAGCCTCCCTGCTCTGAAGCCTGGGAAATGTCCAAAGACTACAAGCAAGCCTAAGAATGGGAGCTACACTGGATGCTTGGAAATGTGTTTATTTTGTGTTATTTTATTATTTATTCAATGACACATTTTAATTAACAACCTTATCTCACTAATAATTTTCATAGTAATGTAACAACATATCTGAAAGAAGCGATCCTGTTACTCATGACTTTGTCTGGTTTCTATGGACATAACTTCATCACGGCTCATCTTACACATCAGTTGGACATGGTCAAATCATATTGTATATAAACTACATATTGCAAAAAGAGGGTCTTTATTTAGTTATATCATTTCATCATTGGCATAATTGGGTGGTTGTAAATTTGAAAAGACTGAACGTACCTGACTGGCATCTAAATAATCATGAATAATTACAGAAGAGTGGGATACATTTCATATGAAAGTATATGAAGGGATAATGGGGTGCATCAGATCCATATAACAAGATAAACAAATAGGCAGTATTTCATACATGTAAAATCGATGGGATCATTTGCGCCCATGTGACCTTTTCATAATATTTGGACTGATTCAAAAACCTGGACTGATTGATCAAATCTGATTAGGTTTGATAAACAAGAGCCAAAGGTTTCCACTTCACTCCATGCTGTTACCATTTAAACTGACCCTATTTGTACTAGCAATGACTTCTATAAAGGTTTATCTTCGATTTTTTTTTCTTTCCTAAACCAGTTCCACTTAAGGCACTGTGCCGGTCTAAACACACAACAGTCGGCCTTTACCAAGCACCCAATGTAGCACCTATCCATACAAGAGCCATGTCACTTCAAAAAAACAAAGGGATTTTCACAAGACCAGTTTGTTCACCATAGTGCTACCTTATCACAGGTTCACACAGACAAAAGCAGTCATACATGCAGGCAAACACACAATCAGTCAGTCAAACACAGGAAAAGGGTGACAAAGCTTGGCTGCCAGTAGTGTGCCAATATGATGGTAATCTCTGTTTTGCAAAGGAGCAGCACTAGTGTACTGCCACAGAAGAAGAAAAAGTCATCAAGAGATCATCAGATACACAAGTGTATTCTCTATAGCTAAAGAACAAAACAATCTCATATCATTTTTTTTTACACAGTGGGGCGAAAAAGGATTTGCACCTAAATACAATGGTTGGAAATGTAACAATTATCCTTCTAAGAAAACCTTAAAAGAAAAAAAAAAACAACGTAATTCTGCACATGTCTGCATATTTAACAAGTAAATACATTCAATGAATGTCACAAATAACAAATATGAACTTGGGTTTTGTTAATTGTTTAACATGAAATAAAAGATTTAAAAAAAACTAAATATAGCCTCTGTGAGATTCTAGGGATGTCGTATCCCAATATCATTAGCATTAATAATTTTTTTTCATACCTCCCCGTACTACAAGCAACTTCTCAATAAGTAATAATATGTTATAAAAAAAAATGTAATTAAAATTCCAAAGAAAAAAAAATAAACATCAAACACAATATTACTTAAACCAAGTTCTGTAAAATATTTCTAGCATTCAAGACATTTTCCATTTTGGGCCACGTGAGTGTACAATGTCTTTCTGAGCAGAGACATAATGGGGACAGGTTTCGGGTTTTCCCCTCACTGTAACACAGGATTTCATTGATAGTTTGCAGGTTGGGAAAGTCTAACTGGGTGCTTAGGGAAGTGATCTTACTCTGTTCTTTTTCCATAGCTTTTTGCTTTCTGTTATCCTGGTGCTTGCTCCACAATTCTACCCAAGATGCATTGCAAGCAAGGAGAGAAAGACATAGAGAGAGTCAGAGAGCTGATTGAATTGTCAGATATGGAGGATTGGAGGATGAGCAGTTTTGTTTAAAAATGAAAGAAAATAATAATAATAATAATAAAAAAAAAAAAATAAAAAGAATATGATATGATTTTAAAATAACCCTTAACAATGCAAAGTGTCACTTTCCAAGATGAGGAAGTTTTGTAATGTTCACACATAGCTGTACACACCATAAGCTATTGGAGTAAATTCGGTTCTACACACATGACCCAGTCATAGCCATTGAGGTGACATTACAAAGCATCCTGAGCTATAAACTCTGATCCTGGAAAGACACTCGGACTTCTGCGGTCATAAAGACGGTGTCTGGTTTTTGTGTTTGTTTATTTATTTATTTTGGCAATGCCCACAGAGAGTTGACTTTGGCAGGCGGTGACTTTCCAGGGTCAGGATGGAGGCCCGGGCAGAGCGAGAGGCATGGGATGGGGATGAGAGGCCAGCCTCACAGCTGCTAAGTGGAATGTGATGCTGCAGAAGCAGGAAGAGCAATCTCAGAGACATTCTGTAGAATTGAAGGTGCATCTTTTACCAAAGGACAGACAAGGGAAGGTTAGGGGGGAGTTGGGAATGTCTCCCCTGTACACAGACCCGGATATGAACACCAAACGGTGGCCTCGAACTGAGCCAAAGCAGCTCTGATCCAATGTTAATTCTGAGGCTGTTTACAAGGGAGGAGGAGTGTTTCGATAGAGATCATGCTGGGAAAGCGAGACAGAGAGGGCCTTTTTTTTTTTTTTTTCCACAAAGAGGAGGGAGGAGAGAGAGCTTTCCATGACACACAGCGGCAGGTTTGTGGCTTAAAGGAAACTTACTCTAACATGCAGCCAGTGGGTTCAGAGGGAAATCTGGGCAAACAGGGAGTTCAATGCCTGTATAAAACCAATACCATTCCAGTGGGGAGTTCAAACACACTGGGCGCTGATCATTCCAATAATCCAGTAATGAGTCTACACCAGGTTAGTGATTTCAGAACAGGTTCAATAACTGACTTACTCAAAAAAAAATAAAAAAAAAAAAAAAAAAAAAGGGGGAACGATTTATTCAAATCAAATCAATGCAGTATTAATACTTTTCATTGCTCGGTAAAACCATGGTGCAGACACTTAGTGGAATAAAGGATTTCACTTAAGGCCCGAACAAAAGACTGAGATCGTCCCTTTAGGTCAGGTGGTCTAACAAGCAGGGAGGCACATGCAGGGGGGGCTGAGGTTTACACACCAATAGAAGCAATAAAATTCTCTTCGTTCAGACTCCGGGTGTCAAACTGGCGTGCCCCTTTCCCAGAGGGAGGGGCTGGCAGCTGAATCCTGGGCATCAGGAGCACGCCTGCCGCTCTGGCACTCTCAATGCGGACAGACGGGCTCTCCTTACTGCCCGGACTGCTCGCCCCGTCCGTGGGACTCCGCTTTCGCTTCTCTGGCTCTGTGCCGTAAGGAGGCGTCATGTGAAATGACATACATACAAAGACATCAACAAGGAACACAGATCAGAGGGAGGAAATTCAACAAGAGACAGGTGGTGGATTTAAAGAGAGAGAGAGAGAGAGAGAGAGAGAGAGAGTGACTGGATAAGAGGAACAGAGAAACCAGCAGGAAAGAACCAACCTCAGATGATGAGGGAAAAGCCCTGCTGAAATTTCAGAATTATAACAATAATGCTGCTGATATTTTCTTTTTTTTTTTCCATTAATCATTTCTAAAGCCATGATAACATATTAACATTGTTTATTTGTGAATACCAACATATTCAACCTAAGAAACATAACTTCAAATATTTCACACCGATGAAATTTATTTATTAATTTTTTTAATAGCAAGACTTCAACGTGATAATTTTGGAAACACAAAGATAAGATATCAATAGCTTCTTGTACAGTACGTTACCTTTGGTTTGGTAGTGTGTTCGTGCGATTTCTAACAGGCTGAACACACTGGCCATGCCGCCCAGGCCTGCATTAGTGTAGGAGTGCTCCAGACTGGAAACTGTGCATTTTAGCAGGTCCAACATGCCTTTATACACCTTTCTGTTGATCTCCTATAATACATACACAAACATTAGATATGTACACAGTACCAGTCAAAAGTTTGTACACACCTTCTAATTTAATGTTTTTTTTTGTTTAGTGATTTATTTTCTACATTCTAGAACCATTACTGGAGATTTCAAAACGACTGTATGAAACATTATTCCACATATGGAATTACGTAATTATATAATATAATATAAATGATGTATACAGTTTATATCAGTTGTTATTTTAAGGCATGAAGGTCGGCTGTTCTGGAATAGTTCTTGTAAGAACAGTATTGTGAAGTTCATTTGCAAAACCCTTTAAACACCAGGATGAAACTCTCCTGTATCTCATGAAGACCTTCCCAGAAAAGCAAGACGAGAACTTACCTCTGCTGCAGAGGAGAAGTTAATTTATAGTTAACATCCAATCAAAAATCAACAATCGGCACCTCGGATTAGAGCCGTCATGAAGGCTTTACAGAGGATAAGTAGATATATCAACTGTTCAATGAAGATTATTGCTCATTCTAAACGCCTTCAGCACTGTTTTTAAATGTAGAAAGAAATAAAACCCCTGTGAAAAACCACTGAATTAGAAGGTGTGTCCAAACTTTTGACTTGAATAAAAGCATAGAGGGGGAGGTAAAGATTTACCGCACTAACGGTCTCATAACACTCACACTGTCTATGCTCAGGTGACTCACCACATCTCTGATGACTTCTTGCCGAGCGTCCTCCTCTGACTGGACGGCGCGATTGAGCTTGCTAAGCATGAAGACACGCAGCTGCTCATTTTCCAGTAGACGGCGGACCTTCTTCATGTTGAGCCAACCAACACCCTGGCCGTCCAACACGCTCAGCACTACATCCTTTAGGAAATGCTGATTTTCACTGAACACACAAACGAGAACGGCGTCATTGTTTAAAGCCGGTCGTTGCCAGCCATTACGGTCATTGTGTGTCCAATCAGACAGTCTCTCAGACAGCTTCTAAGTTTATGGTGCGTGTACTGTTAACCAAGTCAATTGCGAGGTTTCGCAGGTTACACTACAGGCTTAGAGATGGCTCGGTATGTCGTGTGTGTGAAGCCTGTTACCTGGTGTTGTTGGCGCGGCCTTGGGGCGAAGGTGGCTCTCTCTTTACGGTGGGACTGTGCTTAATCACCGAGGACTTTTGATCCACCAGTGCTCGAGGACCACGGGAGCCTGAGAAAAGCACAACTGAAATCACTACCGCACACTGATCAAGCGCGCAAGGAATGCGTGAATAAACACAAGATCCATTCACTGCAAATTAAAGCTGGAAGTATATGCAATGCAAAGATCACGCCATATGCACATATACACGCTTCACTTCTGTGTTTTATATAGAATATACTGCACACAGACAAAGAGATTTAAGAATAAAAAGCACAGATTCACTTTTCTCAGTCAGATTCATGTTGCACGCTGCAGTAGATCCAGCAGGGTTGTAGTTGGTATAACGGATACAAGGACAATAAAAACAGACTATACAGTAGGTATGGCTATGAATCTCTCTCTCACGCACACATACAGTGCACACACAAAGCAAAATAAGAAGGACGAGTGAAGAAAGGAGCAAGTGAGTGAAAAAAAAAAAAGTCATGTGACAAGTCGTACAACTCATGCAGACAGAGAACATAAACAAGATAGTATTATAGTAGAAAACATAAACCGTTCACATGATCAAACCACACATTTTCCTAGACAGCTGGTGTGTAAATGTCCTGATGAGTGAAGCACCTCTCTTATACGGTCACTGTTAATGTGTGGCTGGATCACATGTTGGGTTGAGCCCAATTAAATACATACACCTCATGCTATGGGTGTGTATGTAAATATCCTTCAGCGGAAACAGTTTCATTTAAAGGCCTGTCCTTATGGAACAGTAAAATATTTTACATGTTTCAGATTTCGAAAAGGAAATGTTCAATAGCCAAAGATTCAGGAGAATGCTTGGAATTGCACTAAATCTTTATTAAAATAAAATAAAAAATAATAGTGAGTGTAAAGTTGGGGTTGAACAATAGAGCGTACTGGTCGCTTGGAGATGTGTTTGTTTGCAGCATTTATTCATTCCTCTTAAGAATCTGCTTTATTTTGGTCTTGTTTAAATTACCCCTCATCAAGAAGTACAGAAAAATAATACCTATACAAAGGATTGATTAATATTGCTTCAGGAGCTGTAGGAGAAATACAAATACATGTCTGAATGACTGCACTGCTTCCATTGCCTTCCTTACATGATGTTCATTACATACAGTATGTATGTACTTAACATTTTTGTAGTGATGCATCGTCTTTAATAAGCTTTTATTCCAGGCTAAAGCTTGAAGCAGACATTAGAGGAAGGAAAAAACAAACTCTTCTATTATTGTTCTTTCCATTTGATATTGATCAATATCAATATCAAAATCAAATGCAAGTATAAGAAATATTTTCTGAAACTTTCTGTTTGGATGTCAGAGGTTTAAATTCTTTAATTTCTTTATTAATATCCTTGGTGTCACAGAAACCAAAGTTCTGCGTGTGAATTGTGAGCAAGACTTTAACAAAAATAATTAAAACTGTTCAGACATGAAAAAAAAAAAATCGACTGATTCCACCTTTTATGGTGAAATTTGTAATTTATGGCTGATTCAAAAATAAATAAATAAATGATTTCATCATGTGACCGAGGCTGCATTTATTAGGCAGTACAAACCTAAGAATGTTCGTCAATAAATACACATGTAAGCAAGAAAAAAAAAAGTATCTACATTAGTGGGTGTGAAAGTTAGTAAGGTAATTAGGCAATAAGCAAGGCAAGCAAGTATATTATTTATATACTACTGAATGTCTTAGTGGTGCAACCGTTTCAACGAGACAGCAGTTAAACTTTTTATATATTTTACCCCACTTATTATACAGTACAAATGTACCTCCTTAACACTGGCTTGCAACCAGGAAAACAAGCAACCATAACACCCTGATAAAAATGTAATGTAATGGTGATTTATTAGGCCACGAAATAAGCAAATGCCCAGAGAACATCAGCTCATGTTCCTCCTTTTTGGCATACAGGGTTTGTTGGAAAATGACTAAAAACAACTTTAGTCAGAAAACATACACTTTGAGCAGAAAAACATAATCATTCTTTATATTGGTGGTTGTCAACCCTGGTTCTGGATGACCCCCCGTGTGCTCTATATTTTAGGGTTTTTATTCAGAAAAAGCTGTTAGTTAGGCTATAAGAGATGAGAAAATACTGAAATGTGCAGGGTAGAGTGTCTTCCAAAATATGGCTTTGAATGAAGGCATCGTCTTCAAACTCAATCAATCATTCATTCAAACTCAATCTATCAACTCATTATTGTCATATTTGTCAAGCTAAAAACGTAAATCGATTGAAGCAAAATCGAATTACAATAAACAGATACTACGGATCGCTTCCTTTACTCTAAAGTAATGGGCCCAACCCTTATTTAAGAGGAAATTCAGTGGATTAATGGCATGAACGAGCAGAGTAAAAGCTGCACTAAATATTAAGTCTTCTTAATTACTACGCACTTCATTAATTAACCAAGAGTTTAAGTACAGTGTAATTTGTTGTATGTTCAAGGATAGAAGGATGCCTATGTACGAGGACATGGTAACTGCAAAAAATTCTTAGGAGGTAAGATGATGCGATAAACTCTGATTGTCCCTAAATAGGAAGTTCATAGACCAATGAAAGCAAACGCGTACATTAGTCGAGTGATATAGAGTACATGTGAAACGGCAATGAGCTACATCTTAGCTATTTTGTTGCTATTATTATTAAACATCAAAGGTCATTATTTGTTTGTAAATACAAAAGTTTAAGGAAATTTGTGCACATCTGTGAAATTACACAGTACTTACATACTTAGGCAACTAATTAAGAACATAGTATTTAAAAAAAAAAAAAAAAAAAACTTAATATAAAGTTGAGCCAAAGATGGAATAAACACGCTGACAAATGACCGGGTGACTCTCAGTGGCATGACAAGAAGCAGTGATGGAAGAAGAGGATGCTGGGAGATGTAGTTGACTGGCTTTGGAGAAGCATGCAGCTCACGCAGCAAAGGGGGGAACCCACCTTCTCCGCTCCCCGGGCCGACCTCTGTTATAATCTCCATTAGAGAATTTAGCCCAAATACTGGACACAGAAGCCAGAATTAGTGCAAAAAGGGGGGTAAAAGAGGGACAGAGAGCAACACCGGCCCAGACAGAACCAGTCCAAACATCAACCCACGAGCACAAACACCAGACACATGGACAGAGCGGAGCGGAGACAACCAGCAAATACGGAAAACAAGCTAGAGAGTGAAAAAGAAATGTTTGTGTGAGTGTGTGTGTTTATGAAAGAAAAAAAGAGGAAAAAGAAGAGACAGAATTCGAGGATTGTGATTTTATTTTCTGGCTTATGATATATCTAATGAGGTTACAAGAGACGTTATAAATTAACTACGAACATTGGAAACATGTCTAATCCACTGGACGCAGGAGAAGAACATGACGTAATAACATGTACTTCCTTTTTTTTGCTTTACGTACAACATGAAAATTAATAACATATTAGCTAGGATGTGAAATGTGGAGGGCAGCTTCGTCATTAAAGTTGCTGTGAGAGCTTCAACTTCCTAACCAGTGTTCTCATAGTCACTACAATAGTTAATCAGTTGCTAAACAGAATTTAATTTCCTGCTTAGTCAAATCAAACAAAAATAATAATAATAATAATAATATTCCTTTTGACAAATGATGTCACAGCTATAAACCTATTCTTCCCTTCTGTTGTTTTCACTCGTTGACGTACGCACTTAATAGATTTAGTACAGCATCCCTTCCCTTCTGTAACCCTATACAACAGGATACAGTTATAAGATATAATTGAGAATATGACTAATCTTGAGTCTGGCTGCACTCATGATCCCCACCCCCCCTAATGTGTTCTCAGGGAGTTTTTCCTTGTCACACTCGCCTCTGGTTTGCTTCTTCTTAGGAATCAACATCTGGATTTCGATGTGACCGAATTAATTCACGTATTAAAATACGCAGAGTTAAAATGAATGAAAGTGTGACAAAACAGCCATAATTCTGGATACGCCACACAAACATTAAACACTACACACCACAAGGAGAGATGCAGGAAAAACAAGTCTGAAATGTGAAAGGTCGTAACGATCTTTCACAATGTGTATCGGCATCACACGTAAAAACACACTGACACACACAGAGTCCATGGAAAGAGAGATCAGAGCTATGGAAATACACTTGACCATATATGAAGGTATATCCTTGGACTAATCAATAGTCCAATAGTTTGGAGTAAAAGGAAGGAAGGATTCTCATTCTGTCAGAGATAAAGGGGCATGGGTCTGAAAAACACCGCAAATCAGCACTAGTTCAGGGCAGGCTACAGCTAAAAAAAAAAAAAAAACAAAACATACCAGGACTGTCAGGGCTGTCATCACTGCCATCTGAACAATAATAAAAAATAAATCATTCAAAAATCATAAACCAACACAAAAAAAAAAAAAATAGATATACGGTGCTAAACAGGAAAGTGACAAAGCTCTTTTATAAATGCTTTTACAAATGCCCCCATTTTTTCCAGGAAAGACAACATTTTAAAAGATTAAGAAAAAAGGGAGCGCATTTAGTTCTTCGATCACTTCCACGGTAGCACCTCACAGTCCAATCAACATTGAGTGAGGAGGAGGAGGAGGAAGATCGAGCAGGAAGTCAAGCAAGAAAACGAGCAATGTTCCTACCAACCTTGATCGGCTTCTTCTTTTAAATCAAAATTTAAATATTCTTTAAAAAAAGGAAGAAAAAAAATTTAAGATCTACTGTAACAATAGCTAAGAAGCTACGAAATCAAAGAACAAAAGAGAAAAACATCTATGTTTCTGGTAATTCAGACTCCCTATCCGAGTGTGTTTTTTGTTCTGTAATCCTGACCATTTAGATAGTAAAAAAAATAAATAATTCACAGAGAAGCCAACTTTAAAGGAAGCACAGAGAAGTGACGCATAAGAGAAAAGAACCAGGTAGCTGGACAGATAGACAGGCAGACTAGAAGCAGAGAGAAAGGCAGAGGGAGAGAAAATTACAGGTTGAGGTGGAAACATTAAATGTGTTTGGATTAGAGAGAGAAGTATAACGGTAGGAGAGATCAAGAACTGTTGCAAAGTACAGGAAACGCTTCAATACCTTTAAGACTTGGGAAAGGAGTGTTCTTCTCTCTGGCTGCTTTGTTAGGAAGAGCCAGACTGGACAGACTAAAGCTGGTGCCGTGGTTCTTATACAAGTTACCTACAAACACAGAACACATTAAATATTTTTTAAGGGTGAAGATTTATTTACAGCTGCATTTCGATGATACTGAGCATTATACAAGTCAGTATGTTGTTACAAAATAAATCTTAAACGCTAATGAAAATCACATTTTACTTACAAAGCGCAAAGCGTTCAAGAGGGAATTTCTCTTTAACATTACCAGTTTTAAGGTACTAAAGAAGGGAACAAGAGAAGGCCACTGACTTGCAAAAGACATGAGTCCTCCGAAGCCATCGCCGCTGTTGTTGGAGATGGTGGAGTTGGGAGAACTGTTCTTAGAGTCGTCTTCTCCATCACACTCGCCTGGAAGTTTCAGGCTGCTGGGTCTTAATGGGCGAGATGGCCTGTGCACGCACAGACAGGCGGACACACAGACAGGCGGCAGATCAGATTAAGTATGAAAGTGTGCTCGAGTATAAAGATATTATATCAACATACTACAGCCTGGCCGGATAATCCTTCTGAGGTGTGCTGTGTTCATTATGATTTCTCTTCACTGTATTTCTATATTTTTAGCATCTAATAACTACAAACTTAATCAGTGTCTGAAAAAAGTTAGCGGAATAACAGTCCTTATATGCAGATCGGACAAGAATCTATATACTGTAGGGGTTGGACAATGAAACTGAAACGCCTGGTTTTAGACCACAATTAATTCATTGGTATGGTGTGTGGCCTCCTTTTGCGGCCAATACAGCATCAATTCATCTTGGGAATGACGGATACAAGTCCTGCACAGTGTCGAGAGGGATTTTGAGCTATTCTTCTTGCAGAATAGTGGCCCGGTCACTACATGATACTGGTGGAGGAAAACGTTTCCTGACTCGCTCCTCCAAAACACCCCAAAGTGGCTCAATAATATTTAGATCTGGTGACTGTGCAGGCCATGGGAGGTGTTCAACTTCTGAGTGAGTAAAGCTCCATTTTTCTTCATGTTGTGATTCAGAATAGAATGTGCAGGGTGTCCAATGTATTTGTGATTTAAATTAAAAGTTATTATATGGATATGGAGCTTTTTTCACTTTTTTCAACACACTGCTATTATTTTGAACACCACTGTATACACACACATACACACACATACCACAGTAGACCACATAGTTGGGAAAAATGTCATTTCCTCATTCAGATTTCTAGAAGTTAAAAGTGTGTGAAAGCGTGTTCTTGTAAAAATGTTATTAATCATAAAACAGAGAAGAGTTGGTAACCGAGAAACAAACATACTTGTTTCCGTTGATGTTCTGGTGAAACCGTGGTGTGTAGCTCTCCTCTTGTTCCTCACTGTCAGCTTCCTCATCTGCAGGGAAGCCGTACTGGGGCTCAAAATACGGGTTATCATACTCTCGCTTCTTACTTGTCGGGTCGGTAGGCGTCGGCTCTGGGCTGGATTGAGTGAACGGTGGGAGGCATAGTCCAGGGTTCTGTAGAGCCGCACTCGCTGATGCCTCGATCTCAACAGGTTCCACTGGCTCCTGTTCACAAAAAAAGTATAACTGGTTCCTTAAATGGGCTTTAACTTATGGTATGCTTATAAGAATTCCAAAAAAAGCTATTTACAATATACTGTACTGCAAAGTTATACTAGTCCCCTACTTACGGACGAGTTCTGTTCTGGGAGCACGTTCGTAAGTCCGATTTGTTCTAAAGTCTGACAAAGTGAGTCTTGATGAAAAACATAACCGCGCCTAAGGAAATCAATCTCATAATGAAATGGAAGTGTTGTCTCTGCACCTTTAAATCGGGAAGGGAATCCAGAACAACATTTTGTCTCTGAGCTGTTTTCCACTGTATTGGACTGTAAACTCTGTTTTGTTGAGGATTTTCCAAAATTATAATTATTCACCATCAGGACACACGTTACAGGACAGCCATTTTCTATCATCATGCTCCCGGACTGATTCATTAAAACTGATGAGGCCGAATCATTTCTCCCACATCCCCACACACGCACACAGACAATATACCAGACTTTAGACATTATACTGTATACATTAACTTACACACTTAAAATATTGCATAATTCTAAATATTGGCATCTGATGCACTGCAGTGTCTATTTTTTGTACATGTGTGCTAGTTCCATGAATGAACAGGAAGTAGAACCGTGGATTATTCGAAATTCGTAACTCGAATGTTTGTAAGTCAGGAACTACCTGTACGGTACCAAAAGTAATGCTAAAAATAGATTTTTTTCCCCCTGACTGATATAGGAAGTTCAAATTGCACATTTGGTTGAGAAACGTCTATACGCCCAGCTATCAAAGCCTCTTTTAAAATCCTCTTTGTCACAGCTGATGGTTTCCCACTGAGAGGTTTGTCTTCAATGCTGGTTTCCCCTTCTTTAACCGTCTTCATCCATCTGTGCACATTGCTCTCGTCAATGGTGTCATCTTCGTAAACATGCTGTAGCACAGTGGGAGGCCATCAACTGCAACAAAGGGGATTTTCAAAGAGGATTCGAGTGTTGGGATTCAATGATGGCACAAATGCATCGCTTGTGATGGAGACTGTGTTTCATAGTACCTGTGCAGTTTGAACAAACAATGTCGTTAATAATAATACAAAAAAAAAAAAAAAAAAAAAAAAAAAAATT
>JAQQZT010000023.1:8720116-8731362 GCA_030068275.1 Clarias platycephalus
ACATTTACATATGATGGTTGTTTGATCAACGTCAGATTTTTTTAAAGCCGAAGTATTTCCACACAACCGACATGGCTCCTCTTTTCGGGAAGAAGTTCTTCTTTGTCTTTGACATTTTCTTCGTCCATGCTGTTCACCGCTCAACACACACAGGTGGTGTTTCCACCACTCTCATGCAGACGCATACAGCTTGTTTGGTACCACTGCAAAACAATCCCCCTCTCAAACAATGTCCCGCGGTGGGACGTTCCACCGGTCTGTGTTCCCGACGCTTTGTACGCACACACTCACCGGTATTGGAGTATATGAAAAATGAATATAATTTTTTTTTAAAAACACCGGTATTCGGTATGAAAAGGTATACCGCCCAGCCCTAATAGAATACACAACATATTCCACACCACAAACTATCCCTCAGGACTGTGACTGAACAGATTGAAGTAAAATGCAATGGGAAATTTCAATTATTTTTTATTTCTAAATATTCTAAATCTTATTGCTTTTCACAGACAAGATTATGTGCCCCCCCCAAAAAAGAAATTAATGAAGGTGGTGCATTTCAATGTGGAATGTCTTCTGCATATCACTAATGAAAAGTCATACAATTTAGGTATTGTATTTCACGCATTTTCACCAATGTTTTACTTTTCCATTTTAAACGAAATCACAGAGTGAAATGTAATGCCCTGGGTCACTCTTAAAGGTGGATCAGATTCAATTCTGACTCAAGTTCATAGTCATTCTTCTTTCTTAAACAGCAATCCCGAGCGGTGCAAGAGAAATGCAGTCAAGTTTTTGCTTTTCAGTATGAAATGTTTTTTTATAAAGCCATGACGTTTGTGTATTGTATTTCAGGTTATTTGATTGGTGTAATTGCTTTTTGCCTTGGAACAGAATATTCTACATACAAAAGTCCTCCATACCTCAAGCTGCTGTCACTACTTAATTAAAAGTACCTACTAAATTTAAATGAAAACTTGACTCGTAAAAACCTGAATTTGAAAAAGAGCCTGGGAACGTAAGAGGGTTAGTCAAAAATCGTCTGAACTAATGCTGTATTATTAACGCTTTCCTTTCCAGGCTACTGTCCCCACAGTCACTGCTGCACAAGTGAGAACATGCTACATCAGTTTATTTGTAACTGCAGTGCGAGCCATACAGTACATGTGATTTTCCCGAAAGCAGAGTAGAGTGCAGTGATCAGTTTTTTGTGGTGGACCTGATGCCGTTATTCTTTTATCGAAGAGAATAAAAAGAAAGAGCTTGGCTAACAAAATCTGCAAACAAAATTTGGAATGATACTCCAAGGAAAATGAAAGTTTCTTAAGGAGAATCATTACAGGTGATGAGACATGGATTTATCACTATGAGTCTGGGAGTAAACAGCAGAGTATGGAACGGAAACATCCTCAATTGCGGCCAAAGAAAAAATAAAAATAAAAAAAAACGCACGTCTGTGCGCTTCTGCGCAAAAACTTGGTTTTGAGGTCTTCAAGCATCCTCCCTATAGTCCTGATCTCAAGATCCATCAGACTTTCACCTGTACATTCCCCTGAAAGCAGCTCTACAAGGACAATGATTCAGGTCTGATGAAGAAGTGAAGACAGCGGTGCACACAGCGTCATTCTTTATTAAGGGGAATACGCAATCTTGTTGAAAGATGGACAAAGTATATTAACACAGCAAGAATGATGCATCTGTCCTATCTAAAAAAACTAATCTAAATAAATTCTACAGCCAGAGTGCGGATCATTTTTGACTCACCCTCGTGCATTATGCTAAAGAACATGCTTGTAGGCAGCTTCCTACCTTGTGTTCAAGCAGGATGCAGCTGAGCACCTGCAGGCAGGCGTCTACACCCAGTAGCTCCAATGGAAGGTGCAGCGGGAAGTCGACGAGACAGAATCGTGACGAGTCAGGCAAAGCGAAAGTGAGTGCCGGCTGCAGCTCTGGAGGCAGCACTTCCACGTCGACGCGCCGCACGCCGGCTACAGGGACCGGCGAGCGCAGCAGCCTGTACACCCATGATTCCATTTCCCGGAGGTCATGGAGCAACTGAGTACCTTTCTCCTTCTCCTCCACTGAAAGGGCACCAGCCAACACACGCCACATGGTATCCCTGGAGGATAAACACACACACACACACACACACATTATATATACACATATATACTGTACATATACACACACATTATATATACACATATATACTGTACATATACACACACACACACACATATATGTGTGTATATACACATACACACAGTCAGCCAAAAAAATAAAATAAGAGCACACTTCGGAAAAAGAAATAGTATGATGCATATTATATTAATGTGATACTAAGATTATATTATTATTCTCGCAACATAATATCAGTATATAATGTATAGCAATAAATATACTGTTAAAATATCTTATTTTGCACATATTGTACAATTAAAATACATTTAATATATAGTTTTCCTTTTTCTGAAGTGTGTATACATTTTATTGGATCACTTCATGATGATGGTTGTGAATTTAATGCATAAATCAAAATCCAAGGTCACTGTACAAACATGACATCTGCTATATATGAAACAAAATGGCCCTTCATCACAGACCCTCAGGCATAATCCTAGAAGAATTATGGACAGGACTGTGTGAATCATTATAATCCACACTGCAGGATTATTTGTACCCAGTGTGTTGACAGGGACATCGTTTCATCATCACCCATCACTGCCTACACTACCCACAATTCACAAGTGTTTACATCCAAGCACCAGGGAAGGAGAGGACACTCCAGTAAGCATGTCTAAAAATAGGATCATTAGTTTCAATGAATGGTGACACCTAGCATCCTGTAGACTAGGTTACTAGTTTTCAAATAATCTTCACGGTTTCTCTATAAACGGAGGGACAATAGAGTCTATAGAGTAAATACAGTCAGGAAATTGTACAATTTGCTATTTGAACATGATCATGAATTCCTCTAATCCTTAGTAATCTACTAGAATGCAGGGATTAAAGATAACACCAAACCCACTGGTGTGTGGCACAGAGGGAGGATGAGGTCATTAATCAGTTTAAAGTAAAACCCTGAGCACAGATTTACAACGTTCCCCAGAAGACATCCAGTAGAAACATTTACGCAAGTACCTCATCACATGCTTTGTTAATTGGACTACGTCAGGTTAGAAAGAGATCAGACACACACATCTTGAACCGATTAGGTATGGGAATCACCAGGGACCTCCTGATACAATAATGATATCATATCTATTATGACATATACATTTGTATTGTGATTCTATAACCATCACAATTTTATAAACGTCCTGGATTCTTTATAAATTTCATGCAGATTAAAAAAAAAAAAAAAAAAAAAAAAAAAAAACTTTTAAACAAATCTCCTACAACACAGGATACTGTGCTGCCTGCTAATGTGTGAATAGTTTAGAGCACACCACTTGCAGGATTGCAAAGGAATAGCAACATTTTACCGCTTCAAATGCAAATGCAAATAAATTAAAAAACGTATTTAAAAAAATTAAATTATATATTATAGATATACACATGAATTGCCACACAAACGAATCCTGATACATCACTGAATCACTTTGTTCAGCATCTCAACTGCTGATTTTCAACATATACAAACGTGGTACGGTTTTAAACTCCGCATTAGGAGTGACTTTTCCTCGAGACAAATCAGAGCTTGTGAGTGTAGGATGCAGTCAGGGTAGAGAAAGGGGGGAGTGTATCTTTTATGACAGGACAGCGAGAAGGCCATAATTTTCCTGTGTGAAAGCCTCCCACCTCCTGCAGCCGGTCCCCGAGGAGAGTCAGCAACCTCAATCTGTTAAAAAGTCTGCTTCAGCTGTCTCATTCTTACATAAGCGCATTTCTCATTTAGACCTCATCTCTCTATACTTCTGACAGCTCTTACTATCTATCTCTGTCAGACGTTCTGTCTTTGTCTCGCAGGTATCTCTTTGCTCACACGACCTCGGTCATCTTCACCTTTCTCAGACTAGATTTCTCAGAGCAATTTAATGTTCACTGACATGCGAGGAAAAAAAAATCTTTGCTATTAAACCAGTGTAGAGCAACGATGCCCTGTAGCCTGAACCCTCTGTATGCTGCTGTCAACACGTGTTACAATTCTGACTTACAGCTCTGATTATTTTAAAAAACAAATCGAACCAGCAGATCAACACAAAACCATGAACCAGCAAACATTCTCATCCTGATAACTAATAACTGAGAAATATGCTTCGTGAAAAACACATCAAAGTTTTGATTTCAAGGACGCACTGAGACGACCCACGTGCATGTGTAATGTGTCCGGACGCATGCCGCCAAAAGGCCAGTGCTGGAGCAAAGTCAAAAATTGCACTTCTTTTGCCAGGAGGATGCTGCGCTGAGACAGAGAGAGTGCGCCTGAGTCAGAATTGCCCTTTGGAGGTAGGCATTACGCAATCTGCATACTACTAAACTCCCACAAAATGTGCCGCAACCCGGGAGACAGATAAAAATCTCACATTTTCAGTAAACTTGAGCAAACATGAATTCTGTTTGCATGAGGAACAAAATTAAGGCTAATTATTTTTGGACGGATTGACGTACCTGACAATAAAACCTAAATGTAGACACTGCAAAGCTGTACACGATCATGCTCTAACTAATTAAAAACAAATATTCACCTCCTCCTCTGGCCAGCGGACTGAATAATAAGCGGAACAATTATTTGTAGCTTATTGCTGTTGCCTGTTAATACTTTAAGCCCAGCAGAAACACAGATAATGATCTTGGCTCTTTTGTAGTAGTTATCTTTCGTGGTTTTAATTGGGCCCTGAGTGATGTTTCAGTATGTGATGGCAACTTCCCTGTTTTTTTTTTCTTTCTTTCTTTCTTTGCTTTTAGCACATCCTTAAAAATGTCATCTTGTCAAGTCGTGAATTTAAATAGTTTTTATGTATATGTATATATTATATGTATATATAAATCCTCCAAAAAAGAGGCTGGTTCACTGTGCTGTTTTTAAAGTACACAAATCTTTAAGTAAACAAGGATGAAGCCCTTCTCAGCAGACCAGAACCACTGATATCTTACAGTCTGTAGGAATACAGTATGTGCCCAGGGCTCTGCTTTTCAAAAACGAGTTTATTGCAAATTTTATTCCAAATGCTCCGAAAGCAAATCTGGGGAGTTTGGCAGGACAAACAAAAATCAAGGCCTGAACCGGTTACTGAGACTTTGTGAAAGGCGGTTGCTAGGTTACAACAACAAAAAAATAAAAAAAATAAAAATAAGATTCTCTGTGGAGAAAACGGAAAAGGGGGAGCCATCACTCACGACACTTATTGATCTGAACAAGACTGCTGAAGCACTCGTGAAGATTGTTTAATGATAGACACTTGAGGAGTGAGCCGTCACCACGCCACACAAGCCTATTGTCTCACAAACACAACTTACATAACCTTCCTATGGAGAGAACAAGATAATCATCATAAATCATCATCATCCTCTCCCACACAATCTCACGCTTTCTCCTTCGTATAACCCACGCGACATGCTCTCTTTTAACAACAAAGGACAGCAGAACATTCAATTATAGCACATGCTCTTCCTATTTAATAAACTCTATTACTTAATAAATTGCATTTTGTTTATGCCTTCTTTGCAGCATTATGTAAAAAGCAGAGTGACATTACGATACATATTCAAAGAAAAAGGGATAGAATCAGTCATTTCTATATGCAGGTCTAGAAATGCAGAATACTAATCTGTGATGATGTGGTTGTGTACTCACCGCTGGTTACCCTTGGCACTGCCTGCTCTCTGGTTGAGTCTGTGGCTGCAGCAGTCCACCATGCGCTTGAGGATGTAGAGGCACTCCCTGAAAGTGGAGAAAAACGGGTAGTGGCTCAGGATGCACAACGACGTCAGCATGCTGTTGCGATTACGTGCCGATCCCCTGGTGCTGCGTTTGGGACGGGGCGACCGTCCGGTGCCCGCCTCTGGCGCACCGTCTCCTGCCGTGGGCACGGTTTGGTCACCCGAGAGAGACAAGGTGGTTGGGTCGCATTTCTCAGTTGCTTCGACTGCAGGGTCTGTCTGAAAAGGTTTGTCTGTACAAAGAGAGATAATAAGATATAAGAATACAGTACATGAACACAAAATACACTGTACTGAGCTCGGTCTGGAGAAGGAACAAACACGATTAGACGGTGACCGTCATGCTGTTCGCTGTTCGCAACAAAAACATTTTGAAGTCCGAAAAAAAAAAAAAAAAAAAAAAAAAAACCACGCGGGGGTGTAGGTTACTTTTAAAAAAAAAACACAATGTCTATTTGAGTCATCCTCGTATTTATGTAATAAAAAAAAATAAAAAAACTTATTTAAAAATCGTGTGCCGGCGGGTGTGCAATTGTGACGCGTATTTTAAGGGACAAAAAAAAAAAAACTAACTAAAATAAAATCAATTTTAATTAAATGCTCGTTATTTTTTTCCCCAAAGAGGCAGGGAGCCGTGGGTTGCCGATCCCTGTCCTAGGCAAACAAAATTAATGTTGAAAAATAAAATATTTATTTATCAAAATTCCAACAACTTATTAAGAGAGTTATAGATTTTATAACCGATTTCACAGAGCTTCACAAATGCTCAACATGCACACCGCCTGTGACATGAAACACATCGAGTCGGTGGTCCAGCTCCTGCCAAACACGCTGTAGTGTATCTAGTGTAACCTTCTCAAGTGCCTCAGTGATTCTCTGCTTGAGTTCTTCTAGAGTTCTAGAGGGGGTATAAGGACCAGGTGGCTACTACAACAGCACATTGTCATCCTCACGCCTGATCCAAAAGAAAAACGTTAATCTTAATCAGTTTTTACACATCTCTTGAAAATTTGAGACATTTTGAGCGAGAATTGGCGATGTTAGCAGACTACGAAATCATGTTATTTTTTAGGACATAACAGAAACATTAGCTTTAACAGGCACAGAGTTACCGCTGACCTTTGCATTCTGAACGTGAGCGATGGTGGCCCCTCTGGAAGGAGCGGTAAAAGTTGAGGCAGATGCCGTAGCGCGTGACGCCCGAGTCCTTATCGGTAAGCGTGAAGACGAAGGAGGAGTCGTCGCGCAGGCTGACGCGGCGCTGTCGCACGCTCAAGCAGCCTTCCGGTTGGCAGAAAAACACCACGTCTGGGGGCAGAGGGAAGTCTGAGTGGTCCTCTAATGGGTAGCGTCTCAGAAGCTGAGGTGTCTGGGCCACGCTGTCACTACTGGGCTGCCTGAGGGGGGAGGAAGGGAGGGAGGGAAGAGAGAAGAGTTATAGACACCGATTCCAGTGAACTGCAATGAGTATTTTCTAAGTCCTAAGGGCCAGTTTTTTTTTTTTTTGACAGGACATTAATCTGAGATTTGGGTTCAATTTAGCTGGCGTGATGGACTGTCTGAAGAAATCTTTGATCAAAGTTACCAGAATTCTGTGACTTATCATCAGGCAAAAGCTGCATAAATATATTTTTGTGAACTTTTATACACAACAATAACATTTAAACTGAAAAGATTCTAAGCAGCAGAGAGCCTTTTATTTCGAGCACTAAAAACACATACCATCCTGGCACACACCTCAAGCAAACATCTTACACACACTGCCATTAATCCATGCATACTGAATACTAACACACCCAGTCTACACACAGGAGTTACCACACACTAAGAGCCATTACTCCTAGTAAAACAAAAACACAACACATACGGAGAATGACATACGTGCGCTCGGGCACTCTTACCTCGCTCCGACTACCACCAGGTAGTCCAGGAGGCGCTGACACATTTTCTTTTTCTCCATCTCTGGAAGAGCAGCAGGTCTAAGTCATGGCAAGCTCTGAGAAGCTCTTGGCGCAGGAGCTGCCCGATCAGAATGCAGTTAGAAGCAGGTCGTTCTAGACAGGCAGGATCCAAAACATTGTTTTCAGGAAATAAAAGTTCACCTGGAAGTACAAGGAGCAGAAATAAACAGTGGTGATTAATTATTTCCTGATTACTGTAGCAGCGTTTTGATAGTGTAATTGAAAATAAAACCATTAATGACAAACATATTTCCTCACTCCCGTCTTATACTGTAACTTCCCAACCTATAAATATGCAGTAAGAGATGCTGCTCGGCAAACCTGCAAATGTGTTTGTCGCATCGAAAAAAAACGCTGAATATCACACCTCTATGTATCAGACGAGTGTGAATGTGAAAATGATATGATACTACAATCTTTCCTCACTGTACATCTGTTTAGTAAAGGGAATGTAGCCAGTCATGTGTAAAAAAATAAAATAAAATAAAAAATAATAATAAATAAATAAATTTTAAAAACGAATTTTATCACGAAAATGATATACAACATACAGCAAAATACGCTTCTACTCTTGGTTAAACAAAGATCTTTTAATAACCATGGCGTGCAGTGATATTTAGAGGTGAATGGGCTGGAACTTAAACACGAGATCTCTCGTCGTCTGGTTTGTCTGGTTTCTTTCCGCTTTCCAAAAACAACAGGACACGCGGCCGCCGAGTACGAAAGAGTGCGTGAACACAAACGAGAATAGCCTGGCTGTCGGAGTCCATCGTGAACCGTGCCCAGGACGAAGCACTGAATAAATGTTATAAAACCTCATGACTATGAATCAAAGCAACAAAATAATTAAATAAAGCGAGGAAATGATCCCGTTTTGCAACACTTATCAGTATTGCTGGTCTTCCAACGTTTTTGTTATCCTGGCAACGCTTGTTCAGAAAACAGTCACGCTGAATACACACGATGAACATGTCCAATTCCTCCTAATGCATTTTTATTTTGACAGGGCTTCAGCGGCGCGTGTAAACACCTACATGCTCAGACAGTTGAAAAGCAATTCTGCCCTATTCTCCATGGGATCCATCGACATATGCCGGCACACAATCCAAACCCAACAAACGGACACCATCAAATAATACTCGCTTTCTCATTAGGAAGAAAGGAACCCGTTCAAACACAATCTACTAGGATAGCTGTAGCATTTTATCATCATGTCTACTTTCAATTAAGGCATGTTTACTTTCTGATTACCTACTGTAGCTAACCCATGGCGTTTTATCAGTGACGAAGACAAATGAAAATGACAAAAGAGCCTGTGTTTATGATGCATGCTGTGATCTGCAGTAAATTGGAGTGTTGACTCGAAAGATAAGTCGCAATTCTAAGTTTAAACAGTTTAAAAGTATTTTTCATTTATGTTACACCATCGTAACAGAGATGTTCAATGCTTGTTTAATGGACACGTCAGTGGTAGAGATGGGAAGTTTGAATAATTTTAGTGGCTCCGGTTCTTTCAATCTCGTTCATTAAAATGGACGAATCTTTTTTATTTAGTTCATTTTGTTCTTTAGATCGGAAATAAAATAAAATGTTACATTTTCAATAAACAGACTCCCAACATGTCTACATACACAAATTTTGGATATAGTACCAATAATTAAAATATTACAATGTAGCTAAGTACATATTATGATAAACAGAATGTGCAGCTCACCTCTCCTATCTTCTGGCCCGTTCTTTTGAATCTATTGCACTGTATAGCGTCTATGGAGTCATGTGACAAAAGAACGGACGACTAGGAGTAGAAGACTCATTGAGAAGAACCGCTCAATTCTGTTTCCTGTGTACTGAATGGCGTAGTGTTTATGGGAGTCACATGACAAAAGAACGAATGATTTGGCCCAAAGACTCAAAGGTTACTCATTTCTGTTTCCTGTACATAACCTACGAAGGTCAGTGGGCTAATATTTTGTTTTTTGAGCATCACTAGACAATCGAGACACATACAAAAACCTTTAGAAAGCAGAATCTCTGAACAAATACAGTAAACGTCTTCTTAAATATTAGTTCAATATTTTTTTTTTTTGTTAAGCCAAATTTCAACCATCATTACTCACTCATTTACCTTTAGTATGTAATTTATTCTGATCAGAGGTGGGGTGCCTCCTGGGTGATTTTGGGAGGTGAAGAACAACTGGAAGGAAATCCATACAGACATGGAGAGAATCAGTGACGTGGGTTCTGGATTGAACCCAGGACACTGGCGCTGTAAGGTCCTTTCACTGGCAAACCTGCCAGCACAACTGTGGTCAACCTTCACATTTTCTACCTTCTGCATTTCAAAATAATAATGATAATACAGTGGAACCTCAGATTACGAGCATAATTCGTTCCGGAAGCGGGCTCGTATTCCAAAACACTTTTCCCATAAGAAATAATGGAAACTTAAATTATTCATTCTACAGCTCCAAAAAATAAATAGATAAAAATAATTAATACAAAATATAACGTAAAAATAAAACAAATTAACCTGCACTTAACCTTTCAAAAAAGTAAAAAAAAAATCCAGACAGATAAGTATTTCCGTTTGTGCGCGCAGGCATGTGTGTGTGTGTGTGTGTGTGTGTGTGTGTGAGGTTAGAGTAAGTGGAGACTTCTCCTTTCAGCCCCTCCTGTCTCCCTCTTCACATCTTATACAGTAAACATTTCTTAATTAAACACACACACATTAACGGAAAGACTGTTGTTCTCTTCTAAATTATTAAAGCTTCTCCGCTTTATTTTAATGTTGCTCGTGACAGCGTAACAGCCCGTTAATTCATGCTCGTGTAATGATGAGATGGACAAACTGGTCGATGCCCCCGTTTTTTTATTTGCTGCATTGTCGGGCTATAGTACAAACTTTCGGGTGGATCCTGCACTTAAATCAAACAAACAAAAAAAAAAAAACTACTGAAGAACAAAACTCAGGCTCTATATCCTAGTTTACATCTGGCATTTACGTTCACACACACACACACACACACACACACACCGGACTGCATTACCCACAATCCATCTCCCGCACTGGAATACACTTCCGTAAACAGCGGTCATAAATCAACGTCTCTCTCCCGCTATACTGTTTTATCTGAAAGTTAGCAATGAACATCGCTAATGACACTCGTGTGAGCACAGACTAACAGAATCACTGCTGTAAAGTAAAACAACAACAAAAAAAATTAACCAGCTCCTTACATTTGAAAACAATAGCGACAGAGAAGAGTTTGTGTGTGTTTCCTTTGGGAACCTGAGAGGAGTGGGGGCTGTAAAGCTGAGAGAGAGAGAGTGTGTGTGTGTGTGTTGGTGTAAGTGAATGAGCGCGCGCACACACACACACACACACACACACACAAACACACA
>JAQQZT010000023.1:8739260-8756277 GCA_030068275.1 Clarias platycephalus
ATGTTTGTGGCTGTAATGTGACAAAATGTGGAAAAGTTCAAGGGGGCCGAATACTTTTGCAAGCCACTGTATATACTGTATATATACATTTATATAATATACACACACACACACGTGTACACACACACACACACACACACACACACAGACGTGTGCATGTATTTTATATAATCTAGTGATTATCATTTGCCACCTTATAAGTTATAATAAGACCTAATAAGGCCAGTATTTGCACTCCTGTTATATGCTATACTGCAGTACCTGTACTATGCAATGACAATACAAAAGTTGTAACTACTATAAAAAAAATAAATAAAGTAGGTCTGTATTGTAACGCAGTACTGAGGAGAGAGCAACTGTCTGCCAAAACCCACATCCAAAACCAGTTACAGACAGACTAATAGCAAGAACACACATCTGATAACGTTATATCATTCATCTTAACAAACACTTTGTCTATTTAATAACTACTTCTAAGTCATTCTGAATTTTGCCTCTGTGTTGTTTTTTAGATTGAAACCGAAAGTTAACAGAGCTGACATTTTGGAGTCAGTGGAAATATAAAGAGAAACTTATGAGATTTACAGGACTGTCCATCACCTCCATGGTTATTTCTGCTCACCTTTTGGCTACCGAGTATCAGTGAGAATTTAAAACTACTTTCACCCCTGTTAATTACACTAACTGTCGATCGTCAGCTCCGCCAGTCGCAGGTTAGTTCGTTGTGCCAGTTATGGAAGAACCACAGCCGTGCTGATACTCGGCCCAACAACACTCCCTCTCGTGTGATCTTGCTTAAATATATACATGTTTAATTGCCGGCAAAGTAGAACAGTCTGTATCTAGTCTTATTTCTCAAATCTTCCTTCACTTACTGAGACAGAACGAGACAGAGCGAGCCCGAGTGGAGATTTATGCACTGAGGCTCAGGGTTTAAAAACACCTGAACAAATGATTCCAGGTTTAGAGGGGGAAAAACTAAATATTGTTTTATTGGTTACCCACAGGAGAGTTCTCTGACGTTAAATCATGGCTCTGCTAGGTCTGGTAACAGAATACACCCGGAATAAACATCACTACATATCACGGCAGTAATATCACATCGAGGCGATAATATTGTTACATCACGCTAAGCCTTGCTCAATAATGAAATCTCCTTTGCAGTGCAAAAACAGAATGCGCCCTTAATGCACGGGAGATAACTATCTATTGTTCACAAAGGCACAGAGCTAACTAAACTGACTGACATCTGCTCCTCCACCCAGCAAAACAAACAGCCTTTTCGCCTCACACAAACACGGTGGCGGAAATGTTTAACAAACAAACATTGCGAGGAATTAATTGAAAAGTGGAGCAAGAGGGAGGAAACCAATACAACAAGTTTTTATCCTGAATCATGCAGGTTTTTCGTCTGAGATTATGCATGCTAATCAGGCATTTATTTAAAAGAAAATCTGTTTCAGTTAAGGCGATTTTTCAATAAGTATGTCAGCGACATGCTTAAATTGGGTTATTAGTAAAAAAAATAAATAAAAAAAAAAAAGCCTGAAATGGTGCCAAACCTCCTACTGCATTATCAAATTTACTGCATGGTCTGTGATCTCAAAGATCTGTGACAGATGGCGTCAGGCTCCGGTGATTAGCCTCAGAATGACCCTCTTGGGATTGAGACCTCTGAAGCTGTTAAGACCAATGGGATCTGCTCCATGTCAGGAACACCATGACTGGAAGCATCCGGGTCTCTGCAGGCATTCTGAGGGTGTTGTGGAACTGAAGGTCGCTGGGCTCGAAAGGTAAGCGCCGTTGGTTTCCAGTTTATGGCTAAGGGGGTGGCATGGAGATGTGTGGAGTGAAGATGACAGAACGTTGACTTCCAGACCTCTAAAATACGGCCTGCAGGGTGATGGAACGGTGCGTTTTTAAAAAAAACCAGAGTTCCGCTGTGATCTAAGCATGTACGCTGCATATAATTCCAACCTCTGTGCTACTTCTGCACTGCCGAGTTCTCGAGTCATTTCCACAATGCCACCTGACAAATGTTTTTGCTTTGGTGCAATTTTTAGGTGATGACCTGTATCGTTTAAGGGGGTGGTGGCTGAGCTTTCTTAATAACACTGATAAGGATTAAAAACTATGAAAAGTCATTAAACACGCTATTTAATAATAATAAAAAAAAAACGATTAGTGTTTGCGAATGTGTGCCTGGTTAACAGTTCAGCTTTTTCAGCATCACAGATCTCACGTAACAGCTTCAGCCTCGTGTGTTTCATTAACACCACAGTGGACATGTTTCCCTGAAGGCTTTTAAAGATTCATTGCATCGGGTAATTCACGTGGCAAGTAAATGCATGGTTGCCATCCACTGTCACACCCACCAGAGGCACGCATGCTCAGTCAAAAGCTCTGCGTGCTGTCCTGATGTGCGTTCACGAAGCTGTGCAATAACATCATGTAAACCACGATAAGTACGGAGACTGGCACAGTTTCCATCCAAACAGTAAATTAAACTAAGCTAAGATAAATAAATTACCCAAAAATAAAAAAAGAGACACAACAGTACTGATCACTTTTGGTTTTAACACGATTAATAATAATAATAATAATAATTGAAGGATGGAAGAACAGAGCTCTGCTGAATTTTGAAAATGTTCACATCAACATTTAATGTCTATTTCAAACGTTCATTTGGTTATTATTTTATGTTATGAATAAACTTATCACTCTTGACAATTTCCTTCTTTTCACTTCCACAGCTGAATAAAAATCACCAATCCGTACTTCGTTTCACAGACAGGGGCACAAACACTGATCTGATCGTGACCGTGAAGACACAGCTCATAATGACGCAGAAGAAACAGATTGTGTGATGAAGTAAACTGGATAATTAATGATGCATGTGGCTCGAGTAACTACCCCGGGGAAACGGGATCGCTGCGGCTGTTTATGGTTTTCATTAAAACTGTGGGTTATTAAAGGGTGTCCTATTTTTGCTCCAGTAATATTGTATGGGTGAGGGTTAGGTGTTAAAGTGAAGTGTCATTTCTGCAGGTCACCTATTGTATATTGGAGGAAGGAGTGGGGGATGGTGCGGGAATATTGATTTGAATGTTCAAATAATGTTTCGATTTGCGTATGTGTGTGTATTTTGTCAGAATGAAAAAAAAAGAAAGAAAGAAATTAACTGATGACCCCCCCCAAAAAAAAAAAAAAAAAAAAAAAAAAAAAGAAGCATTTTTGTGATAATTTGCATGACACTAAGCATTTCCTGCGAGCATCGTGGATCATCATCTTGGTTTAATCTAACTCAAAAACAGCTTTTAATATGTTACTAATGGTCTTCATTTTCCTTGTGTTCATTCCTGATTTGCAAAATGAAATCTCATTAATTGTGCATTATAAAAATATTAAATATCATGATGCGAATTCATTTCCGTATAATTTCCTTCTTTCTGTTCCTCCTAAGCAGCACCACTGTCAAACTTCAGCTCGCAGTTTCATTTCTTTTAAAGTAAAAGTGGATTGTTTTCTCTTGAAAATTTAGTGTGTCTCGGTTTCTCACAAAGTTTATATGAATAGTCCGGATTTCTGCCTAAAAACAAAGACTGAAAGAAAATCCCAAAACTCTGAATCATCGCACAAACCAAAAATTAAGCCTGTCACATGCATATCAACATCAAAAAACAGGATTCATTTATCAATTTAGGAGCATGCACTTAATCTTTTATCTTAAGAATAGCTAATTGCTCTTGACAGAAATAATAAGAATTATAATAAGAATAAGTCACTTATGCAACGACAATTACAAACTGAGACCCAAAAGCATTCAAAATGAATCCCTTCTCTCTGTAAAGCAGCACTTCTCACACAGACACACGGCGATATAAAAGATCAAAGCCAAGAGAGGAGAGAAACGACAACCATGATTAAGCTGAGAGACGGTGCAAGAAAGGCAGATCTGCTCTTGTCCATTCAGCCACACAGACTTGTTCACTACTGAGGTCCTTCCTATTTACAGCGGCGTATAAATGTGCAATCTGCTTCCTCTCTAATGCACTCTCGTGCAAATGTGGAGGGGTTGCGAAAAAAAAAGCAAAAACCCAGAGGTACCAGTGACGCAAAACCCTGACCGAGATATGAAGTCATGCTGCAGGAAGTAGTCGAGGCTCAGAATAGTAAGAAAAGCTAGACATCGTTTAGATGCAAAGGACAATCATGTTAGAGCACGAGGATGTGCAGTTTACATAAATGCTAGGTGCAAGACCAGTGACTCAAATCTTCCATCTCTCGGCCATTATTGATCGTGCACAGTCATGCCGGAATGAATCATTTAACTTATAAATAGTTGATAATCATCATTTATATTTCTTCATACACATAATATCCATACATGGTGTATACCGCTTATCCTTTACACTCTTTACACTATGGACTGTAGGATGAAACCCGACCAAGCACGAGGAGAGAGTGCAAAAACTGGGGGAGGGATTCAAACACACAACGTAGAGGTGTGAGGCAACCGTGCTAACCACTCAACGTCCAGGATACGTTCTGTCAAAAAGAAGCGTCATCCTGTTTGGACGCTGTACGAACATCAAATAATTAACATAGCAAAGCTAAATAGGATATTCTATGTAGTGTGTAGTTTTGTTCAACTTCCAGATCTATACTTTGCATCGTGCATTTCTTCTTTGCATCTTGCTGCTGCTCTCACTAGGACTGGTTTTGCTCTGTTTGGAAGAGATAATTTTTTATCTGGATTTCTGAACACTTGTATAACCTTATTGTTGTACATGACTGTACGTCTCCTTCCTTTTTTCAGTTCATATTAACAGAGCTTCTTGAGATTTGATTTCCTCATTCCGGTCAACCCCAATGCTTAGGACTGTAACTGTAAATAATTCACAAATAAAAATCATACAACCTGAAATTTTCAACGAAACGTTTCAGTTTGCAAAAAAGCTGATAGATTGTCTGATAGATGTCATTATACCACAGTGTGATTGGTCAGAATTTACATTATATCATTCATCGAGGGGAAAAAAAAACATCATGACGACATGCAGGCTACTCTGACTACTATTTACCCAAACTATTTAAAGAAGAGTTCTCCTTACAGCAGTACCAATAAAGAACTATAATTCATTTATGAACCGTTTACTGGTTTAGGAAGTCTGCTTTCAGATCACACAAACAATTAAACAAAATAATTAAATAAATACAGCGGCCATGTTACGCTGGCGTCACTTAGCATTTCTCTCTCTCTCTTCCTTTTTTTCAATTTATGAACCTCTTTAAAATCTCTTTCCTTATCGCATGGGCTTGAAATAGCTTCCGACTATGCCTGTGCTTTTATTAAGTAACACAGCTGCCCATAAACCCGAAGATCCATCTCCGCTCTATATAATAACGTACAGCCCAAACAGATGGAAGCTACTCTTTGCTTCAGCTACAGAAAACGTGTCCATGCAGTGTTTCAAATAATGGCACTCAGATGGCCACACAATTACAGCTCTCAAGGCGGATTCGAGCCCTAATTTCCATGCTCGCACCAACTAATGGCCTCCCTGCAGACCCCTGAAGTAAAGAAAGCCCGCAACACTACTGGCTGAACAAATGATGAGGAGTTCTGGCTGAGTTCACCACTGATGCATTTAACTTAGTGCTATGCAAATCCCAGCTGGAGTCTAAACAGGACACATAGAGCTGTAATAAAGTTTTCGTATACCACTGTGCAGTCGATTTCTCGAAATAACTGATTGATTAGACGGTATACTTTTCTGTATAAGCACGGCACGACTACGAAGAGAATCAGGTTGATAACAAATGTCCTGGTCCTGATATGTTATCACTTCATTAGTAACAATTCATTAACAAAGACCTGTATAGCTGACAATACACAATCAAAAGCTAGCAATAAACAGATAAGGTTTCTTTAAAACAATTTTCCAGTTCCTTGGCAACATTTCTATTTAGTTTTCAATTTTTTTTTTCTTTAATAGATAAAAATGTGATCATTTATAGCTGATAGGTGATGATAAGTGATGTCAGGTGCTAACCTGTCTCTCAAAATCATGAACGGTTATTTTACATTTATTATAATTATTAACTGTTAAAATGCATATGAGAATAAAAGCAACAACAAGAGCACAAGAGCAGTTACCTGTGATACACTAGCGGTTCATAGAAATTTTACTTACTATAAAGACATAAAATATAAATATATCTCCTCTTGTGTAAAAGAACTGAAAGCTCTTTATTACTTAAAACAAAATGAATCATCTCTATAACCAGCAGCACTTCCAATTGAACACTTGAGTATGTTGTTTCATGGGGTCATGGGGCATCACATACACTGGATGGGAATGGATTATTTTTACAGTGTTACTGCAACCACAAGCAGAATCCTAAATCTCTGGGTCTTTACTGACGGACATCAGCAAAAGGATGCTCTGTAGGCCATTCTGCATGTGATCCGATTATGTGGCATGGAAACCTTATCTCATCAAGTGTCCTATTTCGGGAAAATGAACGAGATAAATGCAGAAGAGAAAAGAAACAGGTAATCATTGTATTCTATAGGAAGGTCAAGCTTATAGGATTTTAGGATGTGTTGGATGCTGGGGAATTCTCAACAATGTATGCATGTAAACAGATATCGGTTTTTAAATTAACAATTGTCTGGTTAAAAGCTAGTTTTAAGAATGCACCAGTCCCATTTATTTTTACATTACTGAAAGATTCCTAATGTGTAATAGCTGCATATTAGCCAGGACATGAGACAGCAGTATGGTTCAAGTGAAAAATAAAACATTAGAATATTAATTACTTCCAAAAACATGTCGTAAAGTCTTTCATTCCTCTCATCCCACAGCAATATTATGTTGCATTAATATTAAGGAAAATGTAACTTATGTTGTTAAAAATGCTATAATCCTCAGTTTTAGTACTGATCGCCCTTAGTAAAAAGCTTAGTATTTGGACATTTTCTTTTTCACTGAAACCTTCACAAATTTCCGTGTCTGCCATATTGAATGATAATTTCCAAATATTATTAATTGTTTGGCAAAATAGTTTGGTATAGTACAAAGCAGTTTTCGATTACCACATAGCGCGACGATAAGAACCAGAATGGACTAGTCAAATGGGGCATTGAGCCCATCTCTCATTTCTAACCATGTCCCCAAAACGTACCACGCCTCAGACAGAGCTGTCATTAGCAAGACGTCTCTTTCACTCAGACATCCAATTGCTTTAAAGGTCAACTTACTGTACAACTTTATAACCATCTACATTCTCGTCATATAGATTTATAAAGAAGTGACAGGGTGTTGGGCGTGTGACAGGAGGTGTAACAATCAATTACACAAACAGATGTCATTGTTCTGCCAATCCATACTATCTATAATGTTTTGCTACTTAACGGTTCTGTGCTTGCAAAGACCGACAAGCTTGGGAACATTTTCCTGCATTTGGTTGATTATGTACTGGAAGCATCCGGGATCCAGACAGCTAACGCTCTGAAGATCTGGGTACAAGCCCGGCCGTTGGGGAGTTGCCACACCCCATATTACTGAGTCATTGCATGCAGTGCCGGGGTCCCAAGCCCGGTTAGAAGTCCAGGAAGGGCACCCGACGTAAAAACCTGTGCCAAGTTATGTGCGGATCTGATGGTCCACCGTGGCTCAGTGCATGTACTAGCCTAAGGGCATTGGTGGCTCAGTGGTAGTTTTCCCCACCTGCCATGCGTTCAATTCCCACCCAATGCCCAAACCACAACCACGGATAAAAAGGGAGGGTTTGTCAGGATTGGCATCCGGCGTAAAAACCTGTGCCAAGTTGTGTGCGGATTGAATAGTCCGCTGTGGTGACCACTCGACAGGGAGCAATGTGTACTGGTAGCATTATTTGATACGGATATTTGTCAGAATTTATCAGAATATGCTACCCATCCAGAAAATTATGAAAGCATGCTTCACATACAGCTACAGTTAGCATTTTCTTTCCCTTTTGGATGGTATCTATCTATCTATCTATCTATCGATCCACCCTATGGTAAGCATTTATTGACCAGGGTAGGTTGCACACTTTGGCAGGTTTAGCTAGGTAATACACCTGTTCTAAAAAATAAAGACTTTAAGATTATATTTTACATCAATGTCACGTTTTCTGGTATTATGGAAAGAAAAAGAAAAAAAAAGAGTGTACCTTTAAAATGTGCTCTATGTGTGTGTGTGTGTGTGTGTGCTTCCCTGCTGAGACACATTTGCCCTCCAGCAAGGAGAAGCTATTTGATGACATTCAGAGCTTCTTTTTTTCCCCTCCCCCATAAATTACATGGTGGACAATGATGAAATAAATATTACAGCTAAATTAAAACCATTCCGTATCATATGTGGAGTTTAATCTAAACATAATGCTGTATAAACTAGACAGAATGCGGTTTGGGATGTGTCAGGTTACCTAGTGACGCCGTGCTAATGGAGAAGCTCCGAGAAGCTAACGGCTAATCCTACATCTCTCCAGTCTAACTGTCAGTAAGTTAACGTTAATCATTTCAGCACTCATCTTCTCCTCATATTTATTCCATATTGTGCATTCTTCATTCGCGTTACCTGCAGCCTCACGGTCAGAAGACCTGCTCCTCGTACTGTAGGTGTACGTGTACGTCAGCTTGTACAGTCCTTCAATTCCATTCAGTTTAATCAGCTGCACCTAGCTACCTAGCTAGCTGGATCATTAACGTTAGCACGCACGAGCGCGGATTAAATAGCAGCGCGAGCATTATTAGCATCACTCAACATTACTGGGAAAAAAAATAATGTTCACCTCTGGAAAATCGGTCTATATCCTCCAGATATTGTCTTCTGCTCCTTGAAGAGAATGCCGCACATTTATATCTTCTTATACCACCTTCACTTGGTCAGCGAGTGATGCAGCGATGAAATGCTACGTGAAACCTACCTCCTCCTCCTACTACTCCTCATCCTCCTCATAACACTCGTTTTCACTGTACATTAGGGTCGCCTTCCGAATCACACCGTACTCCCCTCAGAGAAGTGCACTACCTATGCTGTTAAACGCGTCTCATACACCCTACAGACCGCACCTATGTGATGAACGAGGAGCCGATGGAGACGCAGCTGTCATGACTAGTAGTTCCGCATTAGGAGCTAACCGAGTGGACTGTACCATTCCTCCGAGAGGAGGGGGGGGGAGCACTCAGGCTTTCACGTTTAGCTCGCAGTACTTCGAGCCGACAAATTTTACGCATTAAAGTCTTAAACATGAAGTTTAATCTGTCATCATGGCTGACATTAATCGTCTTTGCAAGAGCGTTCAATCGAAAAAAAAAAAGAAGAAAAAAAATCGAAAAGGCTGTACGTTTTATTACCCCTACAGAAGCTCTATTGGTATGTCCAGGATTTGCATTCCTTCTAAATAGGCAATGACAGGCATGCATATATACACCGATCCAGCCATAACATTATGACCACCTGCCTAATATTGAGTAGGTCCCCTCTTTTGCCACCATAACAGTGATGCACTGACAGCTTACTATCACAACTACCTCGAACCTTTTCATCAATTTGATCTATAAGGCCAGCCTATCCATCAGTGTGCCCTGTACGCCTATAACCCTGTCATCATCACTGGTTTTCCTTCCTTGGATCACTTTTCATAGGACCTGACCACTGCAGACCAGGAACATCTCACAAGACCTGCTGATTTGGAGTTGCTCTAACCCAGTCCTCTAGCCATCACAATTTGGCCCTTGTTAAATCCTTACGCTTGCCCAGTTCTTCTGCTTGAAAACACATTACCCGCCATGAAAAAGAAAGGATCATATACTGCCTAATATACTGAATCCATCCCACTTCCAGTCGACATCGGAACGATATATTAAAAATGTAGCTACTCTGAGAAAGGCCAAATTGTGATGGCCAGACAACTGGGTTAGAGCAATTCCAAACCTGCAGCTCTTGTGGGATGTTCCCAGGATGCAGTGCCCAGCCCCAGGACATAAGAAAATTGATCCTAGCAAGGAAAACTGAAGAACTGGTGACACGGTCATGAGCAAAGGGGAGCAAAGACTGGCCTATGTAGGCTGGCGATAACGTAGATCAAGTAGAGGAAACAGTTAATGCTGGTTTCAGTAGAAAGGTGTCAGAACACAAAGGTCATTATTGTTTTGGTGGCAAATGTTATGTGTAATGTAATGTTATGGCTGATCAGTGTATATGGATGGATGTATAAAGAACTGTCTTAATTTAAACTGCCCATGATTGTCTATCTATCTACTGTATCTATATACATACAGGCACATGCTTATCCCAATCATTAGGTCCACCTCGGGAGTACTGAGTTTTCCTTCAAAACTGCCATAATTTTTTATGGCATAGATTCAATAAGGTGTTGAAACATTCCTTAGAGATTTTTGGTCCATACTGACAAGACTAGTAACAAGAGAGCAAGAGTTCGACGTGTTGTGTTCGAAGATGCACTTTAGCATACCCCACTTGTAACTAAATGTTTATCGAGTTACTTTCTATTAGCTTGAAACAGTCTGAAGATTCTATTCTGTAACCCCTGCCTTCTCTGTAAATCCTAGATGTGGTACTGTAGGTGCTTGAAAATCCCAGATGTTTTAGAAATCCTCAGATGAGCCAACAACCACGCCACGTCCAAAGTCACCTTTCTTCCCCAGTTATGATATTCGGTCTGAACTTCCGCAGATCCTCATTGCCATATCTAGATGCCTAAATGCACGGAGTTGCCACCATGTGATTGGCTGATTAGATATTTGTGTTAATAAGCAATGAATGAACAAGCAAACTAATGAAGTGGCCAGTGAGTTTGTGTGTGTATGGTTTATTTTATAAATATGGCTTATTCTAACTCCTTATGAATTTTTACCCTAAAATGAAAAAGGCAATATTGTGACTTTCAATTAAGATATTTACAAGGTAAACTTATTCTATTAAAAAGTGAAGAACAAAAAACAAAGACAGGGAGCAATCCCATATTTCAGGTCAATGTATTTCAGTATAAAGAATAGCTGAGGTTTTTAGTCATCTACATTTTCAACAAAACATTTTATATACACTCTGGCAGAACAATAAAAGTTGTCAGATTTAAATTATGTGTATAAAGCAGTTTATCCAAACACTTAAGGCATTAAAATGCAAGTTTGCATTTATATGCCACCAAACCGCAGATGAGTGACAAGTAAAAGGTTCAACCAACAAGGGCATAGAAAATAATCATTAAAATAAGATCAGAATGAAATGGTTGTGTCAAAAGCCCACACGTTAACAAACAGTATTGAGTATACTGTATGTGTGCAAACACACATACACACACAAATTGTGAAAAAACAATGAATGGTGTAAAAATTTCACTCTCCCCACCATAGTTGTGTTAGACAAATTCAATACAAATTCAATAAACAATTCAGAAGACTTGATAACATAATTTTATCTAAATCTTCTTTCAAAGAATGCTTTTTTCAAGATGGCAAATATAATCAGTTATACTTGCACTATCCTTATAAACGGTTTGCAAAAATCTCTATGATTCACTTGAGTTGTTAACCTTTTAATCGCATTAGACAGTGCTTAGAAACAAATCATTTTAATAAATATATTCACAATTAAATTGATTTTTATGTATGCTAAGAAGAGTAGCATGCGAGTTGAAGGGACAAATTATACCATAAAAAAAAAAAGTACTTTTTCATAAAATTTTGAACAATTACAGTAAGAACCAGCAAGAATTAATACAAGCGACAACTAACTCGCATAAAGAACAAAACAGTACCGGGTTAAAGAAGAAAGGAAAAAAAAAAAAAAGAGAAAATTAGCTGACATCACTAAGGCCAAAGCATGAATAAGAACTGGAGGTAAATTATATGCATCATATATAAATACACATGATCATTTTATTCATCTTAAGTAATAGGGTTTTATCCAGATGGAGATCCTCTACCTGAAAACGCAAACATGGAAATTCCATCGGATGCATTTATATAATAGTATTCTGAGCAATTTTATTTAAATATGATCACTGCTACATCATAAGGAGGTATAAGAAAAGTTCATGTTTGAATGGGCCAATGTGCATATATAAATACTACTTTGCATATTAATATCTTTCTAATCCTGGGCTGTTTAAATCCAGTCCTGGAGGACCAGTGTCCAGCACTGTTTGGTGAATTTTCCACTCAAACGTAGCTGATTTAACTAACTTAACATAGCTGATTAACTGTTAACTGGCAGACAATTGTCTGGTTTGGTGGATGTATTTAAGTGTTTTGTGATACTGGCCCTCCAAGACTGGATTTGAACAGTCCTGGTCTAAATCTGTCTGACTGGAGATGCATTTGAAGTAAACATTCATGTGGTTTCTCATCCGGATTCAATCCAGATACCAGGGGGTAAATAAGAATTAGTACTAGGAAAGATTTTTAAACAGAGAACAGGGTTAAAATTTAGTTGAAGCTCATATTCTTCACACTACACGAGGCTCTTCATACTGTAATTCCAATCAATGCTCATTAAAGCTCCAAGCATGAGAAAGCGCACAAGACCCACTTTTCCTCAGTGTTACAGGTACAAATCCACTTCATCTGACTAAATCGATATATATTATGAAATACCGTTATCAAGCTGCAAAGCAAAGCAATGAGGTTATTATAAATATGCTGATTAAGGGAAAAAAAATAAAGTGGGTGAGGCAAACGGCCCTGTAGCAGTTTTAATTGGTGTGACAGTGGTCAAGTTGCCAGAGCATTGCCTCAGATAAGAAGTTGCATTGATTGTTAAAAGCCAATGTATATTTAACATCTAGTTCAGACAATCTGTTAATCACATTGTAATCTGTTTTCTGCACCGTTACGCATTGGCAATCTATTGGCAAGGTGGCCGTGTGGACAAGACATTAAAAGAGTTTATTCTATAATGAACTTGTAATAGCAGTTACTCAGTGACAATGGATGACATAAAACACAAGAAAGTTATAAACCCATATCTATTTCAAATGTTATAGGTTTTACACTAAAATTTACAGTAGTTTTTGTAAGCAGCATATTGGTTTATGTCGACAGGTCTACTGACGCCTACCGATCCCTGTGAGTAACGTGCTGGATGTTTATTGATAGTTGAAGCAGAGGTTGCTGTCTGGTCACCGTCACCATCCCACTGCTTCTAGACAGTGAACATAAGATTGTATGTAGCTTAACATTATAGTCATGCCCACTCCTTCTGGAAGTTAATCAAGAAATAGCAAAACATAAGACTTCATCAAGCCAACTGAGAAGCTTTAGGTTATCCCCCACCAGTTCAGAATCCTGACACATTAGCCATATGGAAAAAAAAAAAAAAAAATTATATATATAATGCCTTTTTAACATTATACAAGCTGTAAATCACTTATAGATTTTTAGACTATGTGACTGATGGCTGGTTCATCATGAAATAAATCAGCAGATATCCCACTTCATAAACAAGCTCATATCAAAGCAAAAATAGCAAATTATGAAAGAGGCTTATCAACTGTCTCAAATTATCTGCAGATTAAGTCATTTATAGGAGCACTGCTCCATGACCATGTGCGAAAATGAGAGGTTTTTGGCCCCAAAGTGCAGGGAGAAATAATGCCCATACAGTATAGAGCCAAACTTTCTGTTAGGTCACTAAGTCACTGCATTCATCTGCTTCTCGAAGGCATATGCCTCTGGATTTATGCTCAAATGGGCTGCAAGTTTTCCCAGTGGAATAGGTATTGTAAAAAATATATATAATCAATTGCCTTTAAATGTACAGTCATTCATTCCAGTAAGCAAGAATCCTGATCAAAAAAAAAAAAAAAAGTCTATGCTCAGGCCCTAAACATTCCTAGATGGCCTAGACAGTCGAAAGAGTGCCGTTTCTGAGAAGACTGACCGCAAACCACTGTATCCTGCACAGGAGAGTACAATCATAAGTCCAGAGGAAAATAAAACAAGCTCCTCAAGGCCAGGGCTTGTAATGGGACTGAAGAAAGGTATGATCCTGCACCGTCTAGCTGTAAAAACCCTGCGTGACTATGTCCTTGAGGCTGGCCGTTCATAGTTATTTTTCATTCATGGACATCCCAGATTTCAGACAGAAGAGGGGGGAGTTTTTTGTCCTGCAGTCGTAGAGCGAAGACCTGCTCAGAGTGAACGCTGCTCAGGGTGCGCAGGCTGACCAGCTTCATCAGCATACGTGGGAACATCAAATGATCCTGGAATGTGGATCGGACACATATGGCATGAGCACTCATGGTACATTTCATACATACAAGGATTAAAATCAGTTCAGTAGGTACACAGTAACTAATAATGGACTGGAAATTATATATACATATACCCACACACACAACCAGTCATTTCACACGACCCTCCTTTGATTTGTATTCTTTCTACGGCTCTAATCCGAGGCAGTTGATTTTTGAGGCTGGTAACTCTAAATGAACTTCCCCTCTGCAGCAGAGGTACATTTTGGTCTTTCTTTCCTGGGATGGCCTTCATGAGACCCAGTTTCATCATGGTGCATGATGGGTTTTGCAAATGCACTTGACAATACTGTTCTTGCAAGAACTGTTCCAGAACCTTTGGGTCTTAAAATAACTTACTGTTCTTGTTACTTAATGCCATACTGTATGTGTTATTTCATATTAAAAAATTTTTTTTCCGAATGTAGCATATAAATTCAAACATTTGACTGGTACTGTATATACACATGTACAACATTGGTAGTTACTATATATAGCATCACACACACGCCCATGGACATTATAAGAGCCTCCACTCTTCTTGGAAGGCTGTTCATGAGTTGTCGTTTTTTTGTGTGATCTGTGTTTCAATTTATCACAAAGGTTTTCAGTGGAGTTAAGGTCAAGGCACTATGCAGGACACTTAAACATGAAGTTTAATCTGTCATCATGGCGGACATTAATCGTCTTTGCAAGAGCGTTCAATCGAAAAAAAACAAGAAAAAAAAATAACGAAAAGGCTGTACGTTTTATTACCCCTACAGAAGCTCTATTGGTATGTCCAGGATTTGCATTCCTTCTTAATAGGCAATGACAGGCATGCATATATACACACCGATCCAGCCATAACATTATGACCACCTGCCTAATATTGAGTAGGTCCCCTCTTTTGCCACCATAACAGTGATGCACTGACAGCTTACTATCACAACTACCTCGAACCTTTTCATCAATTTGATCTTTTTTTTTTTTTACACATCATCATGTACAATACCAATGTCCAGGGAGATCACGTCTTTGACCCTGGGATGTTTTTAAAGGTACAACATATTCAAAGACATTCTAAGACAACTATGTTCTTCTAACTTCGCGGCAACTGTTTAGGAAATAACCGCATATGGGTGTGACAATCAGGTGTAAGCGTTTTTTTTTTATTGGATGATTGGAAACAAAGTGTGGATTAACTATTCTAAGTTGCCCCTACAGGTGCAGGTGAGAACAGTCAATTTTTATGAGGTTTCAGTCTAATACAAGCAGAAGGAAGACCATGTCAAATAATGAGACATTTACATATTTAAATGCAATATTATTTAAAAAAAAATTCTTTGCTTGAATGTCTTCTATTCCATCATGACTTACATTTGGTCTCTTGATCCTGATGTACGAATGCAGAGCATCAACATACGGCTGTTGGAGCTTCTCCACCAAATCATGATCCTGCACGTTGGGTCGGTCTAAGGACAGATGAAAACAGACATGGAAATGACCAACTCTATAACATCAAACGCTATTTCCTTTGAAGAGTGCAGACGTGCATTAAAGGAAGATCAGCTAGCCTCATAAAAATATCATGTCGCTAGGAAGTCAGACGTCCCTAAGCGAGCACTAAAGACGGCTTTGGGGTTATTCGAAAAGTCAACACTATCCATCAATGAAAAAATAAATAAATACAGCACATAACACTGCGGCGTTACGGTAAAGAAGAACTGTTTGTCACTCTCCAGCTGGCATCCTCAGTGAAAATTGATTATTCATCTTCACTCCCACTGTGTCAGCTTAGCTTAATGCTGTGTAGTGTCTGTGTATGACACCCACAGGGACGCTATCAGAATCGGTTTTCAAGAAACACACATAAAAAAAAAACCGAATCCATGGCATCACCGGTCGGTAATCTGCTGTACAAATGTCCTGAACGTGTGCAACAGACTGACCTGCTGAAAAGATGTTGATGGCGATAAGGAGAGCGTACTCTGCCTCGTCCAGGTGCAACTCGTTCATGCCCTTAGAGAACTCGAAGATGGGGTTAATGAACTCGATCTGCAGCCCTGCAGAGAAGCGGTCATTTTTAGGACACGGGCAGGTTGTAGACTGCTCAAATAGAATGAAAAGCCATACCATTTCATGGTTTTTAAATGTGGTTTGGGTTTGTCTGGGTGACTTGTGACTCCAGTCACGATGTGACTGGACTAAAGTATGATGACCCACAAAGCTATTATTAAAAAATAAATAAATAAATAAATAATGTGCTAAATAAAGTGTACTGAGCAGGTTTTCATACTTTCTTAACCTACTAATGTCTCGTAATATACACTGTGTGATGGAAATACATAAAATTTCCAAAAGTATTCGCCCGCATGCCTTGACATGCATATGAACTTAAGTAACATCTAATTCTCAATCCATGGGGTTTAGTATGATGTTGGCACTCCTTCAAGTCTTCTGAGAAGGCTTTCCACAAGGAAATAATTTTTGACCATTCTTCCACTGGTGCGCAGTCATGTACTGTAGGAACAGGAAGGAACCATCCCCCAAACTGTTCCCATGAAGCTGGGAGCGTGAAATTGTCCAAAATGTCTTGGTATGCTGAAGCATTAAGAATTCCTTTCACTAGAACTCCTGTACAACACCACCACACCAGTTTTTTTTTTTTTTAGGCATTTGGCAGACGCTCTTATCCAGAGCGACTTACATTTTTATCTCATTACACATCTGAGCAGTTGAGGGT
>JAQQZT010000023.1:8756377-8776900 GCA_030068275.1 Clarias platycephalus
GTGGCAACTTGGTGGTTGTGGGGTTTGAACCTGGGATCTTCCGAACCGTAGTCCAATGCCTTAACCACTGAGCTATGTCTTCTGGAAGAATGCTCAAAGATTTCCCATAAACACACTCCTAAACCTTGTGGAAAGCCTTCCCAGAAGAGGTGAAGCTGTGATAGCTGCAAAGGGGGCGGGGCCAACATCATATTAAAACTCTATGGATTAAGAATCGGATGTTAATCAAGTATGCATGTGAACGCAGGGGAGCTAATACATTTGACAATATAGTGCATGTCCTACAAGGAGGCGTCATTATTCTGTACTTGCAATTTAAGCATCTTAATAACTTTTATTACCTGATATAATTGAAGTAAAATGTCTACATCTCAAATTCAAATAACTATACTATACAGTATGACAGATTAGTATAAACTGCAGTAGTATCAGCACCTATATCTTACATCACTTATTAATATTTACTGCTGTATACATCACCACCTACAGTATATATAGACATATTTAGTACACAAGCAAGCCTAGTTGTTTTTACACCACTTTACATCTTATGGCTGTTAAGAATCATACAGACAATTAGAAGAAACTGGAAACCAAGATCACCTGTCCTGTCTTAAGTGTTATTTCATCAGTGCTAAAGTTCACCAGCGCCTACCGACTCACAGCTAGACTGGTGTGTCAGGTATCACGGCCTTAGCACCTAAAAGCAGGATCAAGCCAACTGATATAAATTATTTATGCGCATCCACACCTGCTTTGGCAAAGTCTTCCTTGTTGTAGATGAAGTCCGGGGTGAGGAAAGTGATGCTCTCGATTGCCGGATTGTAGCGGCGAGATGTCTCTAGCAGCATGATCTGTAGTGCAGGGGGAAAAAAAGGGGAAAAAAAAAAAAAAATGAAACCAGAATTGACCTGGAGCAGTGCAGTAGTCGTGCATTACCACTAGGAGGCGGAAGGTGCTTAGTTAAAAGCCGTACAATATTTACAAACTGGCACAGCAGAGGCAGACCCGAGAACAGTACATTAGTCCATCTGTGCATGTTTGCATAATGTGGAAATCAGGAATATGATGATAACGCCATGCAAAGTGACCTCTGAAGGCAAACCGACCTCAATAGTGGAGGTCTTGAGCAGGGCAATCTGGTCCTCGCGGGTGAGCTCCAGGAAACCAGGCAGCTGTTTAGCGAAGTCTACGATCTCCTGCACCGACATGATCGCCAGTTCTGTGAAGTGAGCGAAGCGCTGCTGCCGCACTTCCCGGTTCATTGGGTCCTGACTCTGTGGCCATGGCTGCGAGGGGGGAAAAAAAAAGGGAAGACGGGTCCAATAAATAAATAAATAAATAAAATAATACTTATTGTAAGTAACACTAGAATAAGAAACTGGCATAGAGCCATTAGAGTGGACAAATTCTGGGATTTGCAAATTGATGAGAAAAAAAAAAAAAAGGAATCAGTTATATCATTATTTTGGTAAAAACATACTGCTGCAATACAGGGGATTTCTCAGTAACACACAGATCTTTATACAAAATCATAGCCAAAGGTGATTTAGGCATTGTGAAACAGACAAGGAAAAGTTCAACCAAAAAAAAAGAAGAAGAAGAAGAAGAAGAAATGGACACAGTCACTGAAGCCGAAAATCTAAATTGAAACTCTTGCAAGTGCGGAATGTCTGCTGGTGTTGAAGCTAATCAGATGAGCCTCTTCGCTTCAGTGTAAAACTAAAGAATCCATGATTTGGCTGAGCAACGTGTGTGTGTATATTTTAGAGGTCCTACATTAGGGCCAATTAGAGAACTGTTAATATGAGGATGCAGAACGAAAGCCTGGCTTCACTTACAGTGACTTTGCGCCGGTCGATGAAGGAGCGTTTGTTGCACTGTTTCTGCATGGCGACCAACTTCTCGATCATCTCGTGCTGTTCCGGGGCCAAAGGGGGAACGTCGGCTGCTGGGCTCGGTGCTGCCACGGTTGAGCTACGAGTTGCCTCGTCCTCATGGTGCTTCTTCATTTTCTTTAACCGGATCTGCTCCTCTGAAAGCACACCTGGTTAAAAAGAATGAAAAGGAAAACATTGACAAAGGTAGCTAAGCGTTAGTATATTAGTTTGAGTAATCAGAATTAAAATGCATCATTTAAACAGCTCGATCCGAGCTTCAATTGGACACCAATCTGGTTCGACTGGAATGAATTTCCAATGAGAGTAAGTGGGCTGGTGTAAACCTTTGATTATCTGATCATTTCTGTCATGTTCAAATAAATATACTCTTTTTTTTTTTTTTTTTTTTTTACCTCTGCCCCATTTTGGGGTGACATTAAGTGGCATGAAAAGTTTGCTGTGAAATAAATTTTGCTTCTAAAACCTGATCAGTAAACTCAGCGAGAGTAACTCTCTCCCACCAGTCTTTAATTTCGTCCACTGTGTCTCAGGCTGAGGGAAGGGCATTGACTGGTTTAGCATTTCACATCTAACCAATCATGTGGGATGAGACTGAATTCTTGTAACCGATCATGACACAGAAGGTGGGATTTATCAGAAGAGATGGAAAACCGACTCAAACGCCAAAGCTGGAGAAAATATATTTTTCTTCTTGTTATATACTTGCAACTTAAACGCTTCACAGTGAGAGTTCTATTTCCTGAAAAGAAACTAGTTCGCTGAAAAAAAACAAACAAAAAAACCCCCATTCTGATTAAATGTTAATCGTTATGCATGAAAACAACATCTTACCCCGATCAGCGTTCATGTAAACAGTTAAGTTCTCTGCTGCAATCTCAAATCAGAATGAGAAACATAGCTAGTGTGTGAAACATCAAGAGTTTAACTCAGTCTTTGTGGTAAAATGTAAAGTTTAATGTTACTGTAAAAAGTGAATCTTGCAGTTTAATAATCAGAGATCTCTTTAGACAGATCTCTATTTTTGGCTCTTTAATTTCAGATTTAATCTTTTTTTTATTAAAAGGATTCAAACATTTTGCTAAAAGGAAAAAAATAAAAAATAAAAAACATGCTGTAGCTCTTTGCTAAATCCTTAGTGAATGATTTGAAGAAAAGGAGAGAAGTCACTCACACTGCTCCAGCATGCCCGCCTCGCGACACTTGCGCAGCCGACACTGCTGACACTTTCGCCGCATGTACATGTCCATCTCACAGCGGCCCGAGTTCTTGCAGACGTACTGCGCTCCTTTGATCACGCTGCGCCTGAAGAAGCCCTTGCAGCCCTCACAGCTCAGGACATTGTAGTGGAAACCCGAGGCCTTGTCTCCACACACGCTACACACTTCGTTCCCTAGCATCTTGGGAGCCGGACCCTTCTTTCTCTTCACTGGCTGGCCCTCTGAGTGCATAAACACAGAGAGAGAGAGAGAGAGAGAGAGAACAGATGCTGATGAACACAGGTGTGTATATATTAAATGTGGGCTTTAACCAGAGCCAGTGGTTTGTGGGCAATGTTTCTGTGTCATTGTTTCTTTATTCAGTACCATGGTTATTTGAATAGATCCTGCTTGTGGTCTAACCACGCCATGCCTGACTGAACTTTTTACATGCTTGATCTGTCAGTGAATTTAAAACTTGGGTTTCACATCTGATTCATAGGAGGATAAAGAGAAAAAAAAAAAACTAAAAAGAAAGCAATATATTTAATAAAAGACACATGCAGACGTAGCTCAGTGGTTAAGATGTTGGCCTACTGATGGAAAAATCACGAATTCAAAGATCCGCTCTGCTAATCTGCCACTGCTGGGCCTTAAACCTCAGCTGTTCAGTTTATAAAACGACTAATTCACTCTGGATGAAGGCATCTGCAAAGTAACATAAATGTGAAAGTATGCATAGCAAAGACTCTGTCTCTTAGGGAAAGCGAAAGTTTCGATTACCCAGGCCGACCCGCCCTTGGAAGGCGCCTGTGCTGACTATGCATCAGCTAAAATTATACGGAGTGATGTCGAGATTTACTCAGCAATCAGCAAAACAGTTTGCTGTACACTAATGAATGTGGTTTTTTTTTTTTTATTTTTTTTTTTTTAACAGTTCCCCCCTCCCTGTAAATCAGGCACTAATGTTACACAGAGAGCAATTTTTTTAAAACTCTGGGTGTGCGTTTTTTTTTTTTTTACTTTTGCGCTATTTGAAATGGATTTTATTCCTCCATTTCGGGCTGTTTTAACCATCAAATTACTGGAATACACAACTAAAGTTCTGGAAGACAGAACTACCCAGGGACATGCGGTATGCGCCAGTATACTCAAATTCGTGCATCTCGGACGTGCATTCGCGTTCGTCAACGGGGCAAAGCTCCAGACACACGTGTTCCCAGGAGTGAAAAGGAAGTTGTTCTTGGAAATGGGTTGAGGAAAAAGTATTCATAGTTTTACGAATATTTTTTCCGCTCGTACGGAACTGGACGTGAACGAGGCCCGAGTTGGCAAAAAGGTGGCAGAACAATTCCTTCCCGTTCTCCTGATCTTACACCACCTGATGGTTACTAGTCGGGAATGTTAAAGGAGAGTGTGTGTTCAACTGTCAAGATCCACCAAGAACTGTGCTGCAGTACGTGAGCAAACCGTCTCCTTTTGCACACCGTGGTAAATCCACACACTAATATTGTACATGTTAGTTTCTTTCAGGAGACATAAACTCACAGATGACGACAACAAGGCGATATTGTTCGTCTTTTCTGGTCAGTACTGTATATTTTGCCGCATACTGTATATCCGTGTCTAGAATTCTCAATCCTAATCGATACGACTCGTCACGCTTATTAATACAACATATTTCTTCAGAACCCAAACCCGAACGTGAGAACTGCGGTTCCGTAACAAAAGCAGATACTCGAAGATCATTTTCCACTGAAGCTTGCATTATAGATGGGCTGCTTTACTTAGCGTGCGTTTTCAATTTTCCTCGCAGGCACCAATTACACCCGCTAAAACCAAGGGGAATATCTATCGCAGCAGGATGGGGATCTCTGAGCGGTTGGACATTCTGCCTATCTGGCTAAGTGTAGCCGTACGTCTGTGAAGTAAAGAAACATGTTTATTACCGCACACTTCAGTTCAAGCTAATTTGCAGCACCTACAGTACAGTACATTCCACGAATATCTCTGGAAATTGAGATCCAAACGTCATTACCAAACGGACTTGACAGTTGCTCAGATATAAACGGTCTACAGACAAATTTAAAAAAATTATATCCACCCAACATACCTGGTGCAGGCGTGTCTGCAGAGAGGTCCAGTTTTATGTCGCCGGGGTCCATGGGCAGCGCTTCGTTCAGCTCTTTAGAAGAACTTGTGAATGAAACTGGTTGACTGGGAGAAGTGTGTAACTCATGTTTCACTTCTGCTGCGCTCACCGAGCCCTCTTCAGCGACACACCCCAGATTCGCCTCTACAGAAGAAGAAGAAGACAGATTCATGCGCTTAGGCTCTCTCCCATAGACATGTACACAGACATGCACACACAGAGAAGTCCAAAAGTCTGAAATCATTAAAAAAAAAAAAAAAAAAAAAAAAGAAGCTTAGATTCTCGTTCCATTTAAAACAAACAAAGTAATAGAAATATTTCAAAACAAAGTAAACACTCAATATCTTGAATGATTACTATTCAAGATTCTATTTATAAGTCCCTCCGTAAGTGTAACCAAATGAGTGATTTGTGATATTGATCATATTTACTGCTTTACACACAAAAGGTTAGAATTTCCTAATCTCTTCTACTGATGCATGTGTTGTTTGGATGACCGGTGCGAGTCCATACCAGCTCAAGTGGACACTCATTGAAATATTTTTTTAAATTCTACTTTTCATTTAAGATGTTAGCAATATCGTTATTCACAACACCACAAATTTTTTTTAAAAAAGGAATTGCAAAATTGAAGATTTTTACTACTGCTTTCATTTGGGTACGTCTTGCGCACCAGGGATGCAACTTATACCCTCTTGGGGATGTTCTGACGCAGCTTGCAAGGCTCTTTAAATGTCGTAAATTTGAGATTTCTACGAAATTCTTGCTCTGCACTACAATCCGGCAAAGTTGGTCTCAGGGTAAAGTCTATGGGACTTTTTGGACCCCTTAGTCATAGCACCCCATTCCCATGTAAGCTACACGATTTGGCACCTCACTGTATATAAACAGATGTGTTTCGTAGTGTACGATGTCATCATTGACATGAATTTCACGGTTAAAAACAAACAAACAAACAAAAAAACACTGAAAGCACAATATTATTAATAATACAATGGGAAAGTCCAAGGAGCTCAGTGAAGATCTGAGAAAGAGGAGGGTAGGTTTACATAAGACAGGCTTTTCTCTTGGAGCCATTTCTAAACAACCAGTTCAACCCATTATACTTAATTGCAAGCTATTGGAAGATAGAGGTCTGGAAAAAGACCAAATCGGTCACCCGCTGCTGAGAACAAATTGGTTCGGATCGACTGGACCAGCTCGGGAACCACCAAGGTGCAGAAGCTGCTGGAACACCAGCGTCACTATCTACAGTCAAGTGTGTTTTCAACCACCATGGACTAAAAGGCTGTCTAAGAAACAAGCTTCTGCTCCAAAATCAACACTTTTATGCTTAAGGAAAGTATGCACCTAACCACTCGGAGAAGGAGAAAGACTCCTAGAGCAGTGTTTTAACCAGAGTGATGTTTGGAGGAGTAAAAGTGAGGGAGCCCTAACTGTTAAGCATGGTGGTGGTGCAGCAGCATCAGAGATCTGTGCACCGAATTTCTTCTAATTAAGATATTGTATAATAATTTTGCCCCAGAAAAAGTCCAGTTCAAGGAAATAATTGAAATCCCAATATTGCATGTTACAACACAACATAATGTTTTACACACACAGATCATGCATTCTTAAGAGCATTGATGATTTTTGAATTCTCACAAATTTGTACAACCCTACATTACTGTGTTAATAAACCAGGCCTAAATAATATAAATTGCATCTTTTTTCACATTATGGAACCAGGAACAGCACACACCAACAGAACACATACAAGTCAAACACTAGAGCTTTATGTTCATGTATGTATATTGCAACTTGTGAAATATAGTAGCAGTGTAATAAACACAAGTGGAAGATTACGTTATTGGTTCATTCATTTGCTAATAATGCTTTTGGAAGATAAATTAGAAGTAAATAGACTAAATAACACTCAAGACAAGGCAACAGACAAAGAGCTTTTGAACAGCAAGCTCAGAGTTTCGGTTTTTACTTGGAGGCAAAACTGCATGACGAAAAGAAATAAAATTAAAAACAAGAAGCAGGAATGGTGCTGACTATCTGTGATCCTCTTTATGTGCATAATACTGTAGTTTTGTGCCTATAATAAGGCGCAGCGCCAATAATTTCCTAACAGTAACTGTGTATTACTAATAAGTAGGTCACTTTTTAGCCCTCCAAAATCTGATTTTGTGACCAGCCATCATCGCTTCTTGCCTACTCACATGAATCCAACTGTTCTTTAAAAAAATAATAATAATAAAAAAAAAATAAATATATGAAACTTACCAGGACCAACATCAGCAATATCAGTCACAGAAAGGGTGGTCATCATGAGCTTGTCATAACGGCCAACACTCCTGAAAATTAGACAAAGTCACGTTTTTGTTGTTGTTCTTAACAAATGAAACTCTAAGAATGAAGTCTCCAGGAGTTCTTGTTGAAGCTTGACTTGGACCTGATACATGATGTAAAAGTGCAGACAAGTTTGACCTGCTGTACTTGTTCACACAATTTTTAAAACATAAAGTAGGAGTATTTTTACATCACAAAACATGCATTTTAATTACAGACAAAACCCAAACAAATTCCTTAGTTGTGAGTTTGTGAACATTTTTGTGAAAAGAGATAGCTTGTACTATTATAACACATTGATGGATGATCTCATTGGGACCAAACACTTAAAACTTCAGCACTGCTATACTGTAAGTCACGTCAAAAACAATCAATCAAATAAACAAACAAACAAACAAACAAACAGAAGAATAAATAAACAATTAACCAATAAGAAACGGTCATCATCCCTTAATTGAATTGGAAAAAATATCATATCACAAGTTATCACAATCACATAAATTAAAAAGTTCTGGTAGAGGTCAAAATTTTATTTTGAAAGAAATCTTGGTATAAAGACCACCTCATTATTGCGCTTTTCCTGATTTTAGGTGATTCACGTAGAGCACATGAACTTGGCACTAAGCCGCCTCGGTGTATACATTCAATGGTACCATGTATGCTATTTTTATAGTACCAATAACTGAACAAAGTGCCCAGATGCTATCCGGAGCTCGCCGCCTCCACAATTCACTGCCTTTTCTCAGGTGCTTAATTAAGCTGCCCTTTGTCCCTTCCTTCTTGCTCCAGAAGTCACCAACATATGAACAAGTTCGGTTCAAAGCGCTAGTTTGTAAGTACAATTTGTTTGTAAGTCCAACAAACATTGTCTAGGTACAGTACTAGCAAACTAACACAACTGACTATACACAAGTATAAAATTAACAGGTTCTATGATTTTATCCTTGGTCTATATAATTGTGCTGAAAAAAAACGAGCAATGTCTCCCATCTTTTCACCTCACTGCATTCTCTAAATTATTTTCACTGATTTCTCCATCAATGATCACTATTGCTTGGCGCTTCTTAGCAATACCAGCTTCATCGCTGCTGCTTTTCTGCTTGCTTCTAGAGGTCCTGGGGATGTGACAATGTACACCAGACATGTGATCTAACTACCGCAATCGAATGTCAATGGCCCGATCGTCCCTGCCCAAGGTACCTACGGCCCGATCGTCCCTGCCCAAGGTACCTACGGCCGCATCGTCCCTGCCCAAGGTACCTACGGCCCGATCGTCTCTATACAAGTTACCATGTCTAAATAAAATGCCTATGTTCTGTTCCACTTTATAAGATATCTGTTCTGTTCTATTCTACATAAGATATCTGTTTCCTGATCTACTCTATACAAGTTATCTATGGTCTGGTCTATTCTAAATAAGATATCAGTGGGTTGATCTACTCTTTATAAGATATATGTGGACTAATCTAGTCTATACAAGTTATGGTCTAACCTACTCTATATAAGATATGAATGGGTTGCTCCTAGTTTAAAGGCATCACATCAACAACCCTACATTACTTTCTTACAGAACACTCAGGCGCAATGTCTGCGCTGTATTCCCGTCCTCTGTGAAAGGGGCTTATGTGCAATTTCTTTTGCATTGTGGTGATCATTACGTAAGCAGAACGCAGTAATTTCTCATCTTATCAACCTATAATTAGGGGATGTTTATATCGTATAATCTGACACGAAGAACATCACATCACACAGTCTGTTTCTGTTGTAGAATTTCAACAGATTTCACCTGGATCATCTCGCACAGTGTGACGGGTAATAATATTAAAATAAATCACAGTCTAAAGCAGACTTACGCCTCCTAGGATAACGCGGCCTGATGCGGCTTTTGATGAAGACGACTGAACTGTCTCCCGAAAGTTTACATTTATATAAAATCAGGGATGTTATATTTAAATTTTAAACCTTTTATCTTAGACTCATCAGTTTAACATAATAACATCCCAGACATCACTGTAACTTTGCTAAACTTAGATAATTGGTTATTGTTTATTTATCATGGTATATTAAACATACATTTAAAAAAAAAAAAAAAAAATTTCCCCTGGAGCACAGACTCAAAGAAACAGCTGTGCTCCTTAATTAACATCACAAACACCTAAGACATCTGTCATAAGTAAGCAAGGCCAAGGTGACCAACAAGGTTCAATAGACACAAGTAACTTCTAGTCAACAAAAGGAACCCATGTTGCACCGTCACTCTTTTGCTGGACCGTGGGAACGTTTGCAGAGCTACACTGGAGTAAGCGAAATCACCCTATGTATTTAGAGATGTCTGTGAGGCAGCAGATTTTCTACAACCCCGGAGTAATAATACTTCTGTGGGTAAAAAGGAAACGAAAGCTAGAAAGCAGTTTAGATCGATCGGGCTTTGCTGAGTGGCCACTTGCTATTTCTTTCACGCAGAAGGTCCCATAATTATAGAAAGCACAACAGAGGGGCTTCTACACCTAATTAAAAAATAAACAAACAAACAAAAAAAAATAATACACTTTCCCCATTGAACACAAAGTTAAGAAAAAATTGTTTTGAAGTGCCAGAAAAGAAAAGAATAAATAAATAGAAATAGAAACGTAACCTGTGCATGCAGTACAGTACATACCCCTGGTGTACCTCTTTGTTATTGCCCGTCCATGCTGCACTGTGTGTCGCTAGCAGGTCATGATGTTTATCTTCTTAACCACTTTGGACACTGTCAGGACAAACTCCACTGCTGAGACAGACAAGAGATAGAGAGAGGGAGAGAGAGTTAGAAAAAGTGATAGGGATAAAAAAAAAGACCGGGAACGAGGATTTTTTTGTTGTTGTTATTCTATTATTTCGTGTTTTTTCTTTTTCTTTTTGTGTGTGTGTGTGTGTGTGTGTGTGTGAGAGAAAAAAACTAAACAGAGAGAGGGAATGGAAGTGAGAGGCAGGGAAAAAGAGGAGAGAACAAGAGGTTACTATCGGTCGTTTACATGGCTGTGAATCCCTGCGGATTCTGCTTCTTCCCCAATGAGTGTGACAGCAAACTACCACACACACACACACACACACACACACACACACACACACTTCTAAACGGTGTTTAATTCATTCAACCTTTTCAATAAGAAACTTTGACTGATGACGACAAAAATAAATCCTACAACTTTATAGTTATGCTCTTTCTCCCACTCTTCCCCGTAACTGGGTGTTGAATCACACCTACTCAACCAGGTGAAAGTCCAGGTTACGTCACTGTCTGGAACCATGCTGCAAAGTTCTTCACCTCGGCAGATGACACTAAATAGTTCTAGCGTTATCATTTAAACCGTGATTGATCTAGGAGATAAGTGAATACATTTTGGTTATGATTTTTTCATGCAGGTTTTTGAAAGAGTTTCTGGCGACTCCAAGCCATTGTTTCAGTAGAAGTCGAATTGCATAAAAGATTAACAAAATCAATATGGATTTCACAAAAATGAGCAAGAGGAAAACAACAACAACAAAAAAATCTTGCAATAAAAAAAAAAAAAAAAAAAAATCGAAACTGATCTAAAAAAAATTACACCAACCTTAAATAACCCCATGACGCCCTGACGAGTCCAACGTTCTGCACAACTTATCGCAGTTCTTACCTTTGCCCAATAAACTACATCAAAAGACATGACATCTATCCACGCAACATTTCACCCAAAAAAAAAACTAAATGTCAACACGACACCCGTGATTACCTCAAAAAAAAACACCTTCCACTCTTTAGTATACATACGGTATTAAACATACTTCATTTCATTTCAGAAGTAAAAAGCATGCTCTATTTTATTAACATTTCTCATTAAACATTTTGTTGTTTAAAAGACCTTCACTAGAATTGCTGTTAGGAAAAATTTTAATAAATGAAAACCTTATTAGATCAAAACTACAATTAAAACTGGAGCATCATCGAAAAATTTAATCCACCTGCAGACGTAGAGGACGATACCTGTGGACGGCGTTGGACGCAATGTGATTATAGGTTTATGATTCATTTGTCATGACTGGAGTTCCACTATCGCTCAGAGGATCGGATAAAAACAGATAAAACAGACACATTTAGTTTGGTTGTTTAGTAAGCACTCATCCGTCATGCCATCATCCAATTACATCAAGTTCTGTAAACATATTTAACATTTTCCAATGATTCTAAACATATACATTTGTGCAAACTGGTGAATATATTTTATGCAGACATACTATATGTCCAGGTATCTAGGTGCACTAAGTTGTTTAAGAATAATAACAGCACTTTCTATCGCAAATAGTGCAAAATAAACGATATTCAAAGGATATTACAAAAACAAACAAACAAAAAAAACATTATACGCACTTTTTTTTTGCTACTAGTTCTGTTCTAGTGCGGTTACTATTTTTGCACAACTCAGTGGCCTGTTCTTTCTCGACAGAGTAAATGGGAAGCGTGCCTTTTGTGACGTCAAATGTCACCGCTACTGAGAAGTCAACTCTGGGTTTTACTCCAAAATCCTTGCTCCTACAGTAGCATGTTCAAGGCGCGACGTCAAATCAACATGGCTGCGCACGGTATCGGAAACGAGCACAGTAAAAATATTATGCTACATATTTATTTTACACTGTTAAACTTCTTCTTAATACAGATTTAGATTAATCTACATGCTAACATATTGATTTGCTTAATCCAAAACACTGACTATACAGTTTGCTGTTTAAGAAAGAAAATATTTTTCACTCATCTGGGTTAGTTGTCTGGCATGTTCAAAATCTGTTTTCATTGTAACATTAAAATTTGGACCACCTTGTGCCAGCAGTGGGGCACGACTCTGGGTGACTCTGATTTGCGAGGTGGAGTCTCCACGCATCGGACTCGTTTGTCTGGCGCTTTCCCTTCCGAACTGCTGTAGTTAAAATAAAAGTGATGTACAGTACGTTTACTGTCCAGAAACAAAATGACAAAATATGAGCGACAAGGCCCATAGTCAGCACAAAATGTACAAGTATGTGGAAATATAGGTGAAAGTTATTTTAAACAGGACGTTTTAGGAAGTGGGCTCTTCCTATTCTCTACCCAGGAGCCTCAGTCATGAAAATAAAGAGGAAGGGCGGTTTAATATACACAATATTGCAGACAATGCAGACATATGATACAAAGCTAAAAAAAAATACTTTTCTCCCCATTTGGTTGCTACTTATGGAGGTACTATGCATGTTCCTGTTAGAGAAACACGATGTTTATACACGTCTGTGCTCATCAGTGGAGATAGAGGGATAGACATACATTCACATTTGAGCGTGGTGAGGACGGTGGGAAGGACGTTGTGTAATGTAATTTTAACTTATATAACTTTATACAGTATTCAAGATGCTACATAGAATTTTTTTTTAGAAATTTAAAAATAAGAAAAAGAAATGAAATGTGCAAATGTACAGTGAATAATAGGATAAGTATATAGGTTACTATTATCATCTGTTACATAGAAGCGAGTCATTGTACAGAGCAATGTATAACATCCATCCATCCATCCATCCATCCATCCATCCAGAGCAATGTATAACAGTAGGGATGATTTCCCGAACTGACCCTTGTGAATGCGGATCAGTCTGTTAGAGAATGAACTCTGTAAGTAGAAAATTTAAATCTTTTACATATCTTTTATAATTTGTGGCAGATTAACTGACTGATCTTTAAACTGATCTTTATTAAAATTATTAAAATGAAAACATAAAAGCCTTTCATCATTCTGGCATTGCTGAAGACTTGCTGGGTGAATAACTTTTTTTTTTTTTTTTTTTGAGAGACATGTCTGACTAACATTCAGAAACACTTTGAAGCTAGTTTCCAAATTATGCAATATAAAGTTGTACTTTTTTCCCCTCATTCAACAGTCTTGTCCTGAACAAAACAAAGTTTATCTCGTCTCTATAGTAATACTGGCTTAACCCCCTCAAGGGAGCTGGTATGGCTACTAAGAGGATGTCAGGATCGGATCAGTATAATGAGTGTGATCACAATTACATCAAGTTCTTTAAACATATTTAGTAAATCCTTCTTAAAGGCACCTTAAAAATTCTGATTATCAACTAGTTTATCATCGCACGAATCCTGAAAATTTTAGTGTAGTTGACTTTTATTTAAAATAAATAAATAAATAAATAAAAAAGACCTTTTCTTCCATCTTCCACCCACTTTTGAAGTTTTAATTTTGCTACTCCAAAATCAATTATTTAAAAAAAAAAAAAAAAAAATCATAGAAGTGAGGGAAAAAAATGATTCAGTTTTTAATCACGATTCTTTTGTTGTGTCTTGATTTGTAAGTGATTCATTAGTAAAGATGCAACGGTCGATCAGTCAGAGACGGGAATTTCTGATCACGTTGGACATAACCGATACCGTGTTGAGTGCACGAGCGTCTGAGTCGTGCAACAGAAACACATTTTTATGGTGTTATATTATCAAATGTCTTGTGCGTTAAAAAGTCTCAGATCTGCCTTTTTCTCCAAACTTTGCGAGCTAATTAGTCTCAAAACCCACGCTTAAACCAGTCTTAAAGCACAGCAAGCGCTAATTATGCTCAAAACACCTGATGAGGTAAAACGTCGCCGTTTCTTTATAATTCTACAGGTGATGAATTCTAACTATTTACACGTCGGCCTCCCGTGTGGTACGAGTGAATTAACTGATACATTTGTTTAGAAATAATAATTATTATGGCAAAGATTTGTGCTGCTCAGTAGAAATTTAGCTTTTTTTTGTTTTAGTTAAATGTTAAACTTGTATACTTGAAATAATTTTGTATTGTTTAAATGCTCGCTTGATTTTTAAGTTAGAAAACCAGTGTTATAGGGAATGGGCTACATTTAATTATTCATGTTCATATCAGTTGTAAAACTGCTGAATAAAGCTAAGGTGTAAAACCTTTAAGTTATGAAAACTTTTTTTAAAGGTTAAAAGGTCTAAAATTTGTAACAAAATTGTAACAAAATTAATATTGACTCTAGATATTTATAAAATCGTGATACTTTAAACAGAATCACGATATTAATTTAACCATTATCTAGGTATTGTGATATCATATCGCAAAGAGACTGATGATTCCCAGCCTTAATTTATTTTTTAATGTATGTTTGCATTTGAGGTAGTAATACGTCAACAAAATTTTTTTTGAGCCGAGGTCCGAATCTCATGTTTGTGAAAAAAAAAACAAGATACAGATCCTATATATGAAGGTTAAAAATAAAAAATAATTCAATTCAAGTCAATTCAATTCAATTTTATTTATATAGTGCCTTTAATCTATTTAAAATTTCCATAGCATTGAAATAACATTTATTGGCAATTTTCAGGAACTACATTACAAATGTGGAGGACTTGGGAACTTTGATTGCCTTATACATTTCCTTGTATTTGTATGGAATACAAACAAAAATCTTTAATGAATCTTCGGTGGATCTTAAGAGTGCAAATGGGATGTAATTAAATGTGAAAGGATTCGGTCATACTTAGCTCTCAGTTTGAGTATTTTACACTCCCTCACCTCAGACTGCTGTGGAAATGACTGCTCAGATGCCCCGTGTTTCGTCTCATACTGGCGCTTTACTGCCAGTATGAGACGATGATGATTTTTTAAATTATCGCCACGGTTTCGGAACACATGAGACAAACTGGTTGATATTGATCTGTACATTCATTTTTGAAGGTTCAGTTTTCATAGTCTACTTTCCTTTTATTGAAGTAAGCCATGCTGTATCAGGCTTTCATTTCTGTTTCCTCCGCACACTGTCTATGCACGGTAAACTATCGTATTTATTCACACTGTTGAGTGACGTGTATAGCCACAAAAAAAGAGCTAGTTTAATTTTTTATTAATTATCATCATAGAACTGTAACTTGGTCCAGATCCGCCATTCAGCGATGCCTGCTCTAAACTATTCACACATTGGCAGGAGTTTGTTTAAGATTTGTAACAAAATCTAGGTATTGCGATGATATCATATCGCCGGGTCTTTCGTGATTCCCATCTCTAATAAAAACACTACACTTCATGTAGGGGAGGCGTGAGTAGCTGAAGATCAGCTGTACATGAAAGCACCCGTCTTTGAAAGACCACTACGTAAAATGCAAGCCGCATCAGCTAAACATAACACAACTACATAGACATACATACATATGTCATAGACATACATACATATTCATTGCAGGAAAATGATGATCTTTTTAAGTAACAAAGACAACAAACAGGAAGTATGAAGCTCTGAAACCTTTCAAGCAAGCATGACTGTACTGGGAGATAAAGAGAGTAAAGTCCTATTCTGAGAAAGAGTATTTCTCTTTATATATTTAATACTCCAAAAAACAAGTGTTTTACATCACAGTTGCAAACGCGTCACATTATATAACTAAACACAACAACAGCTAGGTGAAGAGCTCATGTGTAAACAAACATGCTAACAGGAGTGACCTCCCCACACACACACACACACTAATAAAATCATTTTTATACAAACACTCAACATCTTATTTAAAACTAATTACTCAAATTCCATCGCTTCTGTCTACATCCAGGCTTAGCTAAAGACTTTTTAGCTTCATTGTTTATCCGGCTAGTCAGCCAAACACTTCGGTTTAAACACCGAGGGAAACTTTGGAGTTAGTAACTAAAATGACACAAAATACAGATGGTGTAAACACAACACACGCTTGATTTTACGATTCTAATCTATGTAGAATATGGATATGAATAAAGATAAGTCGGTGTGTTGTTTGTGCATGACATGCTAACTAGCTAAACGTCAGTGTCCAGACACGCATACTTCCGCACTGAGGAGTACGCACTGCGAGCACGCGCCGCACGCACAGGTGACGGAGGGGACGTACTGCCTAGTACGCTAGTACGCGAGAGTCAGTCAATGTGTGAAACCGCGATGAAAAGCTGTCAGGATGGCATCAGGGTTAGGACTTAATAGCATTGACTGTAATGAAGCAAGTTCCCGAAAATGTCAAACCCTGATGGATAGCTAAAGCTAAAGTCTACAGAATATCCACCGACGCTTCATAGGTGTAAACGGATGTGTTAGCATTAAAGGAGAGCAGGACAGCTTCAGCCAGCTTTACTGTCCATTGTATAATCAGGACATGTGCAGTAATCACGTAGAAACCGTTTAATATGAATGACTGTATGATAATAAAAAAAAACACTGGATATTTACCTGGACTTTAGGAAGGACTGCGAACTTTCTCAACAACCGGGTGAAGAAGATTACCTCATGAGTGTTTCCTTTAATTTCCTTTTCACAATAAAAGTCGGCTGTCAAATTAAAAAAAAATGGTGATCTTCAATTCAATTCAATTCAGCTCAATTAAATTGTTATTTATATAGCGCTTTTAACAGTGGTAAGCGAGTGAAAATGACTAGTTTGTCCCTGATGAACAAGCTGAGGGCATAGCGGGGAGCAAGAAAAAAAACTCCCTGAGATGACAAAAGGAAGAAACCTTGATAGGAACCAGGCACAAATGGAAGCCCGTCCTTATTTGGGCTCTCTCAAACCCATTTCTGTATATACATTGAGTAATGGTTATCAGGTTTCCAGTTTAGGGGATTCTAAGTTCATGTACTGATCTGCATTTTACATTTTATTAAAAGCTATTTTAATAAATGTTATTTGTTTGTTTGTTCGCTTGTTTACCGTAAGATTTTCAAATCTTTTGATATTGTGTGGACTTTCTCCTGCCTCTATCTCTTACATCTCTATTCATCTTTATTCTAGGTCATATGTCCATCCATAAAACAACCCCTTTGTTGCAATTCCTGTTTCCTGATTTAGATAGATAGATAGATAGACAGGCAGACAGACACTCTAATGAAATATTACTGCAGCTGTTTGGGATAGTTTCCACACCTTGTTTTATGTTATTCTATTTAAATTTCTCATTTAAGTATTATTATATTAACTGACAGAAGGATTAAAATTACTAACACCAATAAAGCTAATTTGTAGATCAACTTACTTTTAGGTAGCCCACAATGCCAGGAAATATTTTATAAACATTTTTTATTAATTACAAATAATAAACAAATTCATTCAAGCACTTCAATTCTATCACTACACATTTGTTGGTGTATTACTGACATGTGATTTATAAGTTAAAAGGTAAAGAAAAAAAAAGAAAAAAAAAGATTGACTTCAATTGTCATTATGGACATAATTTAAAACATGAATGAATCATGGCAAAACATTTATATTCTTTTCTGTTGTGATAAAATAAATCCAGAGACCTAAGAGGGGCAGTTGTTAGCCTTAATTGCACATTCATATATTTGTATATTTTAAATTTATCTCAATCCAGAGAAATCAATGTGGAGAGATGCCCTTCCAAGATGGCGGCGAAGTTCACGTGTCAGAAGCTTCTTTCTCTGCTTCCGGTAGCCGCAGTGCGCCTCCTTGTGGTTACAAAAAGGAGCGCAAACTGTGAAATAGTGATGGTAAGTTTGAATCATTTTAGTGACTCGATCCTTTGAATCTCGTTCATCAAAATGAGTCATTTCGTTCATTTCGTTATTTTGATCAGAAATAAAATAAAATGTTGCATTTTCAAATAAAAAGACCCCCAATACGTCTACATACACAAATTCTGGCTATAGTTCCAGTTATGGAAATATTACAATGCAACGAAGGACATATTACAATAAACAGAATGAGTAGCTCGCCTCTTATATCTTGCAGTCGGAGTCGTTCGTTCTTTTGAATCTATTGCACCGCATAGAGTATATGGGAGTCACGTGACAAAAGAACGAACTGAGAATCGTTCAATTCTGTTTCCTGTATATAACATACGGAGGTTTTGCGATGCTTTGCGCATGCGCGCCCAATAGAAAATGAACGAATCACTCTCCGAGACGACTCGTTCATCTGAGTCACGTTAAAGACTCGTTCAAAAAGAACGAATCGTTCATGAACGACCAATAACTACTGTGAAAGTACTCGGTCCTGAATTAGCATTTGGGAAATGTAAACACATAAATAAAAAAATAAGAAGAAAATAGCTAAATTCTAAAGTAAGAAATGTATGTTAAGTATTTCTAATAAAGTGAGAAAGTGAGTAAGATATCTAGTCGAGTTAACAGAATGCTGTTAGCACTGTTAGCAGGAATGTTACTTGTTTTTATCGACAGTTAACTTTATACTTAAAATACCTTTTGGTTTCAAAGTGAACCATTTTTTAAAACTTTACTTAACAAATAAGTCATTTTGTTTGTTCGATATGGTTTATACTGTCATGTATTCCACATTCAGGTGTTAGTTCGGGACGGGAATCGACATGGATCTACAATATTATCATGATACCGAGATGCAGATTTGATTTTTCTATTTCTATTCTGTAAGTATTACGATTTTATAACTATCCTGATTTGATATTACGAGGATGAGTCCAAAATTTTATTTAAAACAGCTGGAAACTTAATCCTTTTAGTTTTCTCAGATCACAAGGGACAGAATTATTGGAACATCATCAGGAAAAAAACGTTCAACAATTAACAGTGCTTGTTACCGTGAGATTCTTATCAAAGAGCTGAAAACGCCTCAAACTAGGAAGCTTTCAAATGGCGTCGTGATCTTGCATGGCGATTCACGTTCGCACACTTCTGCCCACACTGTCGAAACTCTGCAAAAACTTCATTTTGAGATATTAAAGCATCCTCCCTATAGTCCTGGGCCCGTATTCACAAAGCTTCTTAGAATTCTCTCAGAGAGCTCGTATCTTAGCTTAAAAAGTCCTAGCTGGGAGTCCTACACTAAAAGTGATTTAGGAAACCTCTCAGAGCAACGTTTATCTTAGTGAGGGGGTGTGGTTGACCCCGTTGCTAGGGATGATGCAGCAATTCAACAGGGAAAAAGCAGCGCTACAAGGACAAAGATTCCCTTACTGGTCAAAAGTGAAGACAATGGTGTATTCATGGCTTTGTCATGTATTTGTCCTTTGTAAAAACTAATTCAAATAAATTCTACAGCCAGAGTGCGGATAACTTTCGACTCACCATTTTTCTCTCAGATTTTGTCACAATTTTAAACAAACTTTAAAAATAAATGCAAAAAAAAAAGAAAAGAAAAAAACATGGCGATACATGAATTGCTACACCACTAAATTGATCTCTCACATCTCTAGTATTAGTGTCTAGTATAAAGTTTTTTTTTTTAATGTAAATATCTAAATCTCTAAACCTACAGAAAACATACAAATTAAGAATCACAATAAAATCCCCAGTGTTGATTTTTAAGACTGTCAGAGTTTATTTGAGTCCACTTGGACGTCTATAAACACTCTAGGTGTTACTAAAACACTACTGTAGGTATAATGCTGCTGTGTCTATGCAAAAGATACACATTTATTAAATTTTTTTAATTTCTTCTTTTTCAGGTGTCTTGATTAAACAAGTGCAGGAGATTCCTGGGAATTCAGGTACTGGGAATATACAGTACTGTGCAAAAGTCTTAGGCACCATATTAAAGGCTGTACCAATGTTGTTATACTGTATATGTTTATCATGTCTGCATAATTATGTACAAAATCATTCAGTATTTCCATATATAACCATATATAAAATAATAAATAAATAACATTACCAGAAGTACTCATATTCTCCAGCAAGTTCAGTAAAACCTAACAATTGTTTTCTTATAAAACTGCAGAAATCTGTGTCTAAAACTCCTGATTTTAAGCAATGAGTTTTCACTTCAAATATTGATTGTTTATTTTACTACTCTTTATTGCTCTTTATAAAAGTTTCTTTTATGCAGAAATATTTTCAAAAGCATCTTTTGCATATGCCATATTTTTGTATGTGCCCAAGACTTTTTCACAGTACTATAAGTAAAATAGTTGTTAGGTTTTACTGAGCTTGCTGGA
>JAQQZT010000023.1:8777296-8790329 GCA_030068275.1 Clarias platycephalus
CTCTGACTTTATCTCCAAAACATCTAACATGGGTTGTCCCTCTGATGAACTCATTCTTGATCCTATCCATCCTTGTCCCTCCCAAAGAGAACCTCAACATCTTCAGCTCTGCTACCTCTAGCTCTGCCTCCTGCAGATGCTCTACGGCTTTTTTAAGCCGTAGAGCATCGCTGGTCTCACCACTGTCCTGTACATCTTTCTTTTCATTCCCGCTGATACTCTTTTATCGCACAACACACGTGACACTTTTCTCCACCGTATATTAGGGGTTTTTTTCCATCTGAAAATTGGTCTGTCTTGTACTATATATATTTTTTCTTTACAGAATGCATATATTCTCCTGTAATGTTATTTTGTTCATTCATTTTTAAGTTATATATGGAAATACAGAATGATTTTGTACATAATTATACAGACATGATAATCATATACAGTATAACAAAATTGGTACAGCATATAAATATGATGCCTAAGACTTTTGCACAGTACTGTATGTCTTATCATATATAAGTTAATGATGTCTCTACAATGGTCTAAAGTATCCTAATTCACTAAGAATTGAAAGTCATAGGTCCCCACCAATGTCCAGAGCAAATCTACGTCCTTGCTGTATGGGGTCGAATGTTTATGTAACTCATTAGTTAAAAACGGCGCCATTAAGTCATAAAATTAGTTGCGTGGCCGATTTGAGTGACAGCTGCATGGCAGGGGTCAAACCACTAGCTGTCTGCTATGCATCACTTTAGCTAACAAGCTAACTGGAATCATTGTAGTTTAACTTGTAATGTAGGAGTTGACATGGGACGAAGTGCAGGAGTTCAAGCAAATGCATTAGCATATAAATTAACGTTTGCCACCATTGCATTTTAGCAAATGCTAAGCTCGCTAGCTTGTGGGTGTTAACCAAGTTAGGTAGGTTATCACCCACCTAATGAGGTGTGCTTCAAACAACAGCCAGACTGAGGTCGTCTTGCCCATTTACCCATTTATGGATTAACCAGGGTTTTGAGGGAGTCGACGACTTCTGCCAAGATGATGACGGCCAGAGCTCACACGGTTGAGCTTTAAAACCACTCTTCAGAAAACCTGTCAGTGAAAAGAAAAGAAAGTGAAAAGAAAAAATATTGAAAAATCAGCGCCATCACAGAACGTTTGTCCAGTTCGTCTTATATACAGTATAGTCTCTGGTCTCACCACAAAACCTTGTTTTGCAAGACACCATTTGGCAAAATCAAAACTACATTTCATAAATCTTTCTCAATATCACTTTCCTTTTGCTGCAGTTCTGTAAAGCCTGAGTTGTGATGTGTCTTATCATAGAAAAATTGTGTAGCAGAATAATTTGTGATGGTTCATGGTATACCGTTTTATTCCAACAAAAACGACAGCAGCTCAGACAAGCTGTGTGTGTGTGGGGTGACGAGGCTTTGTAAACTGTACGGTAATATAAAAGGTAATATAAAATTATAGAATTATTGTTCTGGGACTTTCAAGGTTGCATATTACCCATTAAAACAAATCTTTTGCTCTACACAATGTCAAGTGTTTCTAATGTCTTTCTACATCAGGTATTAAAATGTAAAAAAAAAATTATCATTTCATGCTGAGAATAAGTGAACAATATGAAGCGATGAAGGTTGTGGTAGAAGTACTGGTAAAAACTTCTTCCCCCACCTGGTTATGCATGACCACTTGCTTGTGGCTTGCTTTGTAATGTTATACTTTGTCAGAGTTCTCGGACGAGGCCTTGTCGAAGATATATAAACTTCTATATCATTTTTCCTGTCCGGGCACCTGTAGACTATCCCAGGAGACTTTGGGCATGAGGCGGAGTACATCACAGGGCACACATCACATCACAGGGCACACATCACATCACAGGCCACACATCACATCACATACTACTTCACCACAGTGGGGAACGCCAATTTACCTAATCTGCATGTCTTTGGACTGGGGGAGGAAAACGGAGTACCTGGAGGAAACCCACCAAGCATGGAGAGAACATGCAAACTTCACACACACAGACCAGAGGCGGGATTCGAACCCTCGACCCTGGATTGTGCCACCATTCCAGTCAAAATAAGAAGATATAAATAATAAATAGCTAACAAATTTCACAAGATTTATTACAAACATTTTCACGGGATGGGGTTTAACCCCCTGAAGGAAAGCATGGAGAACGTAAGCTTGACACAAATAGCTCCAGCAGGGGTCATCATTTCCTTTGCCTGGAAAGCCAGAATCCAGTGCTGCTTCATTTCCATGCTTTAACTTAACAAACTACAGCAAGCTTGGGAATTAAGTGCTGTGTTAAATCAGATCGATTGAAGAACAAGTCTTTGAGTAAGCAGCAATGTGTGCTTAGATTAGATTAGCCATTTTAATTTGATTATTATTTAGCAACTTGTAGATAAATGATGATGAAGGATTTGTATGAAAGTTGTAATACATGTGGTCTATATCACACACTGTACAGTAACTAGGTTGCATGATGTAAAGTATATTATAAGTTACATGCACAAAACATAAGGGACATATAACTAAAAGATGTAAATTTCAGCTTCAGGATGTTAGATACTACTGGATATAATATGAAATCCCTCGTCCATTTACAAAGTATACATATTTACCTAGTATTTATTTATACTATTATACTAATTAATGTATACTAATTCATACTATAAAAAAGCAACACTTTTAACTTTCACCTTATGCAATGTGACATTTATGCCCGTCAATATTTTTGTCAGTTTTGGCTGACATCTTGTACAGTATTGATGACAGGAGGGTCAAAGCACTTATAAAGTCCAGCGCATTCCAAAGACTTTTATTGGAGTCAGGACTGGCTGTGGTGGCTGATTCACGTGTGAAAATGATTCCTCTTGCCCCCAGAACCACTCCTTCACAATTTAAGTCCTGGACTATAGCTGTGCATCAGGGAAAAATCCATTGACAGGATAACGTGGTCTTTCAGTACATTCATGCAGCTTAAGGTTAAGTTATTTATTACATGATGTGTAATTCTCTTCATGCTATTCCCTTTTTACCCTGACGCACCAATCGTGCTGGAATCTGAAATCAGACAACATGACCATTTTCAATAGCTTCAAAGTACAAACTTTATGATTCTTTTCTAATTATTCCCCCTAACAAGTGTTTTTTATTTTCTTTTTTATTTCGGTTTTCTCGACACACTGTGCAAGTAATAATGCTCATTCATTCACTATTAAAAATAGCCTACTGTCATAGTTCTACTGTTGATTTTTCACAATGCACCTTCACCAAGTATCTACGTAATCTTAGTTACTTAGATCGTGGTCATTTATGATTTTAGTGATTCCAGCTACCTTAGTCCAGGTTGTGCCCCGCCTCATGCCATACGTCCTTGTGACCTTGTACACAGGATCAAGCGGTATAGACGATGAGTGAGTGATTAATGATAAAATTGCTACGTTTAACTCATTACATAGAATTAATGATTTTAGTACATTATATACCCATATTGCGGCACGGTGGTGTAGCGGTTAGCACTGTCGCCTTGCACCTCCATGGTCTGGGTTCGATTCCCGGCCAGGCTCGATTCTCCGTGTGCTCGGAGTTTGCATGTTCTCCCCGTGCTTGGTGGGTTTTCCTGCAGACTAGGCTAATTGGTGTTCCCAAATTGTTCGTAGAGTGTGTGTGATGGAATGGCACCCTGTCCAGGGTGTACCCCACCTAAGCCTCCTGGGATAGGCTCCAGGCCCCCCCTTTGACCCTGAATACAGGATAAAGCGGTATAGAAGATGAGTGAGTGAGAGTGATATAGCCATATTTATTTGTAACAGCTACTGCTGAATCATATTAATCCCTGTCATAATTATCCAATCCAGGGCTCCTACGTATTTACTTATTTAAATCGAAACGTCAACGTTTTTTTGTGCGATGTGCACGAGAGCCAATAATTCATCCATGACAACTCTGCAACCGAGACACTATTTTAATCAAATTTACAGTACAGGGTGTCCCAAAAGTCTCCATACATGGGAGAAATTAACACTTACAAGCAAAATGTAACGTTATTTACAAAGCATGCTTTACATACACAGACTCATCACTCCCACTCATGATGAACTCGTGTTAACACATCTACAGTTTATGTAACTGTGCTTCAAGTGTGTTCTTAAAATCCAGCCATGAGAAGGATTTTATTGCATTCCTCTTTTGTCAAATGCCGTATGTAGTAGGAAAATATGTCTAATTGCTAAAAGGTGTTCATTTCGTGTGAGACGTCATACTGTTGTGTGTATATTGATGTCGTCAGGCTACCTTGGAGGCTACATGGCTACAAGTAATGTATTTTGTTCTTCAAATAATCTGGAAATGGTGAATGACCCGAATGCAGCCAATTAATAACTGGCTATCTAATGCTCGTACGTGGTCCATTAAGCTGAAATTGTGGTCCATATCATACCTGAGAAATGGACCTGAGAGTTGTGGCTGACTGGGACGAGTTCAGTGCGGTATGTGGGCCAGATGAAAATGCTAAGCGTGGGCCGGCACTACATCATCACTCATTAGCTATCTGGGCAGGAATTGCTGCAATTGGCAAACCAGTACTCAGAGCTGCAATGGCAGAATCTTTCTAAAAATAACAGTTTCATTAAAACATGGCAATGCTGAACCTACATCTACCATGCCTTCTGTTAGAAAAATTTTAAATTAGTCCCGGAGATGGTTAGGAAGCTATTTCGGTGGTTTTTAATTGTAGATTTTTTTTTTTTTCACCTTAAACCATCTACAGTACTGTATGAGAAAAGGACTACAGGAGGGTGGGAAGAAGGAGATCTATCGACCATTTAAATGAAGTCTGGAAGCTTAAGACTTATTCAGGCAGAATTGGATTTATATAGGGTCCTGGTGGGGATTGATTTATTTGCAGGTGTAATTTTATTTCCGTACAAATCATCCATGTCTGTCTTTCCTTCCTCTCTTTGAAAAAAAAAATTACTGCCCAGAATTCCTTCCTTCCTTTTTTTTTTTTTTGGTCTGATATAGAATTGTAATTGTACTTCTGTCTAGACGGACACCTCTGTGATTTTGCAGGCAGATGTTGGCTCTTGTCTTGTAAAGCTTCTTTTAGTTACCTAGCACGCATCATCTCCAAATTACAATTGTCCTACAGCATAATAATGTTAGTTTGTTCTCCTGACACTCTGCTCTGTTGTTGTTGTTGTTGTTTGTGTACCTTGTAATTGTTCCTCACTGTTTCTCTTTATTAGCATCTGGACATCAGTGTGTTAAAACATATAACTTTTGTCATGTGAAGATCTTACATTGATATATCTATATACACAATGTAGTCGGGAAGAAAATGTGATGTCCCTATATAAGAAAAATAGGAGAAAGCAACTTTATATTCACATAAATTACAAGATTTTAGTTTTACTTGAATAAACGAATGAGCGGATGTATCAAGTCAAACCAAGACGTTTTATTGTGCAAAATAACTGAACACAATTATGAGAGTAACAACTACTGTACATTTATTTCTCTCTATATAATCCCCTGCTGCACTAATGCACTCATCCCCGTGTTTCACTAGTGCTTGGATAACGTCAAGGTAGAAAGTTTTTTCTCAGGATGCCGGGGCCATGATCGGACTGTCTGCGTCATGTCTGAAATGCTGGCCTCCCAGGAACTCCTAAAATTGCACACAAACATGTGGAAATGGCTTGAAGCGAGGGGGTGGCAATAACTCCCAGACGAATTCATGTAATGTGGACGTGATGTTTGTGAATGAATGGGACTAATGTGTCTCTTTTGCAACAAATCGTCGGTCAATTTTCAAGGATCAGGCGTTCCACTTTACTGAACGTTCTCGAGAACGACTGCAGTGGGCTCCCTCTGCCGGGATCTTCATTCATGCTCTTCTTTAAAACTTTTGCACCATTCTGTTGTTTTACTGCGGCTCAGAGTCTCATCACCGTACCGTGCATGAAGTCTTCTGTAAATGTCTTCATTCATGAGAAATTTCATCAAATTTGTTTGACTTGAACATCCCTTGTATCAATAATGTTATCTAATGTTTCAAACAATACAATAATAATAATAATAATGCAAACCTCCAGACTTACAGAAAACCAACCCCCAGAAAACATACTTGTTCCTAGAAGTGAGAGTTTTATAATGGAGAAGATACTATTTGCATCTAAACTGGATTTAGGTGTTATTACAAGTAGACACGAACACTGCGGTTAATAAAATCTACCCCTAACCTAATACTGTTGTGTTTTATCAAGCAGAATGTCACAACACTCTAGTTACGGATAAGATGGAAATGAATATGAGCCAGACTGTACAGTCGTACGATTTTATTGTTTAGAATTTTTTTTTGATACACCCGACCCAACCATTTCTCATTTTGCGCACAAACTAAAGACTAAACAATCCTATAAGTCAGTCTGATTGTGACTCTGTATTGTGTGTGTGTGTGTGTGTGTGTGTGTGTGTGTGTTGGATTGCTGCCCCCTTGTGAGTGATGAGGTGATCTACAGACGAAGCTGTTTATGCGAGAGTATGAGTGAAGCTGTGTTTCCCCCAGCTGGCTCTGGGCACTGCTCCCAGTCTGTTTAAAACAGGAGAAGGGGGTGAATGTAATCAGGGCTCATCTTTGTTGTGTATCAGATTATGAGGGCCCCTTCCTCCCTTCGTATGTGGGTGGACGCTTCTTTTGCTGGTTCGTCTGCCAGCGAAACAGCACAATATTTGGAAGCCTAGAACAATTGCCTTTCCGCTGGCTCACAGTTTTGAGCTGAGAAATATTTCAACATTCGTCCTGGAGAAAAACAAAAAACAAAAAACATTCAGGAAATAATTTGATCACGTTATATTTTGTGATAAATCATTAAAAGAAAATTCGGATGTGGCGCAGATGGGATACAGTTCGATTTTGAGAGCGTTATCTTGTCTTCGGAGAACTTCGAGACGTGTTCTTGACGTGCGTGTTTAGAAGGTGATTCAGGGATTCGGATTATTTGAGATAGGATCGTCGGAGACGTCGTTCCATCGTCTTGTGTGTGTCAAGTACGCCAGGCCGCTTCCTTTCCATTCTGCCTCATTCCCTTCCCATTGTGATGCCTTTAATTAAAGTGATTTTATTCACAGGCACACAGCTGGCACAGGCGGCTTTCCATTAGGCATCCGAGTGGCCGTCTCGCTGGTGGGAGGACCCGCACTGGGGCTGCTTCCTGCGAAGCACAATACTAGTTCCATCTCCCCTCTGAGTTTGTTGTGTGTTTTGAATTTATTAATCATTGATTTTAATGTGCGCCCTCTTGACGGCGGCAGCTACCCGTGCATTAATTAATTCCTGCGATCCTCTTCTTTACAAAATGGCATTTAAAACAATACAGGGGTCAGCCAGGCTTGCCTCTGACCTATAAAAAGAAGCGATGAATGCGAAATGTCAACATTTGCTTTTTATTTGTTCATCATTGCACCTCTTCTTTACAGTCTCTCTCTTTCTCTCTCTCTCTTTTTTTTTATTTTAAACTGCCTTCTTTTATATTTGATGGCCTTGATATAAAGAGGCCTGTTTTTTTCTTTCTTTCGCAGCCATTGTAATATCAGTAAATACAGTTTCTTTGTAATTGAGCTGCACATCGCAGGGTTGCAAATCACAATCATTTCCCTAAAAATGCTCCCCTAAATATAACCCAGCTACTTTGCATGCAGGTGCTGTCAGCTGCCAAGCAGTCGATCCTGAAGCAAATTGTTGTTCTTAAGTTGGGAAGAAAGGTGCTGCGCCATCAACAATAGGTAGTGTTTATCCTTTTCAGGTCTTAAAGGAGAACGTAAAAAAATATTGCCTTCGGTAAATTTGGATTAAAAAATGAAAGATTAGATCTCGCCGCTCGCGCATGGCAGCGGAATTTGAATCGGGGTCGGATTTGAGCGTCTTCTGCAGGAGTGTATTCTTATTTATTAAATTATATAATAATAATGATAATAATAATAAATTATAATAAAAAAAAAGACACATCTATTCAATTTATTTAAATGAAGAAGTGGTCTGTGTGGTTGAAAAGATAAAAGCCGGGCTCATAATCCGATTGACACAGAGGGATGAGTAAAGACAGACTGTTAAGACCCAGCCGAACCCCACCCCTGTGAACAGGCCTGATCCCCATTCAGGCAGACGGTATTAATGCTAAAGATTTCCTGACAGATTGCTTTCACGGCATTGATTAGCACATGTTGTTGGTAAACTTACTAGTGCGTGCATGTGTGTGTGTGTGTGTGTGTGTGTGTTTGTGTGAGATACAGGATATTCCACGTATTGCTTTGCTCACAGAACTGTCCAAACACATACAGCTGTGGAAGTTGCTCTCACTGTCTTCTGCGCACACTGTAAAGGCGTCCCTCAGTTTTTAGTTATTACCGGATCAACTTTTTTCCCCCCGGTAGATCCCATGTGGATGCTTATTATATCAGCAGGGTCTTTCTAGTTAGTACACCACTCAGCATGAGCTGCGTGACAATGATTCTTTTTACTAAACTTTTTAGGGGGTCAACAATTAGATGCAAGTAAATAGCTCGCCCTTTCACAGCGGCCTGACCGACTGTTTTGATAGTGCTTTTCTCCCCCAGCGATTTCCTTTTGCTCTCTTTGTTCGCTGTATTTGAAGACGACCCCCCAGGCACTACTTGCCACAAAGCCTAAACGGTGCTGCCCTTTCTTTCCTCCCACCATCTCTCTAAAAAAAAAGAAAAAACAAGAAGAACAGAGAGAGCGAGGGAGAGCGAGTGAGAGCCATCGATCAGCGGCGATCGTTGAGCGGCCCTGCACCCTGCCTTTCATTGTTTTTTTTTTTACATTTTTTTTTTTTTTATCTTGTCTCTCAAGCCGGGCGAACCCTTGTTGCCATGGCATCGCCCGCACACTGGCAGTGCCACTTCAGCCCTTGCTTAATGATCTCTTGGCTGATCGCCTGCTCGTCAGCCTCACTCGTTCTGATGAGAAGCGGGGAGGACATTTGAATCCTGCATCATAAACCATGGCACTCCTGACGATTTGTCCACAAATGCTACAAACGACTTTTTTACTCTTGATTACACGTATTAAGCTCAGTGTTGGAAAAGTCCTTGCGGAATGAAGCGTGTTCTTAGCTTAGTTTAGAGTTAGAAGAAACCAATTTGCATTCTTTTTTTTGTGTGTGTGTGTGTGTGTTTTTTAGTCATTACTTTAAACCATCACTTCGCTGCCAGTTCAGTGCCTGGTGTGAGATTACTGCTCATATAAATAGCTGCCATTGATTTGGCAAGAAAAAGAGACTCTGCTGTCATTATAGAGACAGAAAATCCTAATTTAGAAAAGTGAACAAAAAACGCTCAGCGTTCAATTCAATTCCGTAATCCACCATATTGCATGAAATCAGGAGTGTCGTGCTACAATGCACAGTTTAACTCGGTGCCATGATGGAGACAAAGGTAGCGCCTGGAGCAACATCATGATGTACTGAGCAAGGAAACATGCTCGTTGTCACTGTTTCATTTCATCTTATTCAATTTTTTCGAATTTGCCAAGCCCCTCCCCGTACCTTTTTATTGCACTATACGTTCCCGTCTCGTTCGGATCTACACGTTTCAAGCGTCTCGTATCGTACGGAAGAGCCACGGCGAGGCCCCTGTTAATTAGTTTCATATATTTTCCCCCCTCTGTCTCCACTCTGAACTCGGTGAAATGGCCGTGCCTAATTATACATGACTTTGAGGAGATGATGCGCGCCACAGCACGTTCTATTTGAATACGGACAGAAGCGGATCAGACGTTAGCTGCCGCTATTGATCCTCAAATAGAGGCTGAGCTGTCTGTTTTGAACGCCAGGGTCTGGTCGATCACAGCTGACCTATTGTTCACAAGGTAAAAGAAGAGAGCAAATACAATGGAAAAGATTCGGGTCATAATTGGGCTGCCGAGACAGTTGCTATTTTCAGTTGCTCAAAAGACTTGTCGTGTCCAACGACCCGTGGCACGAGAGGGCCACCAGGACTTCTGGGCCATTTTTATTCCAGACTTCAAATGGTCAAAATTGGATACAGCTCAATATATTTAAATAATTTATATATATATATATAAGTGCTTCTAAATGTTTACTTTTAATCTGGAACGGTTCATTACTTCGTTTCGTCTTGGTGTTTGGTTTGTATTTTAACACTACTGATGTTTAATGCTGTACTGAAATTATGTCTCTGTCTCAGACATTTTAATTAATATAAGCCGCTTTTTTCTTCTTCTTCTTCTTCTCTCAAAAGCCAAATAGTGTAAGTAAATAAATAAATAATAAAAAGCATTACAGTTTAGTTTTAATATGTCTTATATTACTGCTCTGTTTCTGGGTGTAACTTTGCAGAGCTTGCCACCCGATTTCATAACTGCTGTCTTTATTTATGCATGCATTTTAAATGTATCCATGCATGCATCTTCAAATTGTATTCTTTCAACTACGGCATGATGTGCTGTAAATATTAATGCTCTGACATATGCCTGCCAGCGGCTTAGCTAAGAATTATTTAAAGTTGGGTGGAAATTTCCATTTAAGAAGAAGCTGCTTTCTCTCTTTAAATCTAAATGTTATTTTCTTCTACTGTTTTGGGATAGTGTGGATCTCAACAAAGATACAAGATGAAGAGTGTCAGGAAATAAATCTTCAGTTTTCACTCATTGTTTGATTCATTGCTTTATAGGATTCATGTAAGGATACAGCAGTGGCTGAATATTGAATACATGTAATGGCTATGAAAGTAAGATTTGATGTTTTAATTTTGTTAAACAATGACAATCAATGACAATATTAATCATTTTAAATGTTAATTTATGCAATGAAGTTGCTTTATAACAATCAATAACAGTCCTTTATTCCTTAAAACTTGCTGGATCCAGCTTGTCACTTGGTCAATCTATGCTGATCTTGTACAGAAGTAATCTTGACTGCTCCTGTCTTCTTCACCATCGTCCAACAGTTTTATACTGGTTTTACTCCTGGAGATGACCCAGGCTATAGCTTCAGAAAGTTTCAGTTAATTAGCACAACTCTTCAGGCTTGAACTAATTCACCTGTCTGGTTCACAGGTAGAACTTTAATAATAATAATAATAATAATAATAATAATAACACACGGCATAAGTTGTTTTAATACTTTTCACCACCACACGTGGACACAATTGTTGGTACCCTTCAGTCAATGAAAGAAAAACTCACAATGGTCACAGAAATAACTTTAATCTGACAAAAGTAATAATAAATAAAAATTCTATGAAATTTAACCAATGAAAGTCAGACATTGATTTTCAACCATGCTTCAACAGAATTATTTAAAAAAATAAACTCATGAAACAGGCCTGGACAAAAATGATGGTACCCCTAACTTAATATTTTGTTGCACAACCTTTTGAGGCAATCACTGCAATCAAACGATTCCTGTAACTGTCAATGAGACTTCTGCACTTCTCAGCAGGTATTTTGGCCCACTCCTCATGAGCAACCTGCTCCAGTTGTCTCAGGTTTGAAGGGTGCCTTTTCCAGATGGCATGTTTCAGCTCTTTCCAAAGATGCTCAATAGGATTGAGGTCAGGGCTCATAGAAGGCCACTTTAGAATAGTCCAATGTTTTCCTCTTAGCCATTCTTGGGTGTTTTTAGCTGTGTGTTTTGGGTCATTGTCCTGTTGCAAGACCCATGACCTGCGACTGAGACCAAGCTTTCTGACACTGGCCAGCACATTTCTCTCTAGAATCCCTTGATAGTCTTGAGATTTCATTGTACCCTGCACAGATTCAAGACACCCTGTGCCAGATGCAGCAAAGCAGCCCCAGAACATAACAGAGCCTCCTCCATGTTTCACAGAAGGGACAGTGTTCTTTTCTTGATATGCTTCATTTTTCCGTCTGTGAACATAGAGCTGATGTGCCTTGGCAAAAAGTTCAATTTTTGTCTCATCTGTCCATAGGACATTCTCCCAGAATCTTTGTGGCTTGTCCACATGTAGTTTGGCAAATTCCAGTCTGGCTTTTTTATGATTAGTTTTCAACAATGGTGTCCTCCTTGGTCGTCTCCCATGAAGTCCACTTTGGCTCAAACAACGACGGATGGTGCGATCTGACACTGATGTTCCTTGAGCTTGAAGTTCACCTTGGATCTCTTTAGAAGTTTTTCTGGGCTCTTTTGTTACCATTCGTATTATCCGTCTCTTTGATTTGTCATCAATTTTCCTCCTGCGGCCACGTCCAGGGAGGTTGGCTACAGTCCCATGGATCTTAAATTTCTGAATAATATGTGCAACTGTAGTCACAGGAACATCAAGCTGCTTCGAGATGGTCTTATAGCCTTTACCTTTGACATGCTTGTCTATAATTTTCTTTCTAATCTCCTGAGACAACTCTTTCCTTCGCTTCCTCTGGTCCATGTTGAGTGTGGTACACACCATGTCACCAAACAACACAGTGACTACCTGGAGCCCTATATATAGGTCCACTGACTGATTACAAGATTGTAGACACCTGTGATGCTAAGTAGTGGACACACCTTGGATTAACATGTCCCTTTGGTCACATTATTTTCAGTCTTTTCTAGGGGTACCATCATTTTTGTCCAGGCCTGTTTCATGAGTTTATTTTTTTTATTAATTCTGTTGAAGCATGGTTGAAAAGCAGTGTCTGACTTTTATTAGTTACATTTCATAGAATTTTTATTTATTATTACTTTTGTCAGATTAAGGTTATTTTTGTGACCATTTTGAGTTTTTCTTTCATTGACTGAAGGGTACCAACAATTTTGTCCACGTGTGTAAGGGCCTTGGTGTTTGTTTGGGTGGAAAAATTGACGTTCTTGAATTATTCCCAAATTCACAGCGTGCGTCAGGAATGGGAAGAGTAACACAGAGGTGCACTTAGTTTCGTCCTATCCCACTCTAGAGCTGAGACCTGAGCCTCTCATCTGGATAATGAACACACTGAAATGAGAGACTGTTTATAGCTACTATAACATAAGAGAGA
>JAQQZT010000023.1:8790429-8795429 GCA_030068275.1 Clarias platycephalus
TTTCAACCATGATTCAAATGAATTATTATTTAAAAAAAAAAAAAAAAAAAAAAAAAAAAAACCTCATGGAACAGGCCTAGACAAAAATCGCCCGTCAGTGAGACTTCTGCACCTCTCAGCAGGTATTTCGGTCCACTCCTCATGAGCAAACTGCTCCAGTTGATTCCGGTTGGAAGGGCGCCTTTTCCAGACGCCATGTTTCAGCTTCTTCCAAAGATGCTCAATAGGATTGAGGTCAGGGCTCATAGAAGGCCACTTTAGAATAATCCAATGGTTTCCTCTTAGCCATTCTTGTTTTTACCTTGGATCTCTTTAGAAGTCTTTCTGGGCTCTTTTGTGACCATTCGGATTATCCGGCTCTTTGATTCGTCATCAATTTTCCTCCTAAGGCCACGTCCAGGGAGGTTGGCTACAGTCCCATGGATCTTAAATTTCGGAATAATATGTGCAACTGTAGTCACAGGAACATCTAGCTGCTTGGAGATGATCTTATAGCCTTTACCTTTAACATGCTTGTCTATAATGTTCTTTCAAATCTCCTGAGCCAACTCTTTCCCTGAGTGTGGTACACACCATGTCACCAAACAAACAGTGACTACCTGGAGCCCTACTGTATATATAGGCCCACTGACTGATTACAAGATTGTAGACACCTGTGATGCTAATTAGTGGACACACCTTGAATTAACATGTCCCTTTGGTCACATTATTCTCAGTCTTTTCTAGGGGTACCATCATTTTTTGTCTAGGCCTGTTCCATGAGTTTATTTATTTATTTTATTATTACGTTGAAGCATGGTTGAAAAACAATGTCTGCCTTCCATTGGTTAACATTCATAGAATTTTTTTTTATTATTACTTTTGTCAGATTAAAGTTATTTCTGTGACCATTGTGAGTTTTTCTTTCATTCACCGATGGTACCAACAATTTTGTCCATGTGATGTTGTTTTAATACTTTTCCCCACCGCTGTAGACTCTTATACCTCAATATACCTCAATTATTCCTAAAACATACTGTGAAAGTGATCATTTCCAGGTTCTTCAGATCAACAGTCCCTTCCATGTGCTTGAGCTGACCTTTTCGAACCGTTCCATGACTAACCATTGTGTACGAACCAGATGCTGTAACAAATGACCAGAGATGCTTTTAAAGCTATGAATAGTGTGATAGCGGTGGAGTCAAGATCGGTCAATATGGAGTAACTTCTTCCATTACTGTTTGGACTAGCTCGATGATGGATATCTCGCATTTACAGCAAAGCGCAAGTCCTAAAGCACTTAAATCCACTTCTCACCCCTCAGACACGGCAAAAGTAAGCTTCACTTTTTATCTGCTTTTCTCCCTGTGCATACTTACAGCCTTTAAAAAATCCGTTTTACTATTTTATCCCCCCCATAATGTGATATAGCGAGCCAACCACTTCCTGCATATCATAAGGTATTGAAAGGTACAATTGAATTAGACTAAAGAGCTCTGAAGAACCAAGAGTACTCCCGTCCTCTCTTTTTGCTGTAAATTGACACTGAAATGGTCTGTCTCGCGCCCTCTCCAACGGATAACTTGCATATTAACTGGCTCACGGCAAATTGTGCCGAAATGGGACAGAATGCAGTAAATGAGATATCTATTGTCTCAGATCGCATTTCCTCTCATCAGCGCGCTTTATTTCCTCACTCCCGTTGATGGGAGTTTATGATGTCTAATGACATGACCTTGACTCCTGCACCCTCCCCTCCACACCCCCGCCCCCCCCCTCCCCAACAAATGTTTCTTTGTTCCACCAAACTACAACATGCTTACTAACCACCAAATGAAGCGTATAATCCGCATTACACCCTGTCCTACTGTTGACACCTGTATGTTTTTTTTTTTCTTTCTGGTTTATGTTAGACTTTTACCTTGTCGTCTTTTCCGAGAGAATAAATTGCGGCCTCTCGTCGGATACGGATAGAAACTGTCTGGGAATATCTCGCGCTTCCCAAAAAAGAAAAATCAGAAAAGCTCTGAATATACATATGATTAATAATTAATTCCATATTTTATTCCCCTTTGAAAGTTATTATGCAGAATTAATATTTCATTCGTACAAGCCTTACATGACAAGTGCGCTAAGACAAAGAATAGTAATGGCACGTAGTTTGACAAGTCCGTGTAGGATTGCAGTCAAAGTCGAGGCTTTAAATCAGTGGCCTTCGCGTCTCATAAATATGACATGACGATGCACTTGCCTGTTTCGGGTCAACGTCTTATGCATCAGGAGCGTGAATATCGCATGTTACATGTACAGTATGTCCGGATTTAACCTTCGTTTTGGAAAGAACCGACTTAAGTTAAGTTTTTCCATCTTCTGGATCTCTGCTTAGCGCCTCCGTGCTTTTGTCTGTATTGTTGCTTTTGCACCTGGTCCCTCTGTGTATGTTTCTGTGATTTGATATGCATTATCCCATGCTTCTTGGTCCATCTCTCTGTCAGTCTCACTTTGGCTATCTCTGTCTCTCTCGTTTCCTGATGTGCCGCAGAGAGACACAATTATCCACTTCATTTGAGTCGCCGTGATAATGGTTGGCCCGGCCCTCTCGGGGAAATAGGTAGCCGTAATTGTGAACGGTGTAATGAGTGTGGGATCGCAAGCGTGCCACACGACACCATTAGAATCGACCCATTCCTGACCTCGACTCTGACAACAAGTGAGACCCTCAGCTTTTGCTGAGCTCGAAGGCAGGTTTTTTGTTTCCATCTGAAAACTGGTCTGTCTTGTACTATATATTTGTTTTTCTTTACAGCCAGACATGCATATATTCTCCTGTAATGTTATTTATTTATTAATTTTGTTAGTTATATATGGAAATATTGAATGATTTTGTACATAATTATGCAGACATGATAAACATATATAACAAAATTGGTACAGCATATAATATGGTGCCTAAGACTTTTTTGCAAGACTTTTATATATATATATGGTGTGTATATAGCCATCACTTTGTACACTGTATTACATCATAGATCAAACATATATTTTAATCAAACTATCAAATCCCCTGCCATTTGTATTCATCGTTTTTCAGCGATTCATTTATTCACTGTTTATGTAAATACTCACTAATTCAGAGTGGGGATGATGTCATTGCGATGAGTATTCTGGCTGAAAAAAGCTAGGGTGAATTTAATTGAGGCATCTGTTAGGTTGCGGTGATTCATGTGTGCTTAAATGTTCGAGAAATGTACCATCTGAGCGATCCACAAAACAGAAAGTGATGATTGTAGTGCGAAGAAAAAAAAAATCAGTATTTGATGATGATGATAATAATAATAATAATAATAATAATAATGTCATGTATGATGATGTGCTACCAAAAATCCTAGTAGAAGCGAAAGTATTAGGGACTTTTTGGAAGTATTAATATAAACAAATACTTAATATTTTATTGATGCCACCATAGTTAATTATAAAATTGCTTATACCAGGTGGCAAATTCGTATACAAATATATAACCTACATGCTTCACCAAAAAAGAGATTTCTCATCCCGTTCTCATCCACACCTCAGATATCTTCTAGCAAAAAAGTAAAACTCTAGAAGAAGCTGATTGTAAATAAATGTCATCAGCGACTGCTAGTATTAGAGCAGGCCTGAGAAGACCCTCGTTCTTTACCGACACACTGAAGCCTTTCTATTTAGTTAATCAAGCAATTGACCCTTTACGCCCCTAGCAGCTGAAGAACGAATATCACATTGTCTCGATGTCTCTGGAGCCTCAACCCACTGAAGAACTCTATACAGTGTGACACAATTGTAGAAAATGGGGTACTATTTCATCCTGTATGCTACAGTAGTTTGCCATTTGGGACGCGGCCGAACTCGACCGCTATTACTACCGTTACCGTTACTGTTAATGTTTCTGTACTCCCAACAGGTATCATCCTTACCAAAGCCTACAGGTACACGTTTACATTGACTTTACTGTATGTCTGAAATATTTGCGGCACTTGAGTGCATACAGATTAGGGCTGATAAAAAAAAACTAACAAATTAACAAACAAACAAACAAACAAACAAAAAACCATGATGATACAATACAGTACTTAACTATTAAAGATTTATCCTATTAAATATTTATCCTAATAGCAAGTAATGGCACAAACAATCACATTAATAGAATGCTCGCCAATGTTTATTTAGAACCTCAAAGGCTGTTTAGAAAAGAAAATAAAAATACTTAAAACAATAGTGACAAACTCTACACAAATGCTGTAATAAATTGTGATTAGATAATTGCGCGGGTCCGTGTTATAATTTTTCTGTAAAAATGAGCACTAAAACAGAGCCTGCACCCTGTCCTGTCCAGGATGTACCCCAGGTTGTCCCCTGTGACCCTCGTCCCCACTCCAGGCCTGATGCAACTTGAGAACGGCTGAATAGTACAGATCTGTCTAATATTAATATTAATCTCGGTTCCTGAAATGTTCATGAACTCCACTGAGCTTTCAGAATGATCAGGATCTTCCATTGAACTCCACCTGCTTTCACTGTCACTTAATGGAATGTGTGTGTGTGTGTTGGAATCTCTCTCTCTGTCTCTCTCTCTGTCTCTCTCTCTCTCCGCCCTCCAGCACCTGTGTGCAGACAGGTGAGCGCGGCTCGTCGTTGCGTCCCAATTATCCTCCGTGACACGGTGTCAGTGAATGATCTGCCTTCGTAACGGCGCAGCAGCGGGAGGCCCGTCGACCTGAGGCGCTATTAATCTGAGCCCCGAGCAGCTGAGAAGCCCCACTCCTCCTCTCCTTGTGTGTTTGATGAGGCGCTTATCACGGAGCCCCGCTGCTTCCCGGGCGGGGAGGTGTTGGGCTTTTAGAAAAAAATAAATGATAATAAAAAAATAAAAAATACTTTGTATTAATTAACCCCCTATGCCTGACTCCCTAGTTTTATCAGCCTACACCACTCTCATTGTCCTTAATCTGAGAAGAGAAGGGACTCTTCACTTGGTTGTCTCT
>JAQQZT010000023.1:8800429-8802774 GCA_030068275.1 Clarias platycephalus
TCCTGCTCTCCTCCCTGTCTGCGCTCCCTAAAGCACCTGATAGAGCGATCAACCCCCTTCCTCATCACTCATTTCACTCTATAACACCCTGGTGCTCTTTTGCTCTCCTGCTCCAGTCCATATTTGAAAACGGCAATGGGCAGGTGGAGAGTGCATGTGTGTGTGTAAAGTGTTAAACAATGGAATATTAGACATATTTGACAATTTTGGGGAAGCTAGCTGTATTAAACAGTCAAACAAACCAAAAGAGCCAAAGGGTTTAATTTTTTAAAGGTAAGGATGGCAATTAGGTATAGTGTTGCATCACTTGGGTCAAGGGTTCGATTCCCGCCTTGAGTCCGCATGTGTGTAGTTTGCATGTTCTCCATGTGCCGGGTGGGTTTCCTCCTCATACTCCTGTTTCCTAAAGACGCGCAGATTAGGTTAATTGGCGACAAACGTGTGTGTGTGTAGGTTTGTGTGGGTGTGAAATGATGTGTAGGCACCACAAACCACACAACCAGCCTCTCTGTTAATTTAAAGGACAGGATAATGAGGCTGAATATCTATTTGCTCAGCACAATGTGTGTGTTCGGAGTGACGCTGAAAGACCTGAACGTGTACGCGTGTCACACTGTGTATACACTTGCGCGTACAGTTGCGGGAATCGGAGTAAAGCCGGATCCACGACGTCTGATTCCTGACATGGACCTCCTCCTCCCCAGAAACTTAACCACACGTTGCGGGGATGCAGACTGCAACAACTGTGATTGGTCCACACGGTAGCAGCATCTTTCTGAATTCTTCTTCTCCGCATTCCATTTTTGAATTGGGAAAACTTTTGAAATCTTACGTATTTTTTTTGCGTTTCTGCGTTGCATCGATTTCAGTAAAACTGTTCAACTTCTAGTACTACAAAAAGATCCTCCTACTCTCATTTTTTTTAACACTACAAAAATTCACCAGAGAATGGTGACAAGACTCAGCACAGTGGTAGACTAGACAGCGGCACCCATCGCCAACTAGTGGTGTGGTGGTGTAAGTGACACAGAAACCAATTAATCATTTGAATTTCTTAAAATAAGTTCACGAAAAGACTAAATATTATCAAGCTTATTTTCAGTCAAATGTTATAAAAATGACATGTAAAAAATGTCTTGTTCTTTTGGCAGATAGTTTTGCTAGTTTTGAGGAATTTATTTGCTTAACAAAGCAAAAGTATCTACGAAAAGACACCATTTTTTTACTTGCAATTTTAGTAACGTTAGCCTACAAATTCTACATAGAAAGAAATGTAAAGAAATTATAGATAGTTGGGCAAAATTCAACAATATTTCATCTCAACTAACACAGAGATTTTTTTTCCAGTGCAAGTACAAATGCTCACATCGCTGTAGGAGACGTGAGTAGCCTTTGGCGTAGACTCTGTGAAAACGCAAAAGCATAAACCAGCCTCAACCGAGGATGAGCGAAGACCTTACACACATTCCACACGCACATTTCGAGTAAAGCATACATCGTGTTCAGAAATGAAAAGAATTAAGACGGTGCATGAAGCGTTTTTTATTATTATTACCATTGTGGCTCGGATCTCAGTGGTGTGTTTTAATCAGCGTGTACTTTTCTGCTGTTTTTCCGGGACGCAGTGAACACAGACAGACATATCTTCATGTCTTTTCCTCACAAACATGCGACTTTCCTTCCGCGACTCCGAGAAAAATTACAGCAAATTTAAAGATCACAGTTCTTTTCAAGTTTCCTGTCAGAAACACATGAGCCCTCAATGTGTCATGCCTTCACCCCTCACACTCAGGGCTGTTTGACTCAAAATGGCGCTGGCAGATGGACTGCTGCTTCTCTCTCTTGGCCTTAACCGCTCTCCTCCCTCATTGCCATGTGCCCCACGCCTCCCTGTGTAATATCAGTCATGAGCGTTCATTCTAATTATTTGTGCAAATGTTCTAATTAGTTATCAGGTGCCCCCTCCATCAGCCTCCCAAGCATCCTTTGTATTCAAAATAAGCTGTGGCGCATGGGAATTTTACAAGCCATCAGCAAATATTTACCACTTCCATCTCATTATGTTTGGAGTGGCCTTATGTGCTAAAAAGCTGACCGTGAATATCTTAAGGCTCTGCGCACACGCTTTAAACTTTGCCTTGACCTTTCCAGGCCGGCTGACCACACTGGAGAAGCACTGGGGTCCCCTCTCCTGCGGCCCAGTGTGTATCTACATGTGGCTCACTGTTGAACTCTGGGGCTCGCCATGGCCGGACACACACACACACACACACACACACACACACACACACACACACACAGAGAGACAGAGAGACAGAGACACACCACATACACACACACACATA
>JAQQZT010000023.1:8805920-8820005 GCA_030068275.1 Clarias platycephalus
TTACAGCAGTGATTCCATTAGTGTGTCGCTCAATCGAGTGTCATTAGAGAGATTTCTTGTTTATTTTTCAGATAAAAAAAAGTGTTCCCGATGTGTGTGTGAAAGAGTGGAGGAAGGGTAACTGTGTAAGGTGAGAAGGGGGAGAGGGGAGCTCCACACACACACACACACACGTACACAGCGTCTGCGTGCACAAACGGAAACACTTATCCGTTAGTATTTATTTTTACGTTTTTTAAAATGTAAAGTGAAGGTTAATTTGTTTTATTTTTACTTAATATTTTTTTTTACTTAAAATAATTTTTATGTATTTATTTTTTGGGGCTGTGGTACGAATAATTTGAGTTTCCATTATTTCTTATATGACAATTCGGTTTGGTTTACGAGTCTTTTGAAATATGAGGCCGCTTCCAGAACTAATTATGCTCGTAATCCAAGGTTCGACTGTAATGCCAAATTTGAAAGAATTTCAAGTTTTCAATGGGAAAGGAGTTTCCTTTTAATTTTCATTATTAGCATCATCTACATTAGTCTCTGTCTCTTCACCTAATGGGAGTCACTCATGAACCCCTCAGTTTATTCACCAGACTTATCTCTGCTCACGCTTACTTTGGTGAGAAAATAATGTCTGATTCGGTCACTCAGGTCTGTACTGTTGTCAAAATTCCTTTTTATTGACAACTTTTTTAATGCTATTAAACTTTTATAAACTTTGTCTGCTACCTTTTACATCACATGCTCTGTTTCAGTCATAATGTGGCAGGGCAGGAGCATCACAGACATGGTTCAGTATGACATATAACTAAACAAAAACTTGAGTAATCCAGATAAAGCAAGGCAGAATTACTGTTTTTTTTATTTTATCGTGTTTGTTAAGCTGATTCCATAACTGCCTTCTTTGCAAACGGACTGCCAAAGCAGACAGAAAACAACCTATTTAAAAAAATGCAACTATATTTAATTTTATACAGTATGTACACTGATCACCCACAACATTACCATCACCCTGTCTGTGTGCATAGAGTTTGCATGTTCTCCTCGTGCTTGTTGGGTTTCCTCCGGGTTCTCCGGTTTTCCTCCCACAGTCCAAAGATATGCAGGTCAGGGTAATTGCTGTTTCCAAATTGCTCATAGTACCACGGTCATACAAAATAGGAATAAATACAGTACAATGGTCACCGTTGGCCTCCACAATCCCTAGTTGGAGATAGAGATAGGGATGCAGTTTTATTAAACTAGACAACTTTTGAAAGTTTACACTTCATTTTTGTTCCTCAGATCGCAAATGTTAGCAATAATAGGATTTACTACATTTTCCAAAACTATTATTAAAAATATAAAGCATTTAGTAAATTGGTTATTAGGTATCAAACTCATACATACATGTGCAGACAAGAAGAATGAAGTAAAATCTGTTTTATTCATTTACTATTGTAAAGCCTGGCCTTAATTGTATGATTAACGAGTTTCCAAACTGTGGTGTAAAAATCCTGAAAACGTGATAAGGTGCACCCTCATGACCTTTTGTCTATATATTTGAAAAGGTGTATAAAGACAAAGCAGTCTGTCAAAACTTTTTAAATAGTAACACACACAAATTGTGAGATTTGTGTGTGAGAATCCAAGTGACATTATCATAACTGTCAGGAGTAAATGTGGCAGTTCCGTTAGCGGGTGCAGTAGTTACGGCAGCAGGAGCAGTGGAAGGCACGCTCGGATGCTGTGTTGCCGCGGTACAGAGAAAGAGATGAAAAGAGCCGTGATGGAAGCGAGTGTTTCCCTGGGGGGCGGTAATTGGTCAAGGCCGAGGGGAGTTCAGGCTTGCTTTTGTCCTGCTAGTAATGGGAGATGAGAGTTGAGGTGCCGGGCCTGTAGCGACAGCTTTTTACTCCTGATCAGAGACTGATCAGGGTGTCATGGCACGTGGGTGTCCTCTCTTTTATATATTTTTTTGCCTCTTCCTTTCTTTCCTTCCACTCTAACAACAGACAGACAGATGTTCCTAAAGGGATGGAGGTTATCTGCTTGTGGAAATGGTGGAAAATGAGAGTTAGCTGCTCTTTTTCTTTCTGCACACTTCCCCTTTGTGTCTCCTGACTGTGTCTATCACTTTCCTCGTTCTCACATGGGCAAACATTGGGGCGTTAAGGATCTCTTATCCTCTCCCTGAGCGAAGGAGCTGCAAACTCGGCACTCCGAGGCAATATTTCTCCCTCTTCCCTTTTTATTTCTCTTAAAGTTGCAGCTTAAAAGGTACTGCAGCTTTTTAGGGTTCTAGACGTAAAGTGAGATGGGAAATGTGATTCTAAAGCATTAGATATTAACACTAGAGTATTGCTGTGGGAGAGAGGAGGGCGTTTTGATCATGGAGTGATAGAAAGATGGGAGCCCTAGGGGCTATGCCTTAGGAAATGTATAAAACGTTTAAGAGGCCTTTTCCTCTTACAGTAATGGAATGAAAAAGGCTAGATATCATAATGTGTGTTTGCCTCACAAAAAAAAATCCTCATACGTAGCATAAGTGGAAAGTAGTATGGGTGCCCGGTTTTGTCGGATTGTCTTTCGATACGCTGGCGCACTGCCCTGACTGCACAAGTTGTTGTAATTGATGTTCGCATTAGCCCATAAGCCTTTGAGTGAGTTTTAACTGAACATTTGTGAGGTTTAGATATCTGTCTCTGCCTGGATTTCTTCATTCACTATGTACTGAGGTGTACACCTACCTCTTTTCAAAATGGACGAGTTTTACAGATATCTAATAATCACTCAACTGTGTAGTATATTAGATATTCCTGTCTAGACCAAAAGGCACCTAAGAAAGGCTTATGTCCTAACAAATTTCAAAGATGACTCTTAAACATTTATCCACAGCATGTTTTCTAGATGATATTCTGCATCTTTGTATGTCGCATTAGATCATCCTCAGAGAGTCCTGAAAACAACAACAGCAAATGCAATTCTTCATCACATTACACAACCAAAGCTCAAGCTGGATATACATTATGGGACATTACCAAACTTATTATAAATTGCTTTGAGAAGTTATTGGTCACGTTGAAGGGTGGGCATTTCAGTGGCGCTGGGGTTAGTCCAAACACAGTGCATTTTTAAATATTGAAATATCATGAAAACATTTCTTTCTTCCGTAGTTTAATTTATAAAGTACAACTCTTATACATTATAGATTCGTTAAAAATTTTAAAAGCCGTTTTCGTTTTCATTTCAATGATTACAAGATATTAGAATATGTCATAAGGTCAATCCAAAAATGTTTTAAAACACAGAAACTCTTTTAAATTATCTTTACTTATGCAGTCAGTCCTTGGTCATCACTCTTTTAGCACAAATTACTGTATCAATGCGCAAGAAATGCGCTTCTTTTTGACAATACTCCATAGATTATATATGTGGTTCAGGTCTGATGAGTTGGCTGGACAATCAAGCGCAGTAATACCATGGTTAGCGAACCAATTAATTGTAATTTTGGGACTGTTTGCGGGTGCTGTGTCCTGCTGGAAAACAAAATTTTGCATCTCCAGCATATGGACGCATCAGATGTGCTCTAAAATCTCCTGGTAGATGGCTGCATTGACATGATAAAACACAGTGGACCAACACTTGAAGATGACATGGGAGCCCAAATCATCACAGACAATGAAAACTCTTCCTACAGACTCTGGGACCTTAATTACAAAATGAAATGCAAAATTTGCACTTAATCAGAAACATAGACTTTAGACGACTGACCATGGTCCAGTACTTTTTCTTCTTAGCCCAAGTAAGATGCTTCTTACATCATCTCTGGTTCAGGAGTGGCTTGATACTGGGAATGCAACAGTTGTAGCCCATTTCCTGAAGACATCTGTGTGTGGTGGCTCTTGATGCACTGACTCCAGCCTCACTCAACTCCCTGTGAAGCTTTTTCAAGGTGTTGAATCGCTTTGCTGAACAATCCTCTTAAGGCTGCTTTAAGGCTGCCATCGTCCCTGTTGCTTGTGCACTTTTTCCTATCACACTTTTCCTTTCCAGTCTGCTTTCCATAAATATGCTTCAATACAGAAGGCTTACATCGACAGTTTTCGATGATCGACAGTTTTCATGTTTTTTTCTACTGAGTCAGCAGTCTTTCCTGTGTGTGTACTGAACTTGTAATTTACTCAAATTCTGAATGAAATATTATAATATTGTGCGATACTGGATTTTTTATTTTCACAAACTGTAAGCCATAATTATAAAAAATTTTTAACAACAACATAGGCTTTTCCAAATACACTGTTCTTAGGGGCACCAGTACACCAGTTTGAATAGACAGCCTGAGCTTGGAATCAACCCAATACCCTGGACCTGTGACTTAACGATTTTGAAGCTATTACAGAAGATACACTTTTTCTTTTCTTTTTGAAATTAATTTAGACTCATCCTTATTGCTTTCTCCTAGTGTTTTGTAATCTGTATGTATTCTGATTAGGATATCTGAACACGTGACAGACTGAACCCTCACTAGGCATGGTTCCTGAACTTTAACTCTACTGGTTTTGACTAACATTATCTTTGATTCCTTGGGTGATCATCCTTGCTTTGCGCACATCTGCTTGCTTGTTTGTTGTTTTTGGCACAGTGTTAGTGCTCCGGCTCCCGGCCTTCTCCAGCCTGCTTAGAGGACGTGTCACATAAAACAGCTTCAAGATTGTTGCCTAACATTCACTTATGGCTTGTATCACTGAAACATCCCAGGTCCGCCAGGTGCGTTGTTCCCGACCTTGAGTGTTTGTGGAGATTATATATTTACCAGTCCTTCTTGATAAATGCTGTCTTGTGTCTCCTTCCTTATCACTCACTTTCCCACAAACAAAGATGCATTATTCCCAGACTGTGCTTCTCTCCACTACTGGGTTATCCAGGGGCCGGACAAGTCAGAAGTGGTGAGCCTTGTGTAACACGCACCGGTCTGTGTTTGTGTATTTGCGGGTTCGAGATCATGTTTGTTTGTAACCCACGGCCGGCTCAGCACATGCCAGTCAAGCGTTTTTGATGGGATGTTGATGTTAAGTCGGTGAATGCGCAATGTGGTAAAATTGATGATTAATTTGATGCAGCCTCAGGCTTTTGGCCAAAGAAACTTTTGGCATGAACTCAGACCAACTGTTTGAGGTGAAACCGTTGACAGTGCTGAATCCCTTGGTTGCAAAAAAAAAAAAGTGTGCGGTAAAGATTGCCGGTAGTTTTGCTTTTTTACGTTCAAGCTGACATTCAGACGGATAAATAAAGGTTAAATAAATTAGAAGGGCGAAGTTAAAATGTCATGCATTTTGAGATTAGATTACAGCTGGAGTAGCAGTGAAGCGCTGTTGAAAGAATATCCATGCAAAGTTGTTAACATTGGGTAAATTCTGCCTAAATTTCACCTATGCAGCGTTAACTCCACCCTAGTCATGTAGAATTATGTGTAGAGCTCACCTGTGTGCTGTGACTGGCAGTGTTTAGCTGCTGTGCTCCCCCTGTAGTGTGATAATGTGGCTGGCAAATGTGTGATGAGGGGTGTGGGGGTTAGATTGGATGTTGTGTGTGTATATGTGTGTGTGTGTGTGTGAGAGAGAGATGGGGGGATGGTTACCACGGAAATGGATGTGTTGGCCTCATCAACGGGCTCCCAGCTGGTGAGGGCTCGGAAGCGCGTCTTGGCAAGCGCGCGGTCAGGGGGGAGTTTGCATCTGTGCAGCCTTGGCACTCAGCTGGAAGAGGGTAGGGGGGTCGGGGGCCCAAACGTCAGGTCTTAAAGGAGACCCACCCATCCTTTAAGAGACAGGATGAGAAGGAAAAAAGGATGAGTAGAAAAGGCATGGTTATTCAACTGAGCACCCTGCAATGGGTCAGTTGTGAGCCATTTACAAAGTACCCGATGTAAAGTAATGCAGCTTGGCCTCAACATTCCATAAGCAAATCGCATAGATAGCTGGTGCACTAGCTAATAAAGCATGACCTTAAATCTTTTTTTTTTTACAGCCAATGAAAAATGAATGTTTTTTTTTCTCCGTAACCTTTAACTCAGTACGCCAAAATGCATGTCTGTCTGTCTGTCTGTCTGGCAAAATAAGCAAATAAGCATGTTTACTTTGTTCATAATTAAAATTTGTCTTCAAAACTACCGACATCAGTGAAATCAAATAAAAGAAAACTGAAAATGCTAATGAGTTGATAAAGAACTGTAATAAAAGGTTATTCATGTTGGTGAAATCAGGGTTCAAAAAGCTTACAATATGCATTCAAAATGCATTTCTGAAAAAAAAAAAAACTTTATTTGTAGGCACACAGATGGGCTTTTAGGGTATACTGAACTAAAACATAAGACAAAACAAAGTGTGGATTTAATCACTTTGTCTTTGGGCTGGCCGGGTTAGTGGACTTCCTCCATCTCACATGCTAGGACATCCATGACTACACAATTGTTTGATATACTCTAACTCCTGTGGTGGAAAATCCCTGGTATTACGATGGAGAACTGCTGTTTTCTAGAGAGAGGGTGAATAAAATAAAAGGAAATACCAACTTGAAGTGTCTTAGTAAGGTGTTAAGGCAAGATGAGCCACAAGAACAGTTTCAGTGTACTTTGACAACTTGGATTTTACAAGTCCCTAGAACTGTTCTGGTGTTATGTATATCACTCACTCCTTCTATACCGCTTCATCCTGTATTCAGGGTCGCGGGGTCATACATACACACATACATACACTCACACACTCATTCATGGGCAATTTGGGAATGCCAATTAGCCTAATCTGCATGTCTTTATGGACTGTGGGAGGAAACCAGAGTACCCGGAGGAAACCCGCCAAATATGGAACCCGGACCCTGGCGGTGCAAAGCGACCGTGCTAACCACTACACCGCCGTGCCGCCGTCATGTATATCATTCGCTGCAAAATATATTCTCTTATTTGGTGCTTCAATGATGGTTGTTTCAAAATCTCCCAAATATGGTCAACGTAGTTAGTGTCTATGAAGGCCGTGACATGTGCTTTACGTAAGTTTCATCCCTAACAAACCATCCAGCGAGCTCCTGTGTCCCGCGGATGGAGGTGACGTCGTCTTGAAAGAGACAAAATAACTTTCTTAACTTGAAGTGACAATTTTCTCTAAGGCAGCAAGTGGACCATAACAACAAAAGTAGAATTAGTGAGGCGTGATGTTGCAGCAGGTAGCATTGTCACGTCAGCTTGAGCGAAATCAGAAATGAAGGGTTGGTTAATATAGATATTTTAGGCATATATTGGATTCGTTCTTTGAAGGAAACGGTTTTCTTTCTTACATTTCAGTATGACATTTCCTTTCTTATGTGCAGCTCTCTCACTCTGCAAGTATTTCTGTTATTGTAACTATTTGTCCTTAACATTACAAGGTCCCGGCCCAATATCTAATAATAAAACAGTGGGACATTCTTCTCATTGTTGCTAGATGATAATCACACCAGACCACTGAAGCAGAGAGATCTTTGAGACCTTGATTTTGATTCTGTTACTCCTTACCATCATATTACATTGTTCCCTTTCTCTTGTTCTTCTCTTTTCACTATGTTACAATATGTCCTGGACACTTATTCTCTCTCTTCTATCTCTCTTTCTTTTCCTCTCCCAGTGCTTTCTATCCACAGTGGGGGAAGGAATTTATCTATTTAATTTTGTTTCTTCTCACAATTCAAGACGCTTCCTAATCGGAGACATTTGCACACTTTTTGATGTGAGGGTGAGGGCTTCTGCTGTGAACTGTAGGGAGACTTGGATTCCGCTCCGAGCAGCTCCTCAGAGTCGCAAGTGGCAAGTGACACGCCAGAGTGTGAATGGAGAGGAACTCAACACACACCTCCACTCCAGATGAACTGGCGCACAAGGTCTTTGCACTTTTGTGCATGAAGAGCATTCAGAATGTTTGCCCAAGTATACTCTGGAGTTTGTCATGATGTATAACTTTTGATCTCTGGCCAATGGGATTGTGGTGACGTCGTGTTGACGTTCAGGCCATTTCTGTTTGCATGGCTATTTGTTCTGTCTACTGTCACAGTGTGAGATGTCTAGTGTGAGATGAACACCAAATCTGTACTTCACCAGTGAGAGAGTGCTCCTGATACTTCTACATGTGTGCCCTGAAATGATCTGTGTGTGTTTTTACCACATGCACAGAGTTCCTGGGATGAGCAATGGACACGCCTCAGCTACAGTATGTCCAGGAGGTCTGGTGAAGATAATGAATAATTTTAAGTCCGTCTCTTTTAAACAGTGAAGAAACAATGAGCACAATAACAAATACATGCTGGTATTACTTTTAGCTATAGCAATAATGTTTTATCTTTGATTTTGCAATTGCTCCAGTTGTCCTTTTTTATGGTTGCTAATAAAAATACCTCGTTTTATTGTTGTTAGTCGTTGCTGGAAGTGGTGTTTTCAAGGCATCGCAGATCCTTGTTTCCAGACCATCAGACAATTTTTTTAACTGGAATAGAAATGCATTTGCTGACCAAATCCCAGATTAGATTAATAATGGAAAATAAAATTGAGCAAGCCGAATTAATCATCAGCTCAGGAACCAACCTTGAGCTTGCCTGTTTTCATGTGGCTTTCTCTGGGCTATGTGGTTTCCGTCTACTTCCTAAAAACATATAATAGGTGAACTGCCTACTCTCCTCTACATTCTCTCTATTGCGGAAATGTGTGTGCTCCAGATCCAGAGGAACCCTACAGGGATAAAACAGTACAACAATGATGAGAAGAAAGATTGAATGGTATGCTATATGGCCAAAGGTTAGTGACACCAGACCGTCACTCCCATATGCGGTTCTTCCCTAAATCGTTTTCACAAAGTTGCAAAAACAAAATAGTTTGGGATGTCTTTGTATGGTGTAGATTTACATCGTACATTGACTTGAACTAAGGAGCCTATGCATGTTTCAGCAACACAAGACCTACAGTATGAGCACAAAGTGAGGCACAAGACATCTTCCTGGAAGAACTCAAATCGTCTGCACTGAGTCTGGTCTCTTTTGGATAACCAGGAACACTGCTTGCAGGTGAGGCCGAATCTTCATGCTCCAAGATCTAGTGGAAAAGCCTTTCCACTAGTGGGGTTTAAACAGTACAGTAGTTGCAACAGTGGGGAACTAAATCTGGAATTGGATGGTTAAAATGTACACATGGGTCTGACAGTCCACAAACGTTTGGCTATACACTGGGTTAAAACAGGACCCTTCTAGATTCAACAATATGTTTGACAAATGTAAAAGCAATAACTCTAACTACAGTAATGTATAAGGAGAATGTCTGTTTAGTATTGTTTCCTTCTTACACTCTTTAAACTGTAAAAGTCATTCATGCTACATGAAGTCAATCAGAGCACCTCGAGGCTAAGGCAACTGACCCCAGAGATATTCTTAATCCCTGGAAATTATTTGTCTGTCCTTCATCCTGCCCCTCCCATCAGGTTCCAGCAGCGTGAGAGGTTATGGTGGTGCCTGTCTGCCCGTCAGGCCTTGGCTCTTTCCCCCACACTGACACTGGATGGGACAAGAGCAGCTTTTGTTCATTTTCTGCTTGCACACATCTGCTCATCCTGGACAAGCCTTTTACTGTGTCGTCATCCAGAACAGTACTGAATGTGAAGGCTCACCTAGAAATGTTACAAAAGTAATAATCATCTTCATGATAGGAGTTCCACATTCTGGAAACTTTAACTAAAGATTCTAAAATTCTGTTTCAGGAAACGTGGATATCTGTTAATCATTCTTGAGTGTTTTTCGCAAGCAACATGACCCATAATATACTGTACATGTTTATACATGCTTTTACAGATGATTTGGTAGCCACAAACCTCTGGCAGAACTCTGGTTAGATATCTGACCACTCTTCTTGGCTAAATTGCTAGTGTTCAGTTAAATGTCTTGGTTGCTGAGCACTTAGACACACCTTTTAAACACAGTCCACGAATGGTGATAGGGTTAATTTAATGTTTGCCTGCTTTATTCATTCCACAACCTGCTTTGAGGTGCTTTTAGGCTCATTGTCCTGTTGCAGGACTTGACTTTGTTCAAGGTCCAAACATCTAGCTAAGGATTCTTCCTCTTTTTTTTCATTATTTCAGCCAATTTCACCATTTCCACCCAGGGAAAATCAGCCACCAATCAGCTACAATACCACTATCATGCTTAACAGTAGGTGTTGTGCACCTTTACTCCTGGTCAAAACTTTCCTCCAAGAGGGCTTTTTCTTTAGTCCATGTGGTCTGCTATAAACTTCACTCGAGCTTAAAAGTGTCAATTTTGGAGTAGGGCCTTCGTTCTTGGACGGCAGCCTTTCAGTACATGGTGATGTAAAACTCACTTGACTGTAGACAATGACATCGGTGTTTCCAGCAGTTTCCAGTTCATCACAATCCTGTGCCTTGCTGGTTTCCTGAGTTGTTCCAGATGATCCAAGCCATGTTCCTCTCAACAAATGGTGTCAGATTGGGTCTTCTTCATCCTTGGCAAAGTGGCTACAGCTCCCAATAACTTGTAATTACATATAATTGTTTGAACTGATCTTGGAATCTGCAGCTGTTTAGTAATGGCTCCAAGAAACATGCCTGACTTGTGCGAATCTATAATCCTCTTTCTCAGATCTGCACTGAATTCTTTGGACTTTCCCATTACACTGTGTTCTGGTCAGTCAACACTCAACACAGTCCTGTCAAACAAAACCTTTTTGTGTTGCACAGAGAAGCTACCAGTTGTAGTCACTAATAGGCAGCTAAGGGCTTCTTTCTTTAAATATCCCAGCCTGGGAGCTGGGGTCAGCCATGATAGTGGACTCCTGAAGGAAACGGGCTTAAGCGCCCACAAAGCAGACTGGTAGAGCTGTTGCTTAAACCAGCTAAGCTACCACTGCTTAATACTGCCACATAATAATCTATGTGTATGTACAGTACAGTACTCTGCAAATATATATTTTTTGGTTTTTGTAATTGTATTTTTTCTGTATTGTCCTGAGGAATAGTTCTCTAGGTTTCCTGAAGGACATTTTTGTGTTTCATTTCTGGTAAGTTTGTGTCTCTCATTTTTAGTCCAGTCCCTGTACCTGAGCAGTTTCAGAGCAATGGGTTTTGTTCATTAAATCACACAATGACCTATGAATCATTCAAGCAATAAAATTCATCTACCTTAAGGCAAGAACCAGATGACAGATGATCAGGCCGGTGATTAGTATACTGGAGATGCTGAATGCCGAGTGGTTGGCACAGATGAGAGGGGAAATGAGATTGCTGCTGAGGTTGATACATAAACTACCTTTTTTAAAATTGTATCTTCAGGCACTTTGCAGCCTGTCACAGTAAAAGATTTGTTCCTGTTTCTTTAATATAATCTGCATAATATAATTATGTTTATTATGAAGAAATGAGGGCTGGCCCAAGACCTTTGCACTGTACTGTGTATGCTTTTCAGTCTATTGAAATATGTACATTGCACAATCATACTTCCTCAGAAAAAATAATTTAAACCCCAATATTGCTCTGACATTATGATGAGTGCATGTAAATTTCTGATAATTTTGCTTCCTTCAACAAATAAATGCTTACAACTATCGGCGATAGCACAAGACAAATTAGTAAAATATGTCTAATAATTATAATAATAATAATCTTATTCATCTTATTAATTTTATTAATCTTGTAATTGGTTAGTGGTAATCTTAGATAAAAATATATTATTATTTTTAATTTGTCTAGATTTAAGGTATTTTCACTTGCTAAGAAATCACTTTTGTTAAAATGTGTGATGCTGGACCATTGTCAGACTTCTCCTGTCTCCTTTCGCCTCTACGTGTATAAGTGTCTGGACTGACTGGTAAGATCTGTGCTGTGGACAGCATGTAGAAGTAGTGACATCTCCATTTCCTGCTCTCATCACTTAGTGTACTGAGGTTTCTCCACTGTTTGATCTTTGACACCACTGTCACAGTCTGCTGGAGCCTCAGTAGCTCTGCACCAGACTGCATTAAAGCTCAGGCTGCGTGATGCCTGTGCTGTCTCTGTCTCACTCTGCGATGCTGTAATAAAAGATCAAATCTAGAACCCTTAAGGGATCTCTGGCTGTCCCCCTGGAGAGAACCTTAAGACTTCTATATAGAACACTACGGCAGCGTGTTTAGCTTGAAAGGGTTCTCTTTCAAGGAATTGACATCCCTGTAACTAGAACATCTTGCTTACTTTTTCTCTACATCTGCCTGAGATTTTTGCCTACATTTCTTTCTTTCTTCCTTTCTTTCTTCCTTTCTTTCTTTTATCGCTCTACATCTGGTAAGGATTTCTTTCTTTCTTTCTTTCTTTCTTTCTTTCTTTGCTCTATATCTGACTGAGGTTTCTTTCTTTCTTTCTTTCTTTCGTTCTTTCTTTCTTTCTGTCCATCCTTCCTTTCTTCTTCTTTAAACTTATTGCAGTTTCTGCACTTTTCTCCTCTTGCCTCCACCCAACACACACACACACACACACACACACACACACACACACACACACACACACACCTACACACACAAACACACCACACACACACACACACACACACACACACACACACACACGCGCGCGCGTGCACACACAGCCTTGCACTTACTCTCTTTAAGATGGGACTCAGAGGACTTGCCTGCTGATATTTAGCTTACATATTGTCTAAATTTATGATTTTTAATATATTTTTTTAACTATTTTGCTTGCTGCCCCAGTTTAGTTGTCTCCAGCTCCCAGTTATTGCATGCCTTGTGTTTCTCTCTGCACATGGAGTGGGAGGCTGGCTACTGCATGTTTCCCTATCAGCTGCCACATAAACACTGCTGACTGTATTGACATACTGGGAGAGAAAAGTGCTAGCTACTTGATTTAAAAGACACTAATCACTCTGTGAGGTTGAAAAATGGTACATCGGATATAAAGCCCCCACTGGACACTTCGGTGTCACTTCCTTTAGAAAACAGACTCATTTCGTCTGGACTCCGAGCAGGTGAGACTCAGAGTCTGAGTCTTAAGGTAGTCCTGACAGTTTATAGATATTTTTATGTGCCCTTTTTTGTTATTATATGTTTGAGGTACAGCTGATACACATTCAGTGATCTTGTCTTGAGTTAAGAACTATGAGGAAACACTTAAGGAATAAACGACTAAAGACACATTTGTTCATGTTCTCTGAAGGCTGTCTCATTCTTGCCTTTAGTTACCTTTGCTTACCATCAGTTTGCCATCCCCCTCCCTTTTCTCTCTCCATCTGAGCTGATCTAATGATTCATGGCGCTGCATCGAGCCGCTTGTCGGAGATCAATCATCTTGGTCCGAGCATTCTGCCGACTGTTTGAGTAGGGGGCCATTAGAGAGATCTGTTTGGAAGTGTTTTGTGAACCTAAGCTGCTTCAAAGGTCAGGGTTTCAAAAAAAGGATGCTTTTTGAAAAGTGCTGTTGTACGTCTGCAAGTGCGTATGTGTGTGTGTGTGTGTGTGTGTGTGTGTATGTTTGTGTGCATGTGTTAGAGAGGCCTTGTCAGCCTCATCGTGACTCCGCTGCCCTTTGTTAGTGTGAATGCTTAAACAGTCCGCCACGAGCCCTGAACCTGAGATAAATAATTTCCACTGTCTGTCATGCTGATTTGAAATATGCACGGCTCCGGCTTCGGGAGGCGAGATGAGACGAGGAGAGGAGAGGAGAGGAGGAGAGCCGGGATGTGATGCTTACCGTGGAGAACAGACTGTACAAGGAGCCTTGTTTTATGTGGCTTGTCAATACTTACTAATGAGAATCTCCGCTGTGATTTGCATTGTGTAGCATGAGCCACAACGTGTTGCTAACATCTTGTGAACACGGGCTCTTGAAAGCGTTCGAGTCTTGGCTTTATGCGCTCCCGAGACCTGTGGAAAATTGTGCTTAGGATGCGTCAGAGCAGCACTTTCATTGTTTTAGACCCAAAAGTTTTCCTTTCAGTTTGTAATTCCAGCATTTTTTTTTTTCCCCTCACACACACACACACACACACACACACACACACACACACACACACACACACACACACACACACACACACACA
>JAQQZT010000023.1:8829621-8844104 GCA_030068275.1 Clarias platycephalus
TGTGTGTGTGTGTGTGTGTGTGTGTGTGTGTGTGTGTGTGTGTGTGTGTGTGTGTGTGTGTGTGTGTGTGTTGGTATAATGCAATGAGCTGTAATCACTGTAGTTAAGCTCTAGTGTTTTTAAAGGTGTTAAGAGCTTGATATTGCCAAATACAAATACCTGCTCAATGCTCAATGTATACACACACCTTCACACACCCTGCAGTCAAATCAGGGATATACATTCAGTGCTAACATTCCCTACAGCGAGAGGAAATAATTCAACATAACCCAAACTAAGCCTCTGGCATTTACAACAGGAACAGAACAGGAACACAAGTTTGGGTGTGTTAATGAGTATGTGCATATGTGTAATGTATGCATGTCTGTTTAGGGGTTTTATATATATATATATATATATCAAAATGCACACCAGACAGGCTAATGAGAGGAGAGCCACATGGTGGTGGTGTTGGGGAGCCATGTGAGGCTCGTCCAGGTCTTGACTAATTGGAAGCTTTCACTATTGATTAGGAGACAGGGCATGAGCACACATGGCTTCCATGTCAGAGCACACAAGCAGCAGGGAAGAAAGGGTGTCAGAAATTGTGTTTATGTGCAGTGAGACATAACGGCGCTTCGGCGCTATCTACTAATACAGTTACGACAATTAGCTGTACTCGACTGTACACATTTTCTGACTGTCACCTCTTAAAACACCTGATCTGAACATTTCAGCAAAGTAAAATGGTTCATAACAGGGTAGAAGATGATTTGTTGGTGTCACCCGGATGTTCTGTAAGTGTACGTTAATTGGATTATAAAGGACATGACAAGTAGTCTCATTTGAAGGATCTGCGGCTTCGGGCGGGACCGAACGGGTTAACTGCATCGGCCATAACAGAATAAAAGCAAGCAAAATCAATAGGAGGAAAAATAGGAAAATGACATGCCTCTCCAGTTGGGAGATCTAATCTCCAATATCCATTTACAACACTAGGACTGGCTTCAGCAATTACAGGCCATCTCTACTGGCAGCCTCTCCTCTGGAGCACTGTACAAATGCCTTTAAAAATGCATTCAATACAGAAACACTTTATTTTTTTCATTAATAATATTAGACTTTGTGAAATCAGTGCATCGACATGCAGCTCGTTCTGCTTTGAATTTTAAACTCAGCAATATCTATAATATAAGATGAAAAGTCTTATATGTATTATAAAAAAAAGAAAAGAAAAAAAAAACAAATAAATAAATGGAAATCAAATTATCTTAATTCGCTCCTTTTTTGCAGATATTAGCTCCTTTTCTGCTAGATATTAAATTCGAATATTGCTGTCTGCAAGGTTATCCGGTCACATTAATAAACATTGACATGGCGGCGTTAAAGCTGTGGCGCATTTCAATATGAGAACTTGGACCCTCTTGTCTTTTTTTTTTCTTCCCCTCCACGCTCTCTCCTCTCTACATCCTCTTCTGCTTCCTCCGTCCCTCTTTTTTTTTTGTGTTGCCTTCTTAAGGAGTACTTTTTAGCCCCGCCGTCTTTCTTATCAGGCCCGGCGTGGAGCACTTGCCTCTGTCACTGTCCTCATGTTCGGAGCGAGCTGCTGCCATTGTGCTCTCTAATGAACTTTGACCAAAATTAGACATACACTTCAACTTTTAAAGCAGGGCCCCCCTCAATGGTTCCTTTGTTGCAGCGGCGGCCCGGCACTGGGCGGATGAAGGAATGCTGAACTTCTCTCTCTTCCTCCCCCTCTCTGTCTCTGTCTCTCATTGACATGTGGAATTTGGGCCTCAGTCTGGCGAAGAGGCACAGAGAGAAACTAAGAGAGAGGGATAGAGAGAGAGGGAGAAAAGGCTTAGAAGCCCCTCGGGCGCTCTGGAAGGGCTGCTGAGCTCTCTCAGGCCAGAGACTGACACAAACCGTTCCTTCTCTGTCTCTGTTTCTGTGACCCCGTCTACAGTCTTCTGCTCTCTGACTCACCACATTGTTCCTTTATTTTTGTGTCAATCTTCCTGTCATTTTCCCCATCTGTCTCGACTTGTCAGTCAATTTGGCTTTTTGTTCTATTGTCGGGTTCCTGATTTCGTGTGTCTTTTTCTTTTACTTTTTTTTTTTCCTTTCTTTTTCTTTCATTTTTTTCCCCCTTTTCTATTCTTTCTTAGTGTTTTCACACTTTCCACCCAGGACATTGTCAGCATCCGTTTACCAGCTTGCATTTTTGTGTCATTCACATTTTGAATATTTCCCCAAAATGCAGACATTTCTGTGAATTTTTCATTACAGTATGTCTCAGTACACAGGATGTGATCTGAGGAAGGAGTAAAGCAAAACATTATGGGATGCATACTGCTATGGGAGAATAATCAGTGAAGACATGAAGCTGAATGTGTCTTATAGTATTTCATTCTCTTTGTACCAAGTCAAATGATATTTGCTTATTAAAGAACTATATTTTATTTATTTTTAAAAATCTGTTTAAAGTTAGTTTCAATGTTGCGGAGCATCCTGTTATCACATCTATTTCCCCTTAAACATTCCCTGATCAGCTTCTCTCTCTCTCTCTCTCTCTCTCTCTCTCTCTCTGTCTGTCTATGTTAATAAGACACACAAAACAACAGCTCATCATGGTGCAGAAAAACCGGAAACTTCAATTTCCTTTCCTCTTCTATGGCGAAAAAACTTGACTGACAATGGAGACTCCTTCCATAAATATTCAGTAAATGTGTCCTTCCATAAAGCTTTAGTATGTCAGTGTTATTCTTTGTTCAATAATGCATTTCGTAATCTGTTTATTGTTAGACATAGATTATTAGGAGCATCCATCTTACAAGTCCGTGTGAATGAGTTGTCTATTAATACAAATGTGTGTTTTCCCCTTGACTTCCACTATATTTGCTAAAAGTATTCGCTTGCCTGCCTTGACAGGGATATGAACTTGAGTAACATCTAATTCTTAATCCATGGGGTTTAATATGATGTTGGCCCCGCCCCCTTTGCAGCTATAACAGCTTCAACTCTTCTGGGAAGGCTTTCCACAAGGTTTAGGAGTGTGTTTATGGGAAATCTTGACCATTCTTCCAGAAGTGCATTTGTGAGGTCAGACAGTGATGTTCTCTCCGCTCTAATTTATCACAAAGGTCAGGACTCTGTGTAGGCCAGTCAAGTTCTTCCACATCTAACTCGCTCATCATGTCTTTATGGACTGTGCTTTGTGCACTGGTGTGCTGTCATGTTGGTACTGGTGTGGAGTTGTTTTTCAGGAGTTGGACTCTAGTGAACACAATTTCATGCTCCCATTTTTGTGGGAACACTTTAAGGATGGCTCCTTGCTGTCTCCTGTTAACTATCATGAACTGCGCCTTTTAAAAAATTTTGTCCACTTCTACAGTAGATTGGCCCTAATCTTCTCCAGTTTTGTCATTCTCAGGCAGCATTACATCGATTACAGCTGATCCAAAATTCTGCTGCTCGACTCTTATCGTCTAGGCGTAAAAGAGAACATATCTCTCCAGTTCTGGCTTCCCTCCATTGGCTCCCGCTACAGTACCAAATTAATTTTAAAATTCTGTTGGTCACGTTTAAATGTTTGCATGGCCTTGCCCCGCCCTACCTCTCGGATCTGCTTCAGCCCTATGCCCCACCCCTGTCTCTCAGACCATCAGATAAACTTTTGGTGACTGTACCTAAAACCAAATGCAAGCTCAGGGGTGATCAGGCATTCTCTGTGGCGGCACCCAAAATGTGGAATGACCTACCCTTGACTATTCCTGAGGCCACATCACTGAGGGTTTTTAAGTCCCATCTTAAAACTCACATGTTTTCTCTGGCGTTTAAACCAACATGAGATTTTATATACAGTATTGTTGGACTCGGACTATCTAATTGTTTGATTAGATATGTATGTGATGTGGTTTTAATTATGTCCTTTTTATATTATTTTATTATTTATGTGGGGGCATTCTTGCTGTTATAGTGCTATACAAATAAAGTTGAGTTAAGTGAGAATTCCATTAATTAAAGGTTTTCATGCTTTGCAATTTCCTCTTATCTGTTGCGCTTTTGTTTTCACTCATTTGCTTCGAAAAACTGTGCAACAAGTCCATCATCCTCTTTCCCAGTAGTGTACTGGCTTCCGTTCACACCAGTCCATCTTATTACAGTAAGCTCTTTTTTCCCACATATAACCCTTTACAGCGTGTTTTATAACATCGGATTTCAACCGAAAAGTGAAAAGGAATAAAGAGGTGTTTCTCTTTTTATCATTCTCTTAATCTTGTCTCTTTGTGCATGCAAAGGATTATAAATAAAAGTAAACTGGGCCCGGTTAGCCTCGCTAAGATGTCATCCCTAGCTGTGTGCTCATGCTGTTTTACATCGTATTCTCATTTGCCAGGTTTCATCATGATGCTGCTTTATTGCCCCGATGCTTTTTCTCCTGTTCTAGCTGTCACTGTTTTTTTTTTTTTTTTTCCCCGCATGCAAAAGAAAAGTCCTCGAAACATGATACAGAAAGCTTGCGGCTTTTCTTACACACACCCAAACATGCACGTTTTTCGATTGCGTATTAGCCCCGCCCACCGAAACACACCAATGACATGTCAGTAAGCGTTGCTGCCCGGGAGTGATGGGTATCAGCCAACGGAATATGACACGTAGAAGAAACCTGTCCAGTTTTACAACGCAGACACACACATGTGACATCTAGCAGACTGGAGCAAAAGCCGGACGCACAAAGAAGCAGTCTCTCCTGAAAGAGGAAAGCTGTACATCCTGTGCTAAAGGTGCATCGAGATAGATGATGAATTTGGTGTGATTCATTAGCGTGATGAATGAAGGAGTGTTATCAGGCACTGAGCAGTATCAGAAGGTCTGACTGATGCGTGTGTGTGTGTGTGTGTGTGTGTGTGTGTGCGCGCATATGTGTGTGTGTGCTTTTGGAATGTCAGTGCGAGAGCCGGGCCCTCAGGTCATTGACATTTAAAAACCCCAGACACCAGGCTGCCCTAGAGTCACAGTGACACACACACACACACACACTCACACACATTGCTGTAATATAGGGCAAAATTCACACAGGCTTACTGTCATATTATTGTGGGATGTTTTTAAGACGGCCCCATGGTGGTGCAGCAGGTGGTGGTTGGTGGCTTAGTTCTGCGATGTCCAGGGTTTGGTCCTTAATCGGAAAATCCTGAATTTCTACGTCCACGTACAGTACTGTAGGGATTCCTCTGGGGTTCCTCCACCTCCCAAAAAACTGACAGCGGGTTGATTGGCTGCTTCAAGTGTGAACGCGTGTATAAATGTTCCCTATGATGGACTGGAGTCCCAGCCAGGGAGTATTCGCGACCAGTTACACCCAGTGTTCATGGGATATGCTGTAGTATTATGAGGCAACTCATCTTACTTTCACAGGTACTGTGTGTACTGTATACTGTAGATTAGCATGTAATACCTTACTCTACCACTTTATGTGCTGCATCCAGGTAAAGAAAGCATTCGACAGGAAAAGTCCTTTTTTTTTTCTTCTCTTTTTCTCGTTGAAAGCTGACACGCCTACCTTCCTACACCTACACATCAAACTAAAAAAGTGCACCAAGGTGGCTAAATCATGACAAACAGGAAGCATTTTTCTTTTACCTTTTCATGGAAAAAGTTGTGTCGGGAAATACGAGATTTCCCTGTGATAGCAGTGTCTCTCTCTCTCTCACTCTCTCTCACACACACACACACACACACACATATACACACACACCATAGTAAAGTGCAAAAGGCTGCTGCCTACTGCACGTCAACTTTATCCCTAATTATATAGTGAGGTATGGAGATGCGCATCATTAGCATTGCTAATGATAGAGCCTCCTGAATCCGACACACCTGGTCTGGACAGAAACAGCTGTGGTTGCTATGAAACATGGACGCAGGTGCACCATTCATACACAAGCACACGCACACACACGCGCGCACACACACACGAACACAAACACACCAGTGGCAGTTTGACAAGCATATTGAGTTATATGTGTGCTTTGAACAAAGTTGCATTTCGGTTACCTCTCCGCCGGTTGATGTGTGTTAAGGTCGTATGTTAAGGTGAAAATATTTTGCTTTTAACTTTTTATGTAGATGCGGGTCATCGTCTAGTTCTCTTCCAGGCCTTAAACATTTGCATAATGATGCCAAACGTCGAGCGAATTTGAATTCCTCTGGATTTATTTTGCTTGTATTATTTCCGTTAAAAACTGCAGTTTACCTTCATCCAAAGACGCACTTATTCAGGCTTTCTTCATCATGAGAGGATACACAGACAGATCTCTCTCTCTCGCTCTCTCTCTCTCTCTTTCTCTGAGTGTAATGGCTCTTTCATGGTGGCAGAATGCTGGCTGCAGCCGCCAGGGCCAGGGGCACCACTCTCTTGCTCTCTCTTTCTTTTTCTCCTCATGATGAATGGTCCTATCGCTGGTTTAAATTATTTCCTACAGATCTCATTTAGGCCCTTGAAGAAGAGATCCAACCTGTTTATTCATTTCACATTTGCACCCGACTTCAATATCTTTGTCTATGCCTGCAAATAAATAAATAAATAAATAAATAAATCCATCCCCCACCCTGCTCTAAACACACCCCAACCCCAGCGAAAAAAAGAAAAGAAAAAAAAAAGGATAGGGGAAAAAAAAGCAATTTGCACAATGTACATAAAATGATGCTCTCACAAGTGTGTGATAACCTGCATAAATTATAAAGCGTAATTAAATATTATGCCATACCCTGTGAGTCGCCAAGGAGAAAAAGAGGATGGGAGGAAGAGGGACGAAGAGAGAGAGAGAGAGAGAGAGAAGGAATAAATAGAGAGAATGAAAATAGCAGAGACGCAGAACGTGTGAGCCGTGTGCAATCGGTGGGCTCCTCTGGCTCTCATAATTGTTTTTATTGATTCTTTCTTAAGGTGAAATGGTTTAAAGATAACACCAGGCAGGGGAGGTAAGAGCAGATATGAGCGCTGGATGCCAGGCTTTTGTTTCGCTCTCATAAATCAGAGGAGCTTTTGGCATTGTGAGATTGCCAACAGGGTGGCCCATATATTTAAATGGAGTATGAAAAATTTAAATTGTTCTGCACATGGAAGGCGTGGAAGTGTCTCTCTCGAGCGCACGATTGACCCAAAAATATATTCAAATTACCACAGCTAAACATCATCTGCTCCACCCTCAGTGTCTGTGTGTGGTTGGGAGAAACAGAGAGAGAGAGAGAGAGAGAGAGAGAATAAGGATGTATGTAGCAGGACTTGATTCAGAGCTGAGAAGAAGAAGAAATAAAAGAAATAAAAAAAAAACTTGAGATTGATTTAAGGTGGTGTCTTGTTGGTGTTATTTATTTACGTCTGTCTGAGCCGTCTGATCTGCCATGCTGCACAGGTAAAAGCTACAACTCTTAAACCGCACCTGAAAGCCAGAATGACGAGTGACCTTGTGTTTTACACCTAATCCGAATTACTCGCCATAAAGCCCGCCGTTTACTCTCATAAGCATGTCATTGTAGTCCATGGTGCATAGCGTTATAATATGTGGTGCCACACTAAAGTGCCAACCATGATACAGCACAGATTTACATCCCGGCGTGTCACAACTCTTAGCACGACTCTTCTGCTAATGCTTATAAGCTGTTATGTCACGCATATGGCGACATCATTAGAAATATTAACGGGATCCGCAGCAGATGGCTCGGGCCGTGTTGTCCCTGCTCACCAGCCGCTGGGAGAAAGCGGCCATGCTGCTTTCTCCCTGTTGCGGAGGGATGACGACGATGTTGCTTTCGCCCGCCTTGGCTCCATCCTGGAGGTTTCTCTTTCGTCCGCTGGAGGTCTTCCGTCGTCAGGACTTCCCACATTTAACACTCCGCTCCCCTGCCAGGCATGCGTGGGTGTCCTGCCAGTCACTCTGTGTGTGTGCGTTTCAAACCGTGACTCAACATGTGTCATGGTGTGATATATGTAACCATGTGTGTGGACGTGGGCGTGTGCGGGCCGACGACATTCGAGCGTGTATGTTTACAATGGGAGGACAATTTCTAATTTGAATACCGCTACGGCCGAAAGTTTGTATGAACTCATGATAAACGTGAATACAGTGGTAATATCGGGCTTGCAGTGGTTTCTTTTTCTGAGGCGGAATGATTGTATAACCCCCAAGAATTTGGTGCACAAGATTTTCGAATAAAGTTTCGACCCTTTGTATAATTAAAAATTTTGTTTGTTGTTTAAGATGTATCATGGGCAATCATTCTTCCCCAGAAAAAACACAAGTTCAAAGTAATCAATGAAAGCCGAAAATTGCCCTGACATTCATATTCATATCTGTAAACCACAGCTGTATATTTATTATATATTATAACTGAGAGACTGAATGGATCATGGAGTATACTGTATTGCATTGTGTCGTGTTGTTGCTCTTGTTTGCACATTTGCTCATACTGCTCATACAGTGGAACCTTGGATTACGAGCATAATTCGTTCAGGAAGCGGGCTCGTATTCCAAAGCACTCGTAAATCAAAATTTTCCCATAAGAAATAATGGATACTCAAATTATTCGTTCCACAGCCCCAAAAAACTGCACTTTACCTTTTAAAAAAGTAAAAATAAATTTCACCAAAACACACACACACATTAACGGAAAGACTGTTTTGTTGGAAAAATTTGTGCCAAGAAACATCGCTAATGACGCTTGCGTGAGCGCATACTAACGGAATCACTGCTGTAAAGTAAAACAAACAAACGAACCTGCACTTTACGTTTGAAAAGAATCGCGACACAGCAGTGTTTCTGTGTAGAGCAGAGAGTGTGTGTGTGTGTGTGTGTGTGTGTGTGTGTGTGTGTGTGTGTGTGTGTGAAGCCAAGAGGGGGTGGAGTGGTGGGCTGTAATGGCGAGAGTGTGTGTGTGAAGGGGCACAGGGTCAAATTATGCGCGCGCACACACATAACGACAAGCTAAAACAGAGAGGGAGAAAATGGATCTTTAACCTTTCTAACGAGACTTTCACACACGGGGTCACAGTGTTATAGTAAACAGTACACGCATGCATGGATGTTGATTATACCAGTAAGAGACACGCACTAAGACTCAGCAGGGGAGACGATTACCCACAATTTCGTAGCACAAGAGAGAGAAAAAACATTGGCTCAGTTGTGACCATGTGACGCTCGGCGTCAAAAGAAGAAGCGCATGCGTGATACATAATAAACCAAGACTTGTTCGTTTTCCAAGTAAAAATTTATTAAAAATGTTTGCTCGTCTTGTGGAACACTTGCAAACCGCGTTACTCACAATCTGAGGTTTCACTGTACACTTGTTGTCCTTTTTGCTGTCTTTTTTGTCTTTTTGTATGGATACTTAGATTATGTTGTTAATTTGTTGTCTTAGCTAGTCAGCTAATTAGGATTTTTGTTAATTTATGTTGTATGTATGTAGTGGTCCTGGTAGAACATTGTTTAGTTTCACTGTGCACTGATCTGAATATGGTTGAAATGACCATCAAAGCCGACTCGACTTGTCTTCTTGACTTGACCTGAACATGGACATGGACCGCTCTTTAGAACTCGACATCATCATCACTGTTTGTCACCTCTGAAATCTCATCATCTAACCTACATACCCATAACTGATACTGTAGGAAGGCATGCGAGAGCATTTTCTAAAATAAATAACATATATAATAATAAATAAATGAAATAAATAAAAAATAATACTAGTAAGAAGTTGTAAGAAGGTTGACGTCCTTCTATTCTTCTTCTCTTTGTGTTTATTGGCCCATTTTGCTCTCTAGACCCCAGACCATGGGTCTGTCTGTCTGTCTGTCTGTCTAGCTAGGTCATACTGTATGTAGGATTTATCAAGGTGAGTCATGCTATGAATATAGAACTAAAATCCAGCCCCATTTTTTCATAATCAAAAACACACAGGTATGTGAAACTATTTGATTTGGCACAGTGTGTAACCTTGCAGTTGACACTAACCTGACATGAATCATTCTTTTACTTGTGAGACGAGAAGAGAATGCTGCAGCTCCTAACTAAAAACCAACGAGCAGTTGACTTTGTTAAGGTTACAAGCACGATGTGCTTCATCTCAAACACGATCAGGCGAGTGTAAGGATTATGGCTAGTAGAAGGATTATGGATACCAACACATCCTCTTTCAGGATTCCATATACTCATTCATTTTCTTTGGTCTTTATTAAATTCCTTCTTTTAAAAAAAACTAAACAAAAAATGCTACTTTAATTAGCTGGTTATATATTAGCTACTACATTTTAATCAGTCAGTTAATGGGACTGGACAGCTAGGACTTTTAAATAAAACTTAATAAAATCATTTGTCCAGTCCTTGCATAAACACCCGAGCTGTCCAAATAGAACGAATAATAAAATGACTTCCCAATTTTTAATTAACTTGGCTAAACTGTGATACTTAATATAAATTACTTAAAAGTATTAGCAAGTTATTTAAGGGACATAAAACACAGCAAGGGAAATTAGCTTGTTTTTGAATGGTTCTTTAAAGCATTGACTTTATTCTCTTCGCATAATGTCTCTAATGTAGCATGTCACATTTGGGGCATGAACAAATCCAAAAACGATAAGCAACAGGACTTTGGCTACATTTCTATTTTTTTTTTTTAGCTACGAGTTATGAGTTCTTATTTTAGTCATCTATATTTGACGTGCTTGACGTGCTGTAAGTTATTTAACTCCAGGGTGGCTGTACTGTACCGTACATACTTCATTTACACATACGAAATTATTAAGCGTTTGTGGGTAATTATTAAGAATGTCTATCATTTGTGAAAACAAATTAATCCGTCTAGTAAAAATAGTTTTACTGACATTTAGCTCATGCCACTCATCGATGTGTGTAGTGCCGCAGGGCTTCAGAAATGAGCAGTGAAGCAAATCATGGCAGTGATCATTTTATGAATGGGCTGGAAAACATTATATTTAAATGTGCATATTGAATTAAAAGTTGCATTTGAGAGCAAATAGGAGCAGCTAGAAATTAATAGCTGGCTTTTGATTTGTTCACCCTTACCTTGGATTTTGGTTGCAAAAAAAGGGGGGAAAAAAGTTTAAATATAAAAATAGAAATTCATGTTTATTATTATAATATTTTTTAAGAAAAAGAAACACTGTTAAAACCTGACCTAAATATAACAGCAACAGAGTCTACGTCAGCAGTTATCCTTTTAAGCAAGCTCAAAAGTTTGAATCCCTGTTGACTTGCTCTAATTTATTTGTATGTGCCTAATTATGGTGTGTAATGACTGAAAACAGTGACATAATTAACTATATTTAAGGCGTACAAAGTAGATTTTTCACAAATGTGAAAACTAGAATTCATACATGGAGGAATCAGACACTCTACAATAAGAGTGGAAGAAAAAAAAAATGGACCTGCTAGAAAGGGAACAATGTAGGAAAAGGCTTGAGATAGAGAAGGAACATCACTAAATTTGGTCATTAGTTTTATAATCTTAATGTAAAAGCATCCACTATGGCTTTGCATTTAGTTTTATATATTGAAAAAAAAAAAAAAAAAACATGCCTCATCATAAATGTTTTCATCTAAGCCTATCGAAACTCCCAATATTTTTTGGCTTAGTGACACTTTTGTGTCCTTGATTTTCCTGGAAAAGAAAGTTCATATAATTTATAGCATACTTACATTTCAAGTTATTTTTCGAATCAAGAATAAATTTTATATCATAGCTAAACTTATTGTACACTGTTTGGCATTCTGGACTGATGGGCTATACATCGCTCTCCATTACCATCGTTAAAACCCCAGCGAGATGCCTAAGACAGCGGAGATGCGTCACGCATTTACACTTCCATTTATGTCTATTTCACTATAACACATAGATAAAGCATCAAAACGTGAGAAAATCACACTTTAGCTAGCAAGCTATCTTTAGGCAGACTGACAGCATTAACTGCTGTGTTTGTTAAACTGGCTCGTTAAACGACGTGACCTTTGCAGTCAGATGCCAAGTCAAGGTTAGAAAATGACCTACAGTAAATTAAACTATTTCCATGTCTTTTTGGTGACATGTACAGTACTTATGTGATCTTGATGTAAAATCTGACACAAAATTCAAATGTTGGCGACATCCTTTTTTTTTTTCAATCTTCAGTTCCCTGGTGGATTATTGGCTAGCATATGGTTCCCGTCAGAGTACCCACCCCTTGAACAAGCCAGTGCATTTTCAAACCCGGATAAACTTGGGATGGCTGCATCAGGGAGGGGATCTGGTGTAAAACCTGTACCACAACAAAGATACGTAGCCCTGGCGATACGAAATGTGGAGCAGCCGAAAAAGGAAGAACCTGTGGAAAGCTTGTGCCCAGTGCAGTCTTAGATTTCCGTTCTTGGCTGACAGGAGTGGAATCTGTTGTGATCGTTTACCATAATGTACCAGTCTGGACATTCTCTTCTGAATGTTAAGTGAAGCCTTTTGTCTTGTACCTCCATGATCTCCACTGATGAAAGAGCAGGTGTACAGATGTAGTATATATAGCAGTATACTGTACTGTATATAGTCCGAAACTGATTTTTATTCAAGGTCAAAGGTCTAGAATGAATGGCGATTAAGAAAATGTCATTTTCTAAACATGCTTATAACCTACAAGCAACGTACATTCATGTTTAAGGCAATCTGAGACAAAGTGCGTTCAAGCCTAGTGGAAAAATGCGACTGTTTGACTGCAATAAGATGCTTAAATTTACTTTATTCGAACGTGCATTCAGAAAGATTCAAAATAAGATAATGCAAAAGAACTGCCACTGTTTGCCTACAAATTGTAAACAGCTCCAACTTTTTAACATTATAAAGTTTAAAAATATTTTACAAAAAAAAAATATATATATATATTTTTTTTTTCGTTGACTGATGTTCATGCCCAAACAAACTAAATTAGCAAAGTGCATTTGGTTTGGCTTTGTGGTTAGCACTGTTGCCATGCAATTCCAGAGTCAGGGTTTAATTCCCACCTCGAGTCTGTGTGCATGGAGTTTGCATGGTGGGTTTCCTCCAGGTACTTCGGTTTCCTCCCATAGTCCAAAGACATGCGGATTAGTGTTCCTAAATTGCCTGTAGTGTGTGAATGAGTGTGTGAGTGTGAGTATGTGTGTATGTTTGTGTGCCCAGGGCATACTCCGCCTCGTGTATCCCAGTGGGTGTATCCAGGCCCCCCTCCATAACCCTGCATACAGGATACAGCAGTATAGATGATAAGCGAGTGAGATGAGTGAGTATTTGGTTTGATGCCTAAATAAACTGATTAAACAAACTGACCTTAAAGGACAACACAACAAGATTGTAATATTAAAATGATTTTGAAGTCAAATCGATTGCATTAACTCCGCTACTGTTTGGTTTATTTGTGGACAAGAGGGGAAGATGCTGCGTTCGGGTACAACCTATTTTTTTGAAGACGAAGAAAAAACACAAAGAATTTCACCAGCTGATCCAGAAAGAGTGAAGCTGACTGTGCACGAGCATGCAAAGGCTCCAAAGACATCAAAATACACAGCAGGGTCCAGATTGACTTGCCATGCGGTCCGATATATAGAATAATATAAATGTGCCGGATTGCTACAGTATACAGATCTTGGGTATATATATATATATACACATTCAGAGAAATGAAGTGTCCATAGAAAGAAACACTGTGAGCAAAAAAAAAGATGTATGATGTCCTTGAAGTGCCAAGCCCTGGTTGTGGCCCATAAAATCTCAACCACTAAGCTACTGCAGAAAAACATCTACAAATCATCTATTGGTAAGAAATAGCGGGACAATACCGAGATGATTGATGGCTGATTATATTTAATGCCCTCGTCTGCATTTAAGCTCATGGCTTTCGGTCACACCACTTTAAGATCATTGTGCGTTCTAATCCGTGCTTCTTGATTACTCTGAAGCCACGGCGCCGCTGGTGCTACGTTCTAGTCCAGAGCTCCGACTGAATCCGTTTCAGTTAGAGATATTACCAAATTGGCTGGAGAGAAAGACAGATGATTCGGTGGAAGCGTTTCATTAACAAGCAGCACCATCTCGTCTTTTCTGCCACAGCAAACCCTACTGGAGCCGATGATATTCTCCTGTCTTCTGCTCGTGTTTATTCAAATTTTACAGACGGAGGACTTTTTCCAGTTCAGCACCTCAAAACACTGCAGCGCGAGAAAATGCATTATGCTGGTGTTATTATGCAATTCATCACCAATAATAGATTTGTTTACGGGGCCCCGACACACTGCGCTCTCAGCGCTGCTTTTCCAAAATAATAATAATAATAATAATAATCCTAATAATAATCCTAATGTTGAAGAGAGGCCTGGGAGTGGATGGGAGCTTTGAGGGCTGATTGAAGAAAAGTTTGTGTGTGTGTGTGTGTGTGTGTGTGTGTGTGTGTGTGTGTGTGTGTGTGTGTGTGTGTGTGTGTGTGT
>JAQQZT010000023.1:8861737-8875036 GCA_030068275.1 Clarias platycephalus
CCAGTGCTCGTTATAATATTTCAGTGCTTAGTGCAGGCCATATATCACAGGGCATCGCTATCAGAAAAATCCAGCGTTATTCTCCAGGCACATTCGGAAATGCTCCTCAAGCATCATTTTAGGGCGTATTAGCTTTAGTTGCTCAAATCTTTTTCCCCCACTTTCTGTTTAATGCACACATGATAAATTACGCAGTCCGTCCCTCTCCGTTTCCTTTCCTCATCTCCGAAGGGACTGTTACTAGTTTTAATTAAAGGACTGCACCTTGGTAGTTTAAAGGCTATCAGTGGCTGCTTGATAAGTTGCGAGAGCTCAGGGCTTTGGATAACAAGAAGCATTTAAACTGGCCCTAGTGAATTCGTATTAATTTGGCTTATCGCTCGTATTAAAAGAAAAAAAAAAAAATACCCAGGTACTGTTAAGACCGATCCCCCAGCATTAATACGCTCGGAACGTAAAGTTGGTGTCAGAACACTCCGATTTTTTTTTCTTATTTTTTTTTCTTATTTCAAAGGGAGTGGGAAATAACTTGTCTGAGCTAAAAGCCAAACAGTAAGATCTATGTTTCGGAGGTAACTAGTATTAGAGGGGATTTGGGGCTTGTCTGACATGCCGTGTGCTAAGGAGGGCTTAAAATAGAAGCCCCAGGTATGTTGGAAATGGGGCTTATACCTGCATTTAGAGTTTGCTGCCTTACTTTACTGGAAGAAGAAAAACGATGAGAGAATCTCAGAGCTTTCAAAAGATATAAAAAAATTTAATTCTTTACTCCTCCCTCTTCCTATACTTCTGCCAAAGAGGTAATCGTTTTTCAGCTCAGCATTACCTTTGAATCCCTGACAGGTGTTTTTTTAAAGTTTCTGCTCAGTAAGACATAGAAAGAGGGAAAGAAAGAGAGAGAGAGAGAGAGATCTTGAGATCTTGCCTCAGTGCTCAGGAGGTGATAAGAGTCTTAGGATGACTCTCCGTAAACTTAAGCCTCCTCTCATCTTCATTCTCGCGGTTGTTCAAACTCTCGTCACACCAAATCCTGCAGGAATATGCAGATAAGCTAGATGTATTAAGTGAAGTCATTACAAGAGGGCCATTTGGGTTCTGTTAAGTAGAAAGTTTAGCGATTACCCAATCGCGCGAAACTGCACTTCCTGTTTGGATAATATAAGCCTCCCTGTGTTAGGGAATATCAACCTGATGGTGTTTAATAAGTGCATGAATAAAACAGTTCTACATCGCATGCAGATATAGTAACCAGTGACTTTTTATTTTATTTTATCCATGGTTCCACTGTAAAAAAAAATAAAATAAATACATTTAAAAAAGGAATCTGACCTCTTCCTCAGCGAAAGTATCAGTGGTACAGCCATTTCAAACCAGCAATGACTCTTGTGCTTTTTCAGGAGACGTTGAGGGAGGTAACAAGCCTTGTTTGTTAACAATTGGAGGAAGGGAAAGAAAGCAAGAGGAGAGGAGAGAGAAAAATCAATCTAATACTGCAGAACTATCAGATCATATGAGATGATGGATTCTTAGTCGCAGCATTCAGCCCCTGTCTGCCGAGCTGTGCAAATCAATTCAAACAGACACAAAGAATAAACACACGTCGCGCCATACAATAGGAAATTGAAGCAGAGCCTCCTTTAAAAAAAAAAAAAAAAAAGTGCTGCTACATATTTGTTTTGTAGATTACCATGCTGAAATGAAATTTGAACAGTTACTTAAAATAATATGCAAAAGATATTTCCTGTTTTTGCTGCCCCTGCACCCCTCCTGCTCGTGTGTTTGTCAGAGACAGGGGCCAGTGCGGGCATAGGCGTCAGTGTAAACACTGTGTGCGTGTGTTGTCCCGGTGATTATTTTTTATAAACATTTTTGGGGGGCTTATCCTCGTTGCAGGAGGTTTAGATTTCATATTCTATTTGCTCTCCCTCTGTCAAAATATATTTTTAGAAAATCGACGCTGTCTGGATGCTGTGCCAGTGACTGCTGTGTGGTTGGGAACAGATTTACGAGCGTCGATTTGCAGCGTGGCCGTGCTTTAAGATAATTATATCTAAGCTTAACAGCCATATGCTTTTGTTTAACTAAAATACAGTTTAAATGCACGCTTAAACAATAAATAAAATGTTGAGTCTCTACACAGAGAGCACTACATACTGTATGTGTGTGCTACTGTAAAAAAGGAGTATAAAAGGTGGCATGTCATAACTAACTATAGCGTACACCAGTGGGCTCGTGTGTTTGTCACTGGCAGGTCAGCGATGTTTCCCAAGCTGATGGAGTCAGCAGCAGCAGCAGCAGCAGTAGGGCTTTCTGCAATCTGCAGCCCTCATAAAGCCTGTTTAGTGTGGCACATTCATTTTTGCCAGGCACTCTACCAGTCCTTCGTCTTCTGTGTAATTGAAGAGATTCTTATGCTTGAGTGTGAAGGGCAAGGAACAAAAGCAGATGGGTGTTTTTTTTGTTTTTTGTTTTTGTCTTTTTGCTTGTGAGGCTGGGGCCAGTGCTGACTCCATGAGCCAGGCGGAGCAGGAGAGAGAAGCCCTGGCCCTGTGTTTGGGTTGTGGAGGGCATGCAGGTGTTGGGGCTTAGGGCCTAATGAGCCTTAATTAGCCCATTGAGGTAATCAGAGGCTTGATTGGTCCTGTGTGCTTAAGCAAACCACCACATACTTAGAGTGCTAGCAGGATTGGGGCGTTTCGAGAGCAGTGTCTGACTCTGAATGTAATGTAGATTTATGGAAATTAAGGTCAAGGGAGGGCCTTGATTTTAGTTCATAAAATGTTTCAACAATGCCATTTCCTACAGGTGTTATTTATTTATGTAATAATTCCATTTTGTAACTCAGAATTTCTCACACCGCCCGGTGATCCGAAATCAAAGAAAAAACTCCTAGTTAATTCATATTTCCGACTTGGAATGTCAGGAAGCTTTCTACAACCCCGAGTTCAGCACGCGGCATCATAGCGCTTTTAAATAGGTTATGCTCTACATAATAGTAATTGCTTTAGAATTGCTTCAGGTGGAACGGTGGTGAAGTGGATAATACTGTGGCCTTGCATGGGTCAGGGTTAGATTCTCATCTCAGGTCTGTGTGCGTGGAGTTTGCATGTTCTCCCTACGCCTGGTGTTTTTTTTCCCCCAAAGACGTGCCGCTAAAAGACATTTCGAAACTGCCCGTAGTGTGTGAGTGAGTGTGTCCCAGGGTGTCCCCCGTCCCGTGCCCTGGGATAGGTTCTAGGCTTCCTGCGACCCTGAACGGGATACATGGTATAGAGAATGAGAATGTTTTAGATCAATCTTGCTAAATCTATAAACCTACACACGTTGCTGGTTTAAGGTGGTAAATAACTCACCAATGACTAAGATTAACTAGCTTGATGAACACGGAAGTGATCGTGTTTTCTGCAGCTTGAATGCACAGAAGTCTAAAGTACCATAATTGTGAGCTAAGTCAAAAATACATACTGTAAGTGTGCTGATTATAATATTTAATTCCAAATATTAACCACATAATATTTACATTCATGCCATGCTCGTTCCCATAGTTTTCTTTAATCAGTCAGATCACTTGAGTTACTTTTTCTTTGATGGAACTTTTTTTTTGCTGCTGCCACTTCTTCCTGTTATGCTTCTAACAAAATGCCCATGTCCACCTCTTCTGTCCCCCTCGACACTCAGCCCTTCATTCAAGCACCACTCATCAGCCCGCAAACTTCACAATCCCGCATGACAGACATCACTAGGGATGGACACTCTGGACTCCATCTCCCATCGACACGCGACAAAGACATCTGGACGATTGTCATGGACGTCACCGTCCTTCATAGTTGACGTCTCCCATGGGGCACCGGTAGGAAGAGGAAGGAAAGGCAGTCTTGCGTGATTTCGAACATTAGGTTATAATCGACATGCATGATGGAGTTTCTTTGAATGACTTCAACTTAATAGCGAGATGGAAATATCCTTATTGTTGCTGTTTTGAAGAACGCTTCTGTCGTGTTATCCAGGTGTCAGGCTGCTGCATTACACACATATCAGATCGCATCACGATCTAACAGTATGGAAAGAGTAACCTGAGAGAGAATTTACACCCACAGCTTCTTGATTGTCTTTGTGTAGCTCTTACACTGAATATAATAAATCAATGAGCTAAAGGTTGGTAAACTAAAGATTTACCATTATAGCCTTTTTCAGTTAATGTAATTTTATGCTTTTATCCAAGAGCATGCACGACTTCTCGAACATATTTCAGTATAATGGTACTGTATATAGAACAGTCATTACACTCTTAAGCAGTGATTCATTCAACTGTGTGGTAATCATATTGCTGTAATGACCTTTATTTGGGACTCCATTTTATAGTTTTCCCCAAAAAATCATTAGCCAATTTACTCATGAAATCAACTTTGAGTATGCACGTACGCATTCTCCCAGCCTCAGTGGTGTTACGGTGTATTATCTGAAGCCCCAGCTGGTTGAGATGGTGGTGGCTGTGGCAGGAGGACTCTTGTGAGAGCCATGGGTAAACAGTGAAGATCCTGGCTGGGTTCTTCTGGCTCGGGGCATTGCCCTGTTTGCCAGAGCTGCGATAAAGCTGCTGGAATCAAGAACTACTGCTGTTATGTATCCAGAGATGGAGTTGTGTGTGTTTGCACTAAGCTCTGTAAAGTTTGTTTTTCGAATGTCCTGCATGGAAGCCGGTGGCTAGAAGTGAGATGCCAGTGAGATGGTTAAGTGAGATGAAATCAACTGCTGACATGTACAGTAATTTATTGCAATTCTTTCTGCTCCTTTTGTCCTTCTGAGCATTCCTTCATGCATTCATCATCTGTAACTGCCTTATCCTAGTCAGGGTGGATCTGGAGCCTACCGCAGGAACACTGTGCATGATATGGGAATACACCCTGAATGGGAAGCCTGAGTGTTGCAGTCAACCATTCACACGCAGTTAGAGCAATGAGGTGGCAATATTACTCACTATGCCACAGTGTTACTTTTGAGAGCGGGTATGGCACGCAAACCTCCCAACACACACACACACACACACACACACACACCCGTGTCTGCGCTCTAGTCTTTCAGCCGCAGATCGCTGTGGGATCATCGCAAGAGTTTGAATATGGTGAACACTTTTCTTTCAGTTTGTATTTATTCATTTGGCAAGCAATTTTATCCAAGTGACAAAAACCCAAGCTGTTATAAAGTGCTGATTCTGACATAAGTTTTAATTTTCTCAGTCGATTCCGGTTTCTTTAAAAGTCTGACTCGGATTCTATTTCTGGGCAATGGTGATTTTTTTTCTTTTCTTTATAAGAACCATTATTTACAACATCCACAAAACTTTCTAGACATTTATTTAATGGAAATTGAATCATATGTTTATAATAAAGCATGTACAATTACAAGGTACTTATTTACTATAAGGCTTCCCAGTCACTGCATGCGCAGGTGTGAAGGTGTTACATCAGTTCATTTGTATTATTCCCAATTGTGACTTGCACAATAGAAAAGCAGCGTGCTGTGATTTATTATTATTATTTTTTTGCGGTCTGAGGGTGTACCTGGTACCAAAACAACTCACATAAGAGCATAAACAGAAGTGTTTGGATATCTGCAAGCAAAATTTGGACCGATACTCAAAGGAAGGTGAAAGGTTGAATGAAAGAGAATCATTACTGGTGACGAGACATGGCTTCATCACTACGAGCCTGAGAGTAAACAGCAGAGTATGGAACGGAAACATCCTCAATCACCAACTGAGAAAAAGTTCAAAAGTCAACCTTCAGCTGGAAAATTGATGCTTACAGTTTTCTGCGGTCCTCAAGGACCAGTATTGGACCATTATCCGGAAAAGCGTTCAACAATCAACAGTGCTCATTACAGTGAGATGCTTTTTGAAGAGATAAACTCTGAAAAACTTTGTTTTGAGGTGTCAAAACCCTTAAAGCCTACGTGGTACAGGTATGCGCCAGCAACACAGCATAGTTCAATGACGATATATAAAAAAAATAATTAATTTTAAAAAGTGGTTGTGTTAACAGAGAGGCTTCAGACTTCAAACCGTGTATTTGGGTGTTGTGGATACGTCAGGTAGAACAAAAGTTATTTTATAAAGGATAAATTTGACCACTACCGGAATATGGGAAGGACGTTACAAAATGTGGAACTCTCAAAATGAGCATATTATTTTTTATTATTTTTGGTCATAGAAACAACTGTAAACAACAATGAAAGATGTGATGATGTGTATCTGTGCCATTTCTTTGCCTATATGACCTATTTTAAATTTTTTTGCTCAGTCATGTTTGGGAAGCTGGTTAAAATGAACTAAAATGAAGTTCACTATAGTGCCTATTTATTGCTGAAAAAATAAAGTCATTCTATATCTTGAGCCTATATGTTTATTTACAAAAAAACTGCAAAACAAATGCTTTGAGCTTTAAGGGTCACAGCATCTCCCCTGTATTTTGCTCCTGATCTTGATTTTGATCTTGCTCCTGATCTTGCTCCATCGGACTTTTACTTGTTTGAACCCCTTGAAAACGGCCCTCCAAGGATGAAGATTCACTTTTGATAAAGAAAATAAACACATTGGTGCATTTGTGGCTCGCTGCTCAGCCTGAAATATGAAAGCTCGTTGACAGATGGACAAATGGGTTAAAAAGCAAGGAGATGATGTCACATAATTTATGTACGTATTTGTTTTTTCTAAAAAATTAATGAAAAGAAATGCGGATAATTTTTGACTCACTCTCGTAAACAACTTTCCAGACGTTCTCCAGGTTACTGGATATTGCTTTTTTGTACAAATAAAATCCAACTGAAAATGAGGTGACAGCCACCACCCTGGGAAAGTGAAGGTGGACTCATGCTTCCTCTGAGACATGTAGGCACTGACCACACCCTTTCAGACTGCTGCTCACACACCGTTAGTGTATGGGTGGAGAATGCTATTTACATGGGCTTGCATGGTGGGTAAGTGTCCATATGATGGAACTGAGAGTTCAAATGTGGCATCCCTCTCCTCTTGAGTGCAAGGCCAGTCTGCTCCCTAGACTAGAGCTGCGGTTTAAACCAACCCAAATTATTCTCTGCTGCATCACTCAGGAGCCCATACGAAAATTAACTTGTTTGAAAAGTTATGAATGTCTATGGTCAGGTACTCTAAAGGAGATTTCCTTATAATTAAATTTTTTATAAGAACCTACACATTTATTCTTCCTTCCTTTCTGTGTGCTTCAACCCTTTTTACTATCCTTATTATTCGTACTCATATGGTGGGAAAGCTCCTCAGCCATGGCTCATCCCTGTGCTTTCTTAACAGCCTCTATGTACAGTTGAATCCGTGAGGCTGCTATCGCCCCAGGCTGTGTGGCATCCACTTAGGCGTCGACAGCTCCAGATAAAGCTGAGCTCCAGGGGACGTGCCACAGGCCTGATCTAATGGGTCTACAACAGCTCAGGGCTGGAGGACAAGTGTCGGAGTGTGTCATGCTGTCTCTTAGTCTCTTTAAACCAGCCTTCAGAGCGGTACTCAGTGAGAAGAGCTGGCAATTTGCTGTGCGTGGAACGGAAAGGAGACTGTGCGCACATAAAAGAGGAATGGAATTGTGTATGTGTGTACTGTGTGTGTGTGGTTGACTTTCTTTTTCTTTTGCTTCCTAGCTAGTGACCTCCTCAGAGATGATACTATGGGTGATTTCAGACAGTACGTACATCTCCATGCTTGGAAATCAAGGGAGTTTCTTTTTGCTCAGGTTGTCCTTTCTAGTGCTGATCGCTGCGCTCTACGTACACTGGGTGGGATGCTACAGTATCTCCAGAGAAGCGTCTATAGTAGCCAGCTGCTAATTTGTTGCCGAACCATGACAACCTGGATTTCCTGCTTAATCATAGATTTTAGACTGATGGACATGTTTCGGAGGCAATTGTGAAGGAAAACGTCCAAGATTTTCCCGTAGCATTTGGAAGACCACAAGCTTGTTTATACTGGATTAAGACAATGTTCACAGTTTCTCATTTGTACATTATTACTGGCAGGATTGGTTTTCACAAATGGTGCATCTTGATTTTCATGGATATGCTTGATTTCTTCCTTGATGGATATTGATTTAATTGACCTAATAGATTTTGTTGATAACTGGGCAAACGAGAACTTGTGTGTCATGCATTCGGTGTTAGGAGAGTAAACGTTTAAATATGCACAATGCAAATGCAAATTAGTTATTTGGAGAAAACACAAAGATCTAGAGTTTTTTTCATTCCTTACACAGCGTAAAGTATATACACAAAATAGCTTTAAAGTGGAAAAGGGGACCCTTTGCACTGCTGGATGAGTGTATATAAGTGCCTCAGTCTCACTGCCTGATATCCAGGCTTTAATGGAAAAGATACAGCTCAGCCAAAGAGCTGAAATCATTCTTCTGATAAAGTTATATGTTCAGCCTAGAACAACTGAGAGATAATGTTTGGTCTCATTATAATTCCCTGTGTGTTTAAACAGGCAGCCCAGAATGCAAACAAAAGCAGATGAAATTTGAAAACTATTATCAATATTGCAGATAGCAGATGCCCTTTCCAATCAGAAAAAGCCTATCTCTCACAGCAATATTTATGGTTGACTAGTTCATTCGTTTCTATTAGCTGGTTGTATGTTTCTCTTGTTCTCATACGTATTTATGGAATTTATGGAAAGGCCAAACAGAGCGCCATTAGATACTGACTTAATTCACTAACACGGGCTGCTAAAGGTAGCCAGGTACATTTAAAAAGCATTACTTTCCTATGACTGATCTTTTTCTGTACTCTTTCCAAACGGGATGATTCGTCACGTGCCCTCATCGAGCCGAAGCACATTAGTTGTGCTGAGTTTTGCGTTTGTGCATGTATGTGTGTGTGTGATTGTGTGTGTGTGTGTGTGTGAGTCTGTTTGCATGCAGTCCTCATGGTGGCCATCCACACACGTATGCTGAATGTATTCTTTTGGTCTTTTAATAGCAAGCTGCTGGAGCAAAATAATTGTCATTTTCCAGCCAGTGGGTCTAAAGTCATACAACATAATGAAATGTCTAAAAAAGAGAAGGGGCGGAGGTTGGGGTGGAGTGGTGGTGGTGGTGGTGGTGGTGGTGGTTCAGTAGACAGTCAGGATGCTAAATCAAATACTGTGCCATCTGAATAATTTAGTTCAGGGGTGGGGGTGAAAACGGCAGCGAAGTAAAATGTTTAAGTGTCGTTTATGTCCGTGCCAGTGTGTGTTTGTGCACGCTGAGGCATCTATCCAATTCCCCCTAATACGATAATCAATAAAAATCCAGCTGGACAGATTGGGCTGTGAGCAGTGGCAGCAGCCTGAGGTCTGTTCCCCTGTACTAAGCGTTCAGCAATAGAGTGATAGGTTGATTTAAACTCGGAAGGCTACAAGTAGAGATAAATGTCAGTGATGCTTCTCCTTCGTTCTACCACTCCCTTATTTTCTCTCTTTCTCTCTCTCTCTCCTCTACCTCTCCAGGAGATCCATCACTTGCTATTGAGGATAATGAGCAAGGCGTGGAGGTGAACACATTACAGAGGGCTGACCTTGCCCAGAGAGAGTGAGCGAGCGAGCGAGCGAGGGAGAGAGAGAGAGAGCGAACAGTGAATGAGAGCTGAGGTTCAGAGGCCGCATAGCCTAGAGGAATCCAGAAGTTGCTTACCTGTAAACAACAAAGGGCATGCGAGGTAGGGAGTTAAAAGAGCCCAATAATAAACATTTTGGATCAAGGTAGCTTACTCACACCATGACATCTGTACACTCTGTCGCACATTCACCATTGGGTATGAAAAGGGTCTGCATATCATATAGTAGAGTGACAGTACTGTATATAACATTAAAATAAAGCTGGAGTTACATAAAGTATATAGAGTAACATAAAGTGGTACAAGTAAACATATAATGATCGCTTTACGATGCAGATTAAAGGTACCAATTAAAGGTAAAAAAACAACAGTAAGTATATTAAATAAGACACTAGGGCAACTTCAGCACACCTTAGTGTTGTTTCTGCATCCACTGGAAATGTACTGGAAGCACAAACACCATTCTTGCAAAAGAAATAAATATTGATTAATAATATGATTAATAAAATGAATAATTTAGTTCAGGGAAGCACTGTTGTCTTGCATCTCCTTGTTCAGGTCCTGGTTCAGTTCCCGCCTCGGGTCTGGTGTGCATGGAGTTTGCATGTCCTCCCTATGCTTGGTGGGTTTCCTCCTGGTGCCCTGGTTTCCTCCCACATGCAATTTAGGCTAATTGGCGTTCCCAAATTGCCCATAGTGTGTGAATGAGTGTGTGTATGTGTGTGCCCTGTGATGAATTGGCACCTCATCCAGGGTGTACCCCACCCCGTGCTCTAAGTCTCCAGTAAAGACGATGAACGAGAGTAAAACACTGGCCCAAAACCTCCCATCGCTGTTCAGTTTGGTTCTGATCTGGTGATTGCGAAGGCCATAGCATAAGATTTGCATCTCATCGAACCATCCAGTGACGGCACACTGTTTTTGTCTTCGACCCATATATAGAAAGCAAGCACGTGTTTTACTGATCATTTAGCCATTTAAACAAGTGTGTCATGTGAGAAATTTGTAAGAGTCTCATGTTCTAGTGGTGTCAGGTTTGTCTGGAATTAGACAGTTCAGTTGCATCTGCAGTGAGCCTCTTCTCTGGGTGATATACTGAAGCCAGTGTCTAGTCAAGGCTGACGTCTACCATCTAACTCTGACAGGAGCAGATACACAGAGCGAGACAGAGAGAGAGACAGAGAGAGAGAGAGAGAGAGAGAGAGAGAGAAACACACAGTGGCCTGCTAGTGTTAAACAGATCAATCCCGTTCATAACATCATCACGTCCAAAGTGAGTAATGGAAAATTCCATATATGAAATAGTTTTATGAAATCTGTCTTTCAGTCTTACAACACATCTGTCTTCCATATAGTATAATCTGAGACGGGCAAAAGCATAAAACTGTAAACCGTAATTGCTATCAAAAAGCATAAAATCTGGTTAGGATCAGACTTGTTTGTCTGTGTGAGTATGTACTGTATGTCTAGATGTCTCACTCTGAATAAAGTTTCTGTATTGTTTTTTTTTTTTTTTTTAAACGCACTTGGGTTCGCTTGCTATTTATATTGTCGCTGCCCACATTACCAGTCGCTAAGTCAATCAACAGTCACAACAATTATTCTTTCAAGTGCCTCATGACATGCCAGTGTCTGGATAAGACAGCTCAGTATAACAGACCACGTCAATAAGAGAGCTAATATTTGATCCCCACTTGATGAGCATGTTTTCAGGTACTTATTCTTAGGCTTATTCTTTAGTTGCCTTAGATTAAGCTGAATGTATTCCTTACTTAGGGAACACTAGTTAAAATATAATTACCTGTTAGACAGTTAGGGGTGTCAATAAATATTCTTAAGCCATCTTTTAATTAATTTTATCAAAGTTGTACATAAATTAAGTCCTGAATATTCTATCCTTTCACAAATGTGAAGAGTTTTTTGATTTTTTTTTTTTTTTACAGTGAATAATTTGTGGTTTTGCTTTAGAAAACTTGCCTGATTGTCCATGGTTACCACACAACCTCAGGGAAAGTGTAACTAGCCAGACTTGCCTCTACTGTATTGCTTCATTGTTCTCAAATTGGCTAAATTTTGGTGAGGCATTTTTGTCTGTCTGTATCATCCTAAGATGTTATTGTTAGTGCACTTAAAAAAAAAAAAATTACAGTATATACATGTACACTATATGGACAACAGTATCTGGCCAAACCTGATTCAAACAGGCCCAGTGAGGGACAATCTTAATGCTTCAGCATACAGTACCAAGACATCTTGGACAATGCTATGCTTCCAACTTTGTTGAAGGCCCTTATCTATTCCAACATGGCTGTGCCCCAGTACACAAATCAAGGACTATAGAGACATGGCTTGATGAGTTCGGTGTGGAAGAACTTGACTGGCCCTAACACAGAGCCCTGACCTCAACAACATCAAGCACCTTTGGGATGAACTGGAACAGAGATTGCGAGCCGGCCATTTCGTCCAACATCAGTTCCTGACCTTCTAAATGCTCTACAGAATGAATAGGCACGAATTCCCACAGGAACACTCCAAACGTTTGTGGACAGCCTTCCAAGATGAGTGGAAGCTGCTATAGCTGTAAAAGGAGGATCAGCTCCATATTGAAGTACAGTGGAACCTTGGATTATGAGCATAATTTGTTCCGGAAGTGGGCTCGTATTTCGAAACATTCGTAAATCAAAGCGAATTTCCTCTTAAGGAATAATGGAAACTCAAATTATTCGTTCCACAACCCAAAAAAATAAATACATAAAAAATTATTAATACAAACTATAAAGTAAAAATAAAACAAATTTACCTGCACTTGGTCACAGTGTTATAGTAAACAGTACACGCGTGCAAGGATGTTGATTATGCCAGCGAGAGACGCGCACTAAGACCGAGCAGCGGAGACGATTACCTACAATTCCGCAAAGCAAGAGAGAGAAAAACCATTGTCTCAGTTGTGATCACGAGATGCTCGGCGTCAAAACAAGAAGAATTTATTACAAATCTTTGCTGGTCTTGCGTAACACTCGCAAACCGCGTTACTCGCAATCCGAGGTTCCACTGTACATGTATTTGGATACAATGTCATTGCCAGCTTTGGCCAAATTCTTTTGTCCATATAGTGTATCGCTAATTATCAGACATGACAGAGTTTGGTACAGGGTTGCTTCACACAACGGACTCAGCAAATCCGAGTAGAATTGGACCCAAAGTCATCTTTTCAATCCCAATTTGTTTAATACTTTTAAAAATAAGTAGTTAAACTTACACATATTACAGAGTCTAAAACTGATAAGTTCCTCAAAATATATAATGTAATGTTCAGAAACTAGAACTTACTTGCATTTTCTTCAAATACTCACATTTTGTAAGAGTATCATTTCTTCTTCTTTTAAGCATATGGGCGGTTGGTACTATAATACTGCCATCTACTGGACTGGAGTATATAACAGAAGATTGTCAGACAAAGATTATTGCTCTGTATGAGACATGACACGTATACGCTCAAAACACAACTTTTGATCTTCCATCACAGCTTATCCTGTACAAAGTCTGGAGCCTATTCCAGGAGACTGGGCACAAGGTAGGGTACACCCAATATTGAAAATGCATCGCAGAGTGCACACACACACACACACACACACACACACACACACACACACACACACACACACACACACACACACACACACA
>JAQQZT010000023.1:8875051-8903332 GCA_030068275.1 Clarias platycephalus
CACACACACACACACACACACACACACACACACACACACACACACACACACACACACACACACACACACACACGAGGCAGGACTCAAACCCTAAACCCTAGAGGTGCAAGGCCACATACAGTAGCTAACCAATACGCCAGTGTCCCCATTAAGTGTTTTAAAGATACTTTTATCAGTTTTTAATGCTTCAATACCTGAAAGAAATATTGCTGCTTGAAATAAATATGACAGTAAACGTTAGTGATGTTGAACTTGAAAATTGTAACGCCTTAAAAGCGATTTGAATGAAATAGACAGTTTAAGTATGATTCACAGTCCACTCTACCATGTTACGGTGTACTCGAGCATGGTTCGATTTAAATATCAATCTCATCCTCTAAACTGCGCACCCACAGCAGATAAAGTAACGCGAAGGTTGACCATCTTTTGTACTATTCTTCTCTTTGTGTTTATTTGTGGATTGCAAACCAGTTAAGTGCATACTGTAGTACTACTGTAAATGGGAACAATATATTATTACACAGAACAATATTATTAATGTGAATACTGAATTGTGAGGGACATCAACAGGGGGTAACAACTGTGCCTCGTGTGAAACAAGGGGCTGTGTTCACACACTCGAAGCTGAGACACTTGACCCTGAAGACGGGTAGAATGGACACGTTGTACCTTAACCAGTCATGGATTAATCTATTGTGCCAGGGCGCACTTGAAAAGATCCTCTCGAGAACGGTACGGTGTACTTGGGAACGATTTGAATCAGGTATGAAAAGAAGCTGTATCAAAACATGGAAACGGACCACTGTTTGGACTAAGACATCATCGTCTGTGTTCTCTGAAACCTGTGTATTCACGCACATGCCAGTCTCATCCTTTTAACTGCATGGAAATAGCAGTTGGCAATTGGTATGTGCATAAAGCTCAAATATAAGGCTGATCCCGGTAGTTAACATCCCTGTGATTTTTCCGAACTAAGGAAAGTATAATGGCTAAGTCTTAATACTAGGATGTCCTTATTCTGGTTCCTTTGTCTCATAACCTCGTGTTCATTCCGTGTTCCTTCTGTGTGCATTCTCTATCCGAAATTAAAGAGGAAAGAAGTATTTGCACGAAGAATAAAGAACTACTTCCAAGAAGTATTAGTTCCTTTTTTACATTTTTTTATTTAAGCATGCAGAGGAAACTGGAATTTAAATGAAAGAATCGGTTTTCACCCAGCTAATGGTAATCCGTAATCCAGTCAACGTGTCTTAACCACAATGTGGTTGGTCTGATTAACTTTAATGCTTTCCCTTCTCATTTTTTTTGAAAGGTTATAAATGGTGCTTTTGGTTTAGCACCAAAACGACACATCCCTTTTCATAGTAAGAGAAGGAGAAAGAAACAGAGAGCGAGAGAGAGAGAGATGGGAATGTACTGTAGGAAACAGAATGGGTAGAGACTAGATGGAGCTTTAGAGAAAGGAAAAAAGTTTGAAGAGAAAGAGGGTGATTAATAAACGTTTTATTCCTCTTTGACGACAGGGGGTATATTGGCCTATTAAAAAGATGTGTTTTAAGGATAGCTTGTGTGTGTGTGTGTGGGTGTATGAGGAGGATAAAGGAGGGGGGTTTAATATTTTGACTGATTTGAAAGCCACTAGCAGAAAAAAGGGCAAAGAAAATAATTAAATGGGCGACTTTCATTTTCTGCCACACTTCAAATGAATTTCTGCAATGATTCCAAAACCTTGCAAAGGCAAATCCAATCAAACAATATCTAGTGGGCCTCATTTTCTTCCTGCTCAGCAATGACCTCCTTTGTCAAAGGGTGAGTTGAGGAGACTGTGGGTCGCCATAGTCATACAAATCAAGGGGACAATTTAGTGTAGTTAAAGCTATTATCCTGTGTGTGTGTGTGTGTGTGTGTGTGTGTGGATGCTGTAGCTTTAACACTTCACAGCTATGATATGAGTCATTGTAAATGATGCCACAGAAGGTCAATTGCAGAGTTCAAAATGGCCGTTGATGGAGGAGGGCCGAGGAATAATCGCCTTGTTCAGATGCGCGGTGGTGTTTATTTCAACCCGTATCCCGCGGCGTTTTTTTTTTTTTTTTCGTTTTGACTGGCAGAATCAAAATAAATCTCTGCTCCCTTTATATCGTAGCCATGTCGAGCCGTTGCTTTTTACAGTACATTCCTTACCTTTAACCGTTAGCGAAGTAATCATGCACAAGGAGTGGGAATAAAGCACGAGCGAATGAGCGGGGATGCTCCGCTGACCTTTTCTCGCACATTATTGGATATCTGATGAGGGAAAAAAGACTCGCGAATCTTTAGGGAATTGTGACTCGGTGTGCTCAGTGACCGTAAGCTTCTTTGATTTCTTTAAGCATTGTTTTTTTTTCTTTCTTTTTTTTCAGAGACCCACATACAGTATGTGATAAGCAGTATGCTGTAGCTCAGAGACATGTAGAGCGGGTGCTAGGTGTCCGGTGGAGAGCTACATGTCCGGTGGGGTCTCACCGAGGGAGGCTGTCTACTGCGTTTGGCCTTTTGGCCTGCAGGTGTGCAGTCCTGTCCACTCGGTTTCCTTTAGCACACACACACACACACACACACACACACTCAACAAGATGTTGGGAAATCTCCTCGGATATACACACTCTGGAGTTACTTAAATCTAATGATGACTAGACATGTATATACACACACACACACACACACACACACACACACACACACACACACACACACACACTCTCACACAACATGTAGCTACTTAAACCTAATGACAACACACTTTCTCTCTCTCACACACACATACACATAAAATGTGCCAAACAAGCATTACTCTAATCACTACTTTGAAACACGGGGGCTATTTATATATTATGCATTGTGTGCTGTGTGCAGATCCTCGGAGAAAAGACAAAAGAAATATGATCGTTCGGTGGAGAAAAAAAGAAAAGAAAAGAAAACGTCGAACACTTTTGCTAAACCACTTTAAGTGTGTTAGACTGAATTCACGACTGCCAAGTGGGACACCCCTGTGGCAACTAAAATGGTCTCTTCCACAATTAATGTGGCGCACCTGTGATGCTTGATAAAGACCGCAGCACTGTGCACAGGTGTGGAACATTAATTCTGGGGGTGTTCCTTGAAAAGATGAACCCCCCCACCCCCTCCGCCCCTCTCCTTCTCTCTCTCTCTCTCTCTCTCTCGTTCCAGCAACCCCCCCCCTCCACCACTGGCATCACCATCACACTGCCATCTCCTCTTATCCTCCTCCCTCCACCCCCCCACCCCCTACACCACTTTTGGAAGGTATGAAATAGGTGGGGGAATAAACCCAGGGCCTTTCATTCACAGTGATCTGTGTGCAAAAGTATGCAAATGAATATGCAGCATGCTAATCAATCCTGTCCTTCACACAGATTGAAGGAAAGGCAGGAAAGGGAGAGAGAGAGAGAGAGAGAGAGAGTTGAGCAAGGGGAAAAGTGGGACAGGGAAACTTAGCTGGGCTCCTTATTTTTGCCCGCTGTCAGAGAAAGAAAGAGCGAGAGAGAGAGAGAGAGAGAGAGAGAGAGAGAGCAAGTAGATGAATGATGTGGGTGTGATTAGAGACAAAACGGTGCACAGATATAGTAGGTGTACGGCTAGATGGAAGAAAGCGAGGGGAAAATTGCGGGGTTCGGTTGTGAGAGGGGTTTTGTGTTCAGGCCAGTAGGTGTCCCCTTATATCAGGACATGGTGGCTTAAAACCTATCATGAAGGCCACGTCAGTCTGCTATCGGGTGCACAGCAACAACAAAGTTGCACAAGAAAGCTATCGACTTTCTCTCATGTGATTGATGGAGGAAAATATCTGTGATTTGACGTAACAGGATGTCCATCATCCAAACAAGAAGTACACTGAGGTTTTTTTTTTTTTTGGCAGTAGAACAAAAAGTCAGGTATCCTTGAAAAACGTGCATTAACATTTAGAGCGTTTAGCAGACTCTTGTATCCAGAGCGACTTACAGAAGTTCACTAGGTCAGGATCTAAATATATCTTCGGCGAAACGCTGATGGGGAGAAGACAAGGAAACACATTGGAATAATTTTTTTTTTTAATATTTGATTTGGTGAACAGTAGTATTACAGACGTGGCCTTGCACACTATCTGACTTTTTAATATTTTTTAAATCAAAAGAAAACATTATTATTGAACATACAGTATTACTTAGATGCACATTTCTTGTCATTTTCTTTTCTAGAAAAAAAAGTACTACCGTGTACATTTATGAGTAGCTTAGTCAGTCAGATATTAATGTAATAAAGTAAATAGATAGATAAATAGATAGATAGATAGATAGATAGATAGATAGATAGATGATAGATAGTTTAATATTAAGATTGACACAACTCCATTAACTCCATTAACTGTACTCCATGAGTTTCATGAGTTTCATCATGGTGTTTGATGTGTTTTGTAAATGCACTTGACAATACTGTTCCTGCAAGAACTGTTCCAGAACAGCTAACCTTCATTTTTATAAAAAAGAAAAAAGAAAAAAAAAAAGAAGAAAAGAAATGCTGTAAATTCTTATGGATTTTGTTTTAAAAAATTGCTGTGAAATTTTAATGATTTTATTCTCACACAGCCCTTATGCAACAAAAACAAAGAACAAAACAGAAAGTGAGATAGAGATCTTAAAAGCAGCTGTGATTTCTTTTCTACATTCTAGAACAATACTAGAGATTTCAAAATTACTAAAGAGACCACATATGGAATTATGGAATTAAGTGCAACAACCATTATTTTAAGACATGAAGGTCAGCTGTTCTGGAACAGTTCGTGCAAGAACAGTATTGTCAAGTGCATTTGCGAAAGCCATCAAGCACCATGATGAAACTGGCTCTCATGACCTTCCCAGGAAAGCAAGCCCAAAACTTAACTCTGCTCCAGAGAAGTTCATTTAGAGTTACTAGTAAAAATCACCTATTAACAACGAGCACCTCGGATTAGAGCTGTTAAGTAAAGTTTGTTTTTAAGTTAAGCCTTTACTTGTCACAACGACACAGTGAAATTCTCTCTTCACATATCCAAGCATAGATGGTGTGAGAGCACAGGGTAAGCCATGATGCAGGTTATAGGGTTAAGGGCAACCTGGGGGAGCTGGGTCTTGAACTGCCAACCTGACGATCAGTAACTCAGTGCCTGAGACATCTTAATATCAACTGTTCAAAGGAGATTATTGCATATTTTTGATGGCTTCAGTATTGTTTTACAATGTAGAAATTAAAAGCAAAAAAATCAGGAAAGACCCTTGAATTAGAAGGCGTGTCCAAACTTTTGACTGGTGCTGGATGGTTAAAGTCTAAACTCTGATCCAACAGTGTGTGAATTTTTATCAGACGATCAGATTTAATCAGAGTATCACAGTGCTTTCCCCTTACTGTCCAGACTGAATGGTGTGAAAGTGGTAATACATTACTGTGCAGAGAAAGGTTACGCACGTGTGTGTGCAGGGTCTGTATGTGTGAGAGCATACGAGGACGAAATGCACAGGTACAGCAGTGTTGTCTGATCTCAGAGCAGCTAACAACAACCTGCATTACTGCCTCTCAACCTCCCGTCTGCTCGTCTACAATATTACAAATGCTAATATAACACTAAACTGATTAATAATTAAACAATTATGGTCATGAATCAATAACTCGCGCACATATTTTTTCATTTGTAAATTGCAGCAAATAAACAAGGACGGTGAATTACCAATTCTAATTTGAAAAGAAAAAGAAAAAAAGTCATATCCGTTTTATTTATTTCTAAAATACATAAATGCATTAAAAATGCTCTTTCAAAAAGTGATATTTCTTTTCAATTAGCAGAAGTAGACCAGAGCATGTACTGTTTTGAACATGGCTGTTTTTGTAAACATCAGCTGGAACTTCCACAATCTCTGTGCTGCAGTTGATGTTTCGTTTCGGTTATCTCATCTGCCTTGGCAAATATTTTTAGAGACATAAATTGGTTTGCAATTACTAGCTAGATATAAATAAATAAACAAACAATAATAAATAAGTAGAAATAAATGCACAAAGACATAAATCAAGAAAAAAAGAAAGAAAAAAATCACTAATTTCACTGCCGTGCTTTTTGGATGTACATTTTATGTAATATGTAACTATGTAATATCACTATTATTCTTACAGTGCTGTGAAAAAAACTATTCTGCAAAGAAAAGTCTGCCAAAATTCCTCCACAGCGATGTGATACAGTAGACTCATTGCCAGTTATCGCAAACACTTGATTGCAGTTGTTGCCACCAAGGGTGGCACAACCAGTTATTAGGTTTAGGGTGCAATTACTTTTTCACACAAACCCAGGCAGGTTTAAACTGTTTTTTTCCCCCTTAATAAATGGAATCATCATTTAAAAATGCCATTTTGTAATTACTCGGGTTGTCTTTGTGTATTATTAAAATTTGTTTGAGGATCTGAATCATTTAAGCGTGACAAATGTGCAAGAAAAAAGAAAAAAAAATCAGGAATGGAAATACTTTTTCACAGTACTGTATGTTTGCCCATATTTGATATTTGCACCACTTCTTCACCCGTACATAAATGTAATATGTGGTCATCTCCATATTACAGAGAATGGTTTTAATATATTTTACATAAATGGTCATGTATGTTAAAAAACATAACTTTAAAACCATTAACATTAAAACCGCCTAGGTGTTGGGTTTCCCTTCTGCCAGCAGGGTACCACTTGCCCCGCACGGCATGTCTCCATACAGCCTCTGGGGGTGTGCTGTGGTGTTGGCAGTGCATTTCTTGGGTGCTAAGGGTTACAGGGTGGGGTGTCTGTGAATTGGACTTGATTGTACCATGGGTGCTCAATTATATTGGGATCTGGGGTGTTTGGACATCGGGTCGGCAGCCTTGGGCTCTTCGCGTTGACTTTTTTGGGGGGATTTGTGGTATACTGGCTTTTCTCTGGATCAGACTGGATGGGCTGGATTTTGATCCCTGTGGGCATGGGGGGCGCCTTGGGTGCCCATGATCCTGTCTCCAGTTTGCTGGTGTATATCCTTTATGTCAAATTCATATATGTTAATATATTACTTAAATTTGAAATTCATACAGTATATATATAGCCATATATTGCATTTCTGCAATATGGATGACTTGAAATTTCTTTCACTAAAATTAGGATTGGATATAAGCATTCCAAGATTATTAGATTTTTTGTTTTGTTTTGTTTTAATGTAATGAGACACAATATAAAAAAAATATAAAAGATGTATGAAGAAAGCACACCTCTGTAATGGCAATGCAGTTTAGTGAACTTCTTTGACCTTAAATCTTAACATTGAAAAAGTTGACTACTACTACTACCACTACTAAGTACTTAACATTGAAAAAGTTGACTACTACTACTATTACTACCAACTACTGTACTTACTAAGTAAGTAAATTAAAAAGTTCTCAGTATTCACTGTAGGTCTATTTCGTCCAGCTGAGGTGAAATTAATGTTACATAAATATCTGAGAACATGATGGACAAGCGCTTTTTCTTTTGTGTCAAATGTGTCTTATTTCTGACAAATGCACTGCAAAATGTGATCCTATCAACGATATCTCGAATATATAGTGGAATTTATCTCATTCTTCTCATTAAGCAATGACAATAAACAAATATAAGCTTAGTAAACATATTAAAATTTTATTTTTATAGAATATAAAAATGGAACTTATGTAGTAATAGAACAAAAACATTTAGAATTATTATTACAGTATTTTTTTTTTTTTTTTACTTTTGTTGTTGTTGTAATTTTAATGAAACTTATCCACCTCTATTGAATATGTATTCAGAATTTAAAAAATCAATTTTTTATATTTTATGATTATTATTTTTTATTATCACTACTATTTGGGATGAAAGTAGGGGGGCTTCTTGCAGAGATCCTCTTCTTGTGCCTTCCTGGTTCTTTGAACATGAACAGTGTTTAGAATCACATGTGAAGAAGATTATCCGGCCGGACTAACGTGCTTAACATGAAGTTACTCATCACGGTGTGCTCATTATCTAATATGTCATGCGTATTAAAGACTTTGCGGCTTAAAGATGCGCATGTTTGTACAGACCTTCTGCACAACCTCAGATATTAAGTTTTACAGCATTGCAAATGAGAGCAAGTCACACATTACTATGTAGGCTACTGAGTGTCGATAGGAATTGAACTGATTATTATACCAGTTTGGAGATAAAGCCCATAATCATGTATGAGCTTTCTGATGTGTTTACAGACTTCTTCCTTTATCTCTGTCTCTTTTTCTCTCTCCCACTTTGCCGCGCCGTCTCTCATTTGCCATCGCTGTAAGTGCACACACTGAGGACAAGGATAAAAGCATAAACAAATCTCCGATAAGAAATACGACATGGATATCAGCATGCGGGATAAAGCCGAAACCTGGGAGCGCGGGCAGGCAGATTAATGATAAATTATGAGGACGGGGCCATGTTTATTGCAGTAATCTTCCCTCAGCGCACCTGCTTGCTTGCTCCTGGCCTGAAGCTGACACTCCTCTGCTCTCTTCCTTCGCAATTCCTCCCCTTTCCGTCCCTCTATCATGGCCGGTGACATCAAGTTGAAGTGGCACGCGAGAAAGCCCGGCTCGAAGACGGATAATTGAGGTAATCTCAAAATGTCTGAATCGCTACACACATCTCACGAACGAGTTAGAGAGCGGAGGGGAAGGAGCGCGGCTGAGATCGCGCGTGAGCGTGAGTGTATTTAAGCATGCACATGTGAGCGCTTGCACCAAATCCTGTAATCTGTAAGCAACGCTTATAATAATAAACCACTAAGCATCAGTGAAATGCTTCATTTTAATACTAATTACATGTAGCTCGGTGCAACGTGCAAATAATGTGAACAATCACTTTGGCCTGGAGTACTGTATTAAATGCAAAGTGGGGCTAAGGGCAAGAGCAGTCAATATGAAGTACCAGAGTCCAAACCCCCACACCTCATTATGCCAATTGTGAATGTTAATTCTAGTGGGTTTATTAGTTAGAATTAGAGAGAGAGAGAGAGAGAGAAAGAGAAAAGGAGGGGTTTGTGCATTTCCATTGTTCATTACTACGGTTGGTTGTACCTGGTGACTCGCAGCCATGGAGTTTCACAAAAAAACGGGGAACAGAAGAGAAGCGGGAGGGAAGCGGTCTCAGAGTGGCTATTGTCAAATTCACAATTATATTTTTATTATAACCGAGCTCCGGGCCCTGCGCCCCGTACAAAGCAATTTCCAGTAAAGAGCGCTACAAGGGGAAAGTGTTTACATACAAAATGGTAAGAATGCACTAACAGCGTTTGGTGTTAATAAGCTATAATCACTCAGCTAATTTAATCTGGTTGCCATGGAAAACAAATGCCACTTGAGGTCTAAAGAGTAGGTGGATGAGGAACGTAGGTGTGCCCCGGGCTTAAAACGACATGATGATGAAGGATGAAAGAAAAGCACCGCCTCATGTTCACTTATGACTCCGAGACACCTGCCTCATCTTTCCCTCGTGTGTGTGTGTGTGTGTGTGAGAGTGTTTTTGAGTGTGTGTGTGTGAGAGAGAGAGAGAGAGAGAGAGAGAGAGTTGTGTGTGTGTGTGTGTGTGTGTGTGTGTGTCCAGGACAGCCGTCTGTGTAGTCAGCATGGCCATGCACCTCAGAAGGCAGAAAATTGAGCAGAAATTGGCCTAATTGTACGGAATGATTGATGCCAGTGGAAACCACATTAAAAACACAAAATGCACTTCCTGTTAGCGACGCACGCTATCCTTGGAACAAATTTACTCCCAAGAAGACAAGAGTCTGTGCTTTTAAGTACATGGAAGAGGGCAGGAGGGCGCTGTGTCCTACCACAGGCTTCCGCCTTTGAATAATAACACAAGAAAAGCTCGGGCCATGTCAAGAAAAGTGCCCAGCTGTGTGTGTGTGTGTGTGTGTGTGTGTGTGTTTGCATGTTTTCTTTTTTTGATCATCTGATTGACAGATACAGGCAATAGTGGATGTCCATCCCTGTATCTGAGAGCACAAGAGCGTGGTGAAAGGTGTGAGATGATAATAAGAATCAGACCACACACACACACACACACACATACACACAAACACATACAAAAGAGCTCCTAATAAGTGGTGCTTTATTCCTAGCACACAACACATGCAAAAGAGAATTAGCTTACGAATTGAGGACACGTCCCGAGCATCTGTACGTACACGCTGATGCTGTCCTCTTCTGTAGTGCAGTAAATATAGACTTTCGTATTATTTTTTATTGCTAAATGCCTTTGTCACTTTCTTCTCTGCTACATTAACCCAGATGATATTATGTACGTAACCATGGTGGATGGGAATATTAGAAAGAGACCCCCCGTGAACCCGAGTTTCAGACAGCAGTTAACGCCCGCGCGTCTTCTCCCCGAGGGATGACTGTCTACATACAGTTAATGTTCAATATATATTTTGCTCAGGTATTGCAATAACTCGCCGGATCGATACTCTCAAACGCGCGTATCAACCATGTGTTGTCCGGCTTCACGTGTGTTATTTATCTTTTTTTTTTTTCTTCTTCCTTTTTAGGTGAAGACAACAAAGAGCGGCGTCAGGCTAATCCAATTCCTTTATTCATATCTGCATCTGGAGACACATATTAAATTCTCTAAGGGAAAAAAAAAATAGAGGAGCGGATGTGGATGTGGATGTGAAAGAAGAAAAAAAAAGGTGAGAGGAGGGGAAAAAACCTCAGCAGGCCTTTTGACCAGCATTTCGGTTCACTTCTCTCACCTTCCTGCCCGGTGATGCCTATCGGTACTGACGCCGGTTCCTTACACGCTGTCTGCTGGCTGTGCGATATACACTACGTAGCATTTTCACGTTTTCCTTTTTAATAATTATTACTTCCACGAGAGACTTTGGGCTCTTCTTTAGGGAAATGTAAGTCATGGGCATTTAAAATGACTTTTAAATCAGACGGGAGAGCTAGGCCTCATTCGGAAAATAATTGTGTCAAACCGCTTTTCACCTTTCGCCAATCAGTATGCACACTTATTCATGAACTGATGACTATCCATCATAAAGCGGCGCTGCTTTTTAATATACGGTACATGCTTGCATTTTAATGGGCTATTTTAGCAACAATGCGGCAGACAACAATATGACGGCGTGTTATTTTGTGCTCGAAATGATGATCCGGAACCTTTTCGCAGGGCCTGCGTGTTTAGACTAGCAGCTCCTCATCTCTATTTGTCCTGCTTTGCACTCTAACGCATAAAGACACACACGCACACACTCACTCGCACAGTCATACTGTATACGCACATTTATCCTTCAGTTTGCCGGTAAGTGATCGTCTTAGTGGGCGTGATCGCAGTCACTCTGTTACACGGTTAACACACGTATAAACTAGATTTCATGCGTGCTTTCGTACTAATCCGATCTTAAATACACAACCTCAGAGATTTTACGTCTTCCTGCAATTAAGGCTCAACCGAAGCATTTCACGTGTAGTCTTCTTCTTTTTTGATTAAAAATATAGCCCCACATATGGGACTTTGGGGTTTGTATTAAATAATGCATTGCTTTATAATTGTATAGAATATATAGATTTTAAACAGGATACCAGGCAAAATGGTGACTTTAATTAGATTGCTGTGTAAAATATCTCCAGGGTATGATAAATCTCACAAAAGATGTAATATATGTTCAAACAGATAATGACACAAATAGATTCTTATTTCATCAGGACGTTTTTTTTTATTTTATTTTCTTCCTTCCCCTTTTTTTTTTCATCGAATTTCACAATTTATAGGAGAATCTTGGGATAACATATTAAAATGCTAAAGATGACATGAATTACAGCGCTTATACTTAAAAAAAAAAAAAAAAAAAATTTAACTTTATTAATTCTGTAAAGCAAATCCTATTATCTACTTATTTGTCGCACGTGACATGTTTTCGCAGCATCTGTGTTTGCCTAAGCTAACATGAAAGCTCATCTTTCCAGCGTTGCATAACATATACAGTACAGCGAAATGGCTGAATCGAAAGCGAGGGATTTTTTTTTTTTTTTAAAACACAATGCTGCCGAGAGTACGAGCACTAAATCACCGAATTAAATTCATAAGACTTTTACATTAATAACGTTGACCCAGTAATAAAGATCTGGCATGCATGCACATCATGATTTATGCATCTTTAGAGCAAATCGAAAAGAATCTCGAATCCATAACACCGTGTTCATAAATAACATGCAGGTACAAAGCGCGGTTTCACTTAATAAACAGTCTAAGCAGATCATTGAGAGTTTGATATTCAGGCAGAGATGAGCTCAGAGCTAAGATTATTCGCTAGCGTTTAAGAGCACTTGGCACGGCTGAAAACAGTGAAGGAGAGACGCTGCGTCTCCGGCAAGCGCAATAATAGGAGAATTAAAAATGCTCCAAAACACATGACTTTGCCAAGCAAACAATGCCTGCAGTCTTCTTGAAAATTACAGCGGCTAATTTGAAATGAAACACAAACAGTTGCGTGTTTGTTTCGGAGCTCTATTATGATTCCGTGCATAGATCCGACACCCCCCCCCCCCCCCAACCCCTTTTTGCTATATATAAAGTATGTAAATGCTAGCTGCAGCAGTCAGATACATCAATGAAAGTTGACAGCTGAATTATTAGCATAGCTGAAAGCATCAGTCTTTTGTTTTAACCCAAGAATGGAGCATTTTTAAAACTCACAATGGCTCTAATCAAATTCTCAAGGTTGTTCAGTTTAGCATTGTATTAATTTAATAGTTTCTGGTTCGCCGTTGACGTTAATGACACATTCCTATGTAAATATAATGTGCCTCTGAAAAGCCATCAAAACATTTTAAGGTCCAATGAATGCAGTTTCATTTCAGTGTTCTTTTTTTTTCCCCCCCTTCCCGTGAACGAGAAATCTCTTTTTATTTAGCAATCTCAGCTGCATTTACAGAAATAATAAGAAGACCGGATTGATTAATGAGGAGTTTTAAAGAGTGATGCAGTGCATTCGAACAAATAACTTGGGGAAAATGGCAGGCTGGTTGGGGGGAAAAGGTTGCTCTCTCTCTCTCTCTCTCTCTCTCCTTCATTGGCACTGATTGACTCCCTCCAACAAACCCCCACCACCACCACCACGCGCCCGCCCACCCACCCACCCCTTCCCCTGTATGGCTTTGGAGGCCTTTGGCAAAGACCCAGCCTCCATTATGGAGAGATGATAAAATGGCACATATTCTCACTTTTCAAAGACTGATGAAACCATTTAGAGTAATATACTAGAATACATTAAGGAATCCTTCATTTTGGGGAGCCTGCTAGCACGGCTGTGTATAAAAAGAGCACTATATGGGGCCAAGACATTTAGAATCTGTGGTATCTCCAATGCTGACATCCCGTCTGAAATATCACACGGCTCGTTTTTGATCACTTGTTTCGTACAATGTCGCGCGGTAATGTTTCACAGTGACAGAGCGGCTTAGCTATAAAAATGTAAGTTTTTCTCCCAGTATAAATAATTCTCACCTTGCAGCGAGGCTTCCTGTGCAATCCCGCTTAGGCTACAGAGAGTTAATAGTGAATTTCTCCTTCAGTGCAAGAGAAGGAGCGAGGGGAGAGGAAAAAAAAAAAATCTTTAGACAAGTCAATGAGGCGTCCCTTTATTTATCTTAAAGAATACAAAGATGTCTGTCGGCACAATGGTGCTCGATCTAGGCAGGCGGCTTTTAATGTTCACCTATGCAAAATATCAATTATGAATTACAGCGGGGGAAAATGGCGCTCCAGATATTTGCTTTGCGGGTTGTTTCGTATTTAACAGTGCGATATATGCAGTTTTAAAAAAACTGGATGGAGTATAGAATACTGCATTTGAACAACAGTTTCAGCTTTTCTTATACTGCTGTGCTGTGTCGCTGAGGGATGCTGGTTTCGTGTGCAACCAAGTTGCATCTCTGGCATAATTTACCGTGCATGTAATTCAGCTCTCAAATCAAAGTGAGGGCCGAGGGTCGAATACATTCAGCATGCAGTCATTTATTCATATGAGAATCATTATTGATTTATTTTATTAGTTTCCTGACGTATGCTGATGGGGAGGGGAAGGAATGGGGACGGAATATGGATGTGACTTTAAGCAGGCGCGTTCACAAAGAGCGAATCAAAGTGTGACTCTTTAAAAAGAATGTTGATTAGATGATCTGACCTGATTTTGGTGCTTTCTGGCTCACCCTAAATGAGACGAGTTGATTTTGAATGCACAATCACTGACTTCTCTTATTGGTCTGATACATCTGATGTGAACCTTTTTCAAGTACAATTTAACATGCGCTTCTAGTCGAGATACGGTTCAAGCCACTGTAGACCCACAAATCCTATATGCTTACCCAAAGCATGCGAGATGTGTTGGCCCCGTGACCCTGCGCGTTAAGCTTTAATAGGACCGCTCTGATGCCTGTCCGTCACCGGCTCTTAACGTTGCGTGCTTACATGGAGTTTCTTTGCACTTTGACATTTCCTTTGGTATCTTTTCAATATCCGAAGTAGGCTACACTGAAATATGAGCACCTGTACACTCGTTCATTCATGCAGTTATCTTATCAGAGGATCATGTGGCAGGATGGAAAGGCATAAATTTGTGCGCATACGAGTCAGAAGCTTCAGTTATGGTTTACATCAACAATCAGAATGGGAGAAAAAAGCGTGATCTCAGCGACTGTGGCATGTTCGCTGATTCAAAACATGTTGGTTTGAGGATCTTCTGGGATTTCTACGCACTACGGTCTCCAGGGTTTATACAGAATGGAGATAAAACAAACCAAAACAACAACAACAACAACAACAACAAATCAGGTCTGACAAGCAGGTCAGCTTGAATAACAGTAAATAAAATAACCACTCTTTACAACCATGGTGTGCAGAAAAGCATCTCAAAACGCACGTACTGTACCTTGGAAGCAAAAGAAACAGCAGACCACATCAGGTTCCATTCCCCTTAGCCAAAAACAGGAAATTGTTGTTACAGTGTCCAAGCATCTAAATAATACTATGCTTTGCTTTGCTTTCCTGCCGCATGATTGGCATTTGTCCTCTAGGACTCTGTAATGCTACCAGATGTGCTGACCCTGAATTCCTTCACATTATAATATTTTCGCTTTTGCTCATCTAAACCCTTTCATATGGTCCTGCATACAGAATAACTTTTGTTTAAAACCTTTTTTTTTTTTTTCATGTCATTAATGTGTCCTCCATGACAATTTACTATACATTCGGAGAAAACTGAAACAAACCGAATATAATAAATCTGCTATTGTCGAAATAAGGCTCCTTGGTGTACGCGATTCCTATAAACCGATCCAAAGTCGTCTGTATACAGTATTTGTCTCTCAAGCCATTTTTATCTCATCGCCGTCCTCCTTGCACTGAAAGCGTCACACTCCCTTGCGCAGAGAACAATCTGATTTGCGGGAACAGAGAGGAACGAAATAATAAAACAATAATAATAAAACACGGAACAATACGAACAATACAATAAGATCAATTTCAACCATTTCAATTTATATACCAAGTATAAAAACAAATAGTGAGGACTTAATTTAGTGTGCTTTTCAGGCGGAACACCTAATCCCCTCCTGTACTAGCCCAGTGCTCGGGGATGGGGATTTTCCACAGGGAAGCTGTGGCATCGTCTTGGGAGAGATAGGTGGGCAGAAAGGAGAACCATTTTTACGCTGAACATATCACCCCAGGCCTCTCGGGAACCTGGGAAAAGCATGCACACACACACACACACACACACACACACACATACACACAGGCAGCTCAGCACACACAGCAGCAGCCACGCACTAATCGCCCAAACAAGTAGGCAGCACAAGTGCTCGGAGCAGTGGAAAAACAAGCAACTTAAGAGGCACAGCAAAGACAAAAACAAAGAAAAGAGTTTGTTAGACACGGATTGGAGTGTAGAAAAAGAACTTAAGGAACAAAGAAGGACATGAATAGGTGAGGAAGTAAACTGGGATGCTGTCGCTACCTTGCCCTGAAGTGATTTAGAAAGACTTAACCCTTTTTTGTTTTTTCTTCTTTTTTCACAAGCCACGCCACTCCAATGATGTTAAAAGACTCTGCATAATGTTCCTCTCTCTCAAAGGGCCTGCATGGTTTTAAATCAGGAGTGCGATCGGGACGACTATTCTGTTTATGTTCACCTGTAAGTGGTTCAGACATCCTCTGAGGAGGCTTTGTTTACATTACGAGAACTGGAATCTAACTATATCCTTCACTTCGCATGTGTAGGAGAAGAGAAGCAACATTTCATTACAGAAATACGAGTGCAATGTATAATAATAGTTACAAAAAATGCAGGTCGTATAGGAATAAAAAAAAAAAAAAAAAAACAATCTTAAACCTGTCGGATGATTTTACTTCTAAAATAAACTCCTTGTCCTCATATTTAATGTAGTTCAGCGGCAGTGGAGTTCTGGTAGCAGCCTCAAGCCTCATTCACTCAGTGCTTAACATCCGCAGTCTCCTCATTGTGGCTGATTTCAGCGCTGACATTTAAAGAACAAATACAAAGCTCAAATAGGTGGCATACACTCGCACATTGTTCTTCTGTTGGTTCTTGGGAAGATAAAACTTAAGTTTGTATGAGCGTTAAGTAGTCTTTCTTTTTTTTTTTCCTGTGGATTTGCAGAAGCCACAATTCCACAGCTAACACTTTAAACACACTGCAACCAATTTGGTCCCATTCGGTAAGTTGTACCTTGGAGAGCAGCCATTTTGAGAACTGTGCCAGTGCGCAGAATTAACACATATCTGTGGCCTGTGCCCTTATCTGACAAGACAGTTCGGTAAGCTAGGATTAGCATCTAGATCTTGGTAAGTGGACTTCTTCGGGATCGCAGTAACAAACGATGGGCCTAGCATATGAAAATATGAGGGGGTGTTTGGCAGGAACTATATTTTGTAGATATTTAAATCTAGTCTTGGTCATTCTTAATGCTCTTCTTCCTCCAGCATGTTGCTTTTCCTCATTTCTTCTGGCTAGACACACCAAAGTGCATAGCGGCAATATGCTGCCTACTTGGACGAGGACTTTTTTGGTGGTCTGTCATGCGGACGCCGCTCCAGACCGTTGCTCCATCATGCTCATGGCCTGGGCTAAGTGGCCTTGTTTTTTTTTTTCTTTTTTTCTTTTTTGAAGTCTTTCTTTGAAATAAATGAGGCAATCCACATTGGCCCAGGGATCATATTCTATTTATGTTCCCTTTGCCAGCGACATAGGCGACGCTGGCCAAATTCACAAAAGAAGATCCACATTGGAAAATCCGGCTAATCCCTGATTGAAAGTTCATGCGTTGGCTTGGATGTATAAGCTCTGGCAGATTTTCCCAGGAAAGAGGAGTAAAGCGAAAAAAAGAGCATCTCAACATGAAAAACTAGGGATCTTTTTTGGTAAAAAGGGGAAGCCACCCTTCGAGGCACACGTCAGTGTCAGACAGCATGTCTGTGTTTCGAGTGCTTCCTTTTATACACCGAGAGAGAGAGAGAGAGAGACAGAGAGAGAGAGAGACTCCATTCTGCTTCATCATCCCGCCAAAAGCGAACAGAAGGGGAGGTCATCATCTTCAGTTTCACTGCCAAGAGGTCACAGGGTGCTGAGATTCACACAAAAAGAGGAGGTGTTATACAATTTCAGGAGCATGTTTCTACCTAGTAGTACCAATTCATTCGCGAGTCTTTCATTCTTTTCTTATCATCATCATCACCATCATCATCATCTCTTCTAGTCATTTATCCCTCGCTCTTTCTACCAGTTGTTCTTAGGGTTGAGGCTATAGCTGGAGAAACAGTCTTCACAGATGGTGTGCCTGCTTGTCTTTAGGGGAAGGCAGCTAAACAGGCTTAAACTTTCTCATTTCCCTTTCACTCTTCTTCGGGTGAAAACTTTGGCCTGCAACTTTTGAGGCCTGGCTCGTGCTTTATCGCGGCCCACATGCAGGGGATGTATGGGTGTCCTCTGAGGATCTCCAGTTGGATGTTGGCTCTGTGTGTTCTCTCGGTCAGGCATCAAGCAGAGCATCAGTGATACATGAGCACTGCCCAGACCTCGCTGTCACATGGAGTACAGCTGGTTATCCTTGCTCTTTATCCAGAAAAAAAAGAAGACGCGCGGTCTGGGATTTGATAAGGAAGCGTTTAGCTCGCTCCTGTTCTTTCACTCTTGTGTTGAGCCACAGTTGCCTGTTGGTTAGATGGATAAGGAGCAGCGTTACTGGGGGTGATGGATTGCGAATGGTGTGCCGAGCCTCTAAGAAGCTTCGGAAAAGTTAAGCGTGGGCTCTAATGGTGTAGACTTGTCAGAACCTTAGCATTTCCACCATCTCTCTTCACTCTGAGAATGAAGCATGCGTGAGATTTGGGGAGAAATGAAGCCATCCTCGTTTGACTCGTGGCCATTATGGACTGCTTTATAACTCTCCCCGAACGTTCAGAGAAGGATGACTTGCTTCGCTCGGCAATCGAAGAGGGAGACAGAAATATATCGCGCGAAACGAGTTGCCGCGCTATCTGTTTGCGTTAGGGAGGGAAAAAAAAAGGTGGAGGAAAAGGCAACAGAGCGGTTTAACAGAGATGTACATGTGAGTAAGTGGTGTGTGTATTTAAGTGATGACACTAAAAGAGAGATAAGAGACATCCACCTAGCGAGTGAGGTGGATGTATGAGTGGCCTCCGGCTCTTATATTATTATCCCTCTCTCTGCCGCTCTGTGGTGACCTGCTAATAGAGCTCTATTACCACTTACCCCAGCGCCTGTGTGCTGCTATTCAGCACCGTGTCAGCGCTCGTGTCGAGTGGCTCATTGTACCAACTGCTATCCACTCCTGATTCGCCTGCCTCACCTACACCCCTTTGGCACTTTGGGGGGGTCAGAGGGTTAGCAAGTTTGATTGCAACACCTGATACACACCGCCAGGCATTTTACAGTCGTATCCAGCTTCTATCTCATCCTGTTTTTTCACTCTTTAAAAGAGATATAGGCGCACCAGGGAGTGAAAAGCTAGACATTTTCTGAACGGCGATCAATGTTTGTGCTTTTAAACGCACAATAATCGGGTAGTAATGCCTACGATAATATCGTTGGTTTTTTAGCCTTGACGGTTAGGTTAAATCTTTTACTGTACATCTTGAGTGCTTTCTCTGTATATCGTGCCAGTTGATTTGATAAATTCAGTGCAGGCATGGCTAAAAATAGGAAATCAGCTCGTGAGTGAATTTTGTGAAGTGAGAACCATTATGTTTTGTAATAGATATAGTGGTTTCGAGAGCTTTTATTATAGATTTGCAGGACCACGCTGTCTGTCTTCAGGGTTGTGTTATTTGGGAATTAAGTTCACCTTCACCTCTGACACTCACATACAATTACTCACAGAATTGTAATTATATGAGGAGATTACGGTGTTTTTTTTGTTTTTGTTTTTAATGACTGCAATATTTAATACACTTTAAAAGTTGTATGTGGTCGCGCAGGGCACAATTTTATAACATTATAATTAAGCTTAGAAAGGATTTATCGGCAGTGTGCTTCAAGCATAACCTAATTCTCATTTTCATAAAAACATGTTCAAAATAGTCTACATTAAACTCATTTATCGGTCAGCTAGAGAGCGAGAGGGGGACAGAGTAAGGGGGAGAGAAAGAGAGAGAGACAGTGCATGGGTGTGTGTGTGTGTGTTTTCCTCCTTAGACACACTCATGCAGTGAACCCTTACTAACAGCTCAGCGAGAGTCAAGCAACCTTTTAAAATGTCCTTTGAAAAAACTTGGGAATTATTTTACTGACTTTGTCACTTGAATCAATTCGGAACGCATCGACATCGACTGCAAATTGGGCACCAGTGATAAGGCTCAACATCCTTTTTCTCTGTAATGAAGAGCAGCCGAGCATGAGCTGCCCCTCTGTAAATAATAGAGCCATCTTCTTTCTTTCTTTCTTCTTTTTTTTTATTTCAGTTTTGTCTTATTTGACTCTCCGTCTGCGTTCCTTCTTCTTCACTCAAATTGTTTTGACTCTTCATTCCCAATGCTTTCCTCGTATCAATTTCTTGCAGGCATGTTTAAAAAGGAGAACTTTCAAGGTAAGTTAAGTATAGACGTACACTACACTATACTGTACATACATAGGGAGATATAAAAAAAGAACAATACTGTTTTGAGAAAAAGCGGTGGACAACCGTGCTCTGTCTGACTGGACTTAGAGGTATTTTTGCAGGTGCTGTCGAAAAGGACCCTTCTGCAGCAGTGTGTCTTGGACAGATCCTGACAAAGCCTCCTCTTCGGGTGCCAGATGGACCCATGCTTTCCTCATACTCTTGCGCTGCTAAGACCTAGGCTTTTCTCCCTTTTTTTTTTCCCGCCACAAAAGAAAAGCGCTTTGGCTGAAAGAAAACCACAGCTGAATTTTATGGTGCCGCTTCTTTTGCCAAGCTGATTTTAGCAATTCAAAGGACGAAGCGCATGGAATGGCAGTTTTCGACCGCATGGCCGATACGCTTTTGATGGAAGTTTGAATTGGCAGATACGTCTGCCACACCAATATTTCGCCACTCGGCGGGAAATCTTGATAAAATCCAGAACAAGCGAGGTGTTACAAAGCGCAGCTCAGAGTGCTGTTCGAGCACGGCTTTCACAATCTAACTCGCATTAGGCCAGAATCAGGTGTCAGTGCGGCCGGGTTTGTGATCCAAACGATCACAAATATGCACTTATAATGGGCTGGGAGCGTCAATATACACACATGCATGCACACACAAAGCACGCATACACATACGCATATGCACATATGCACATACGGGAATACAGATTGTACAAACAATTGGACTGCTTTTTTTCTGGGAATACAATCAAAGAAATCGGAGCACAACAGATCTTCTGGGAACAAAAAAAAAAAAACGGAAACACATTTGCTACATGTATTTGTAATTATTGCATTATATTCATTACATTAAGGATTATAAGACAATAATTTGCACAGTTCCTCCTTCCATATGCCTCGTCCGTCTGTGATCGTAAGTTTTAGTGGCACCTAATATTGTCGCATTTGCATGGAGGCAGCTTGTGTTGCAGTGACAGGCTAATGCCAGCACAGACAGGAGCAGTACAGAGCAACAGTCCTGGTCAGTGCTCATCTCTACTGGCGATAAGTCTGATGAGACTTATTGCGTGTTTGAAAGGGCCAGGGTGAATATTGATGCATATAAATGTTTTAGCTAAACTGGCTCCACATCGCTCACCTGCCTGCCACATTCATCACAGCTAATCCACTTTAGCCTGACGTGTGGAGACCAGCTAGCTGACAGCCTGGCTCGGATGCACACCGGACCTCCAGACAGCACCAAGAGCCTGCATTCTGTTCGAATGGCTTAGTTTCGAGGAAATATTCCTTAAGAAAAAAAAAAAAAAAAAACGAACTAAATAATAATATGGCCTTGAGCTATACTTTTAAACCCGAGATAAGGTCAGGTGAAATGTGTCATCTTTACGAGATCAAAATTAAAGCCTTATTTTTTACCATGAGGTGGCATGTTATCTGATTAACAGAGCAATATTACCGTTTTCCGAGTTTGAAGAAACAGTCATATAACTGTTATATAATTATAAACTATAATAAACTGTCGTATAATTTGACTGAGTAATTCAAGACTTTGCAACTCAGGCATAAAAGGCAGCTTAAATTACACCATACAAACTCTCATTAATATTACAGGGACCATTCTTTGACTTCATTTCATTTCTCCATTTGAGCAAAGTCAATCATCATAAGAGTAAGGAATTATAAGGTGTGAAAATCATATTTTAAGGTTCAGTGTTCTGGGAGACTTTTATAAATCACATTAACCCCCCTCCCCCCTCCTTTTTTTTTTTTTTTTCAGTGTAAGGACTTCTCCAATATTTGATTTAGGAAATTCCTCCACATCTATATCCAAACTGACAGTATCTCTTTTTTCGATACCGAGCTTTAATATCTACACGAGTCTATATTTTTTTTACAGCCATACTATAATATTGACTTTCTTTAAAAAAAAAAAAAAAAAAAACAATGAATACATTGCGAAAACTTTTTGATGTGTTAGCTCTGTCTTGAACAGCACTGCCTCGAGAGCCCCCGAAGTAGTCCCGGATTGACTGTTATAAACGGTAAATACTGAATATTACCATTATGACTTGGTATGAAAATGCTCCTTCCGCTGGTGACTGTAAGTTATGCGATAAGCTAGCAATGATTTCACATTTGGTGTTGGGAAGTCGCTGGAGGAGATACTTTAGCGGCGCGGATCAACATAATGGAGATCTTAAGTGCACAAGGGCCAAGTGTTTTCGAGCTAATGCTGTCGACCTTGTTATTTTTCAAAGACAATATCCACATAGTAGAAGGTCCTCTTTACGGTGCTCCATTATGCACAGAGAGATGACTAATGTCTGAGTGAAAGTGCAGAAACAAAGGAAGAAGAGAGCGGGAGAGAAAGAGAGAGAGAGTGTGAGAGAAATAAAGGGAGCAAGCAGATAACCCAGACAAAAGATTATCACAGTTAAAGTGCTGAATTTGTTCTTGTGTCATAGAGCGAGAGAGAGAATGAGTGAGAGAGATAGCGCGAGAGAGAGAGAGAGAGAGAGAGAGAGGGGGGGAAATATAGGAGAGTAGGTGGCAGCAATAAGGTGAAATGACCTGTATATTGTGTTGTCTAATTGTTTAGTAAATGGAACTAATGGCTTCAGAGCTGCAGCTCTACCTGCCCTTCAGCTACTCTGCTTTTTCTCCTCTGATTTGTTCTCATCGAGGGGAAGCAAAGTGCCACAGTTAACAAATGCAAGAGCATCACTGTTATTGTGATGTTGTACAGGTAGGCGTGTGTTCATGTGTATGTGTGTGTGTGTGTGTGTGCGCGCGCGCCGCGTGCGCACTTGTAAGTGAGAGAGAATATGTGTGTGCACAAAATTAATCAAAGTGGGGGGGCGATGATGAACCGTTTCTGTAGGATTCTGTCAGAGGTTAAGAGCTAGTTATTTTTAAGAATGACATGAATCTGGGAGAGACAGTGATTGCCTAAATGACCACTGTAATTACCAATTACTTCTTGAAGCAGAGAATATATTCACGGCATGTAGCCTGCTAAATACAGACAGGCATTAGCCCATTTACGTACTAATGCACATAATTTAGATCCTGAAAAGGGCAGATGGGAACACAATGGAAGATATAATAGATACCGTCTAATATCATTCCAAAAAGAATATTGGATTCATTGGAGATGAATATTACTTTGTGTCAGATTGTTTTTCCATAAAACAGTCAAAATATATTTCATCTCCCTGCCCTTCTTCCTTTGTTAGCCGCTCGGCCATTTAAGCCATCGACGAAGGGCAGGAAAAAGACAGACAGAGTGGGAGATAGAGAAAGCGGACGATAAAGAAAGATGGGTGGGAGGCTGTTGACTGGTTTTTCAACTCTGAAAAATGAAAAAGATTTTGTATGACAGGAGAGTCATAATGCTGCGTTACAGCCTTACATCCTTCACCGTACACCGTGATAAGATGACTTTTCATATCTCAGAGAAGGGCATTCGGATCTAAATATCTTTATTTCCTGCCCCTTTTCCCAACTAATGCCACATAATAAACCAAACGCAGCAGTGGAGGTGAGGAGGAGAGATGTTGACAGGCCTGGAATATTTAGACAAGAAGTTTGACGTAAACTGTTTTCCGCTGCATATATTCTCCGTACCTTCTCATGAATAAGTTACTGAAAAAGTCAAACGGATGGCGTCTTCAGAGAAGGATCATTCTGTAAAGAAGAAAGGATAATGCGAGCCTTTATTCTCTATCTACCCCTTATTTGTATCACATGCTCCATCTCTTTCTGCATGACTTCTGTCTATCCTTCCATGTCACTCTTGTGAGCTTCTTATTGAGATGATAATAAGGACGCGTACTCTGGCGGAGAGTATTCTCGCCATTCCGTCATCTGATAAATACTTTTAAGGGAAACTGCTTATTGTGGTTGGCGTCGGCTCTCAAAGGAAATGTCACAAACATTCTGAGTGAGGCCGCGAAAAGCGGACGAAAGTGTGTTCAGAGTCGAAACTTTGAATAGGTGACATCATTTAACCCCCTCCCCGGTCCACCCCCCCCCTTTACAAAGTCATGTCCGACTCATCCCTTTTAGAAGGGATTAGCTTATTCCACGTGGGGGTTTTCTGCAGCTAGCGCTGGCACAATGCACAAAGTAAATCCACAGAGGCTAAGAGATTTATTTCGTAATATAGTAATAGGTTTTAAAGAAAAGGAATGCAATCGAGAGAGAGAGAGAAAGCGAGAATGCCCGTTTATGAAAAGCCCCACTTTCCATCCCGCAGCCCAATTATGGAACGCTTTAGAACTGAACCAAAACAGGATATTTTTAAGTAGCAGAGACACACTGAGGAGTGTTTATTTCTTTGGAATGTTCCTGTCATCTTCTGCCAAAGCAGTTTAGCGGCACTGTCACTCCTGACTGTGCCACCAGCTTCCAAGTGACATCTTTCTCTTAAAATAATACCTGTGCTTTTACAATGGAAGCACTTTTTTTAGGGGTCTTGCGTCAACAGCACTTTTTTTTTTCTCACACACTTCTGGCTTTTTCATGTGATGGCAGTTTAACATTTTTTTTTTTTTTTATGTTTAATACTTCAGTGAAACGAGGTGACTAAGAACTAATCCCACAGCAGAGAAGAATTCCCCTTCTCTCTCAGATTTCTCTGAGGTCATGACCTGGTTTGTGAGAAAGAGCGCCCAAGGTTAATTCTGATTGAGCTGATAAGCTGAAACCGAAATAACAACTGAAATATGGATTTGTCTGCGATTAAAAAAAAAAAAAAAAAGTGTGAAAGATGATTATGGAGATGGGAGTAGTTCTGAAGATTGGGCCATCATGTGACACATCAATGGCCATCATCGCAGTTAGAATGCCAAGAGTCCAGAAGATGGAACCAGTTTGGTTCAGCACGGGCCAAGAGCATAGCAGGGAGTCTGCAAACTGCTCAAAACTGACATTTGTGTCTCCAGGAGGTAGGAGAACAGGGGATCGGCCCACGTTCAGCTTTCCCTTCTCATCCTTAGATCCATCGATAGGATTTAATTGTCTCAACGTCGGTGATGTCGGAGCGAATGCGCTATTATCTTGTCTGTTCAAAGCAAAACATGTCTTCCCCTTACGAAGCCCTTTACAAAAGTGCTGATGTGCACTGCTGTTTTTTGCACTGATGACTTTAGAGTTTATTTAATGGGACCAGATTCTTGTTAAGTCACAGCAACTGATTACTTTTTCATGTCCCACTGCTTCATTCTATTTCACCTTATATAAATAAAAAGTGCTTAAATAAGCATCTGCTACAGAGAGGAAAGTTAATGATGACAGACATTTTTTATTCTAAGGCTGGTAACAGAATAATGATTTTGTTTTCCTTCTTCTTATATATTATATGATATGTTTTTTTTGTATATGTAGTCAGTGGCCACTTTATTAGGAACAGGTCAGATCAGATATTCTCTGTAGTTCTAATAACTGAAATGCTCATTCGCTGTTTTTTGTTTTTCACACCATTCTGTGCGCACTATGTGAATACTGTTGTATGTGTGCGAGTATGAGAAAGAGCTCATCTGGCACCAGGAATAAAGCTGAAGTTCGATGTAACTTAATTAAAAAATTTTTTGTCTATTTTGATATATGATTAATGTATTTAATGATGAAAATCCCTTGAGCTGTATTTGCTTTTTATTTTATATATCGCACTGCCGCCACATGACTGGCTCGTTGGGCGATTCCATAAAAGCGCTGGTCTATAAGTATTCATAATAAAGTGGATGGTGAGTGTACATATCGAATATTTTCCACCACTTGAAAGAACGTCCTTGATTAAAGGCATACTTTTGTATGTAATGAACGAGACCTAGAAAAATAGATTGAGTTCCGTAACAGAAACAGTTCGCAATCAGATATATGGAGCTAATGGACATTCGTGAACTACCATTTATTGCTATTACATACTGAAGCTTATTATTCTGTGAGCAAAACTTCAGGAATATTTAACAGTTCCTTTTTTTCCCCTCGCACGATCCGTGAGGAATATTCTCATAACAAATTATGCAACACACCATGAATGTAATATGCACTTAACATGAAGTCTCTCTCTTTTTTACTGGCACACTATCTCATATCATTGCCTTTAATACCCCATCAATCTAGCAAAATCATCAAAATCTGATATTACCCTGGCACGTAGAATAGTTTTAATGCCAGAATTATTGCTCTTTGTTATAAAAATTGACATAAAAAAAGAGATTCTGCCAGAAATACGGCTTCTCTCACTCATTTTACACTGGGCTCCTTTTGTTTCGATGGCATACTGTGCATATGAGAGGCATGCAGAGCTTGGAATAATTGGTCTTTTCATACTAAGAAAGGGCATATCAATTAAAAATAAATAGTCTCTGTAGTTATTATGCCACCACACAGTGGTTGGCCTGCCATTAAAGAGTCCTGAAACCCCCCCATACACACATTACCACTTTCTCTGCTCTCTCACACCGGAAGCATGAAGCTATTTACCAGCCAACGATGTCTTTAGCATTAACTTTCACCAGAATATGTAATTATTCCTGAATTCTTATGTAAAAGCACGCGAGGCAAATAAAAAGTAAGTGGGACAGGGGGTGAAAGGGGAACAATACAAAGCAAACTTTTCATCTTGAAGCTTAAGCAATCTTTTTTTTTATCCTTATTGCTCAGTTGTTACAGTTATGAAGTTAAAGCTGTTTTTCTTTCTCTCCTCGAGACGAATAAAGGCCTGGAGCTGTATAAGAAGCTAAAGCCCTTTATGAATCTGTGCTAATACAGCAGTTGGAGGATAGATGCGGGTGAAATCTTTAAGCGACATAACATTCTCATGCTTTGGCAGTGAATATAAAGCAGCTGGCCGGCTTATAGAGCAACGCAGGGCCACACACAGATACAAGATCAGATACACTTACTCCTCTGCTGGTCTTTTTGTGCAGGCTATTTGTCACTATACAGCTAGTTTTATACGTTTAGATGTGTTGTGCCCACACCGTAGACCTGACATTAATTCTTTTCTTTCATATTTCTTCCATTTGGATTCAAGATATTCATGAATATTGCACTCATTCCATTGCGTTTATCCATTATCCTCATGGTATTATTCATCACTGTGATGTGCCCCTGTGGTATAGCGAGATCAGTGCATGATCATTTAGAGACAACCATGTTCCTCATCATGTTTGGCAGCTCTCACCTCGGCCAGACACAGGCACACACACACACTCACATACACAGGCGTGTACCCTGCTCACCTCGAGTATGGATGCCTATGAAGATGAGTGAAGATGAGGCTGATCATAGACAGTGGGTGGAGAGAGAACAGGGAGATGGATAGATGTGGGACTAAACAATGGACTCATCTGCTTTCTGGGTGTTTGTATGTGTTACCTTGTGTAGTGTGTGTGTTTGGGCGGGTAATGACAACATGTTTTTGTATCTTGACGGGGACCAAAGAACAAAGTAGGAGAATATTTGACAATTTTGAATTTTAAATATTGAATATTTGACAATTTTGTTAAAGAAACATTTGATTGATTGATTGATTTTTCATTTATTTTGCATTTAATTTTTCCTTTCTGTTTTGGTTTAAACCTTGTTCTGTTTCTGGAGGTTTATGTTAGAGTTAGGTTCTAGTTGAGATTGTGTAATAGCGTATTAAAATCAACAAAACTACAATAAGTAAATCATTTGTAAAATATTTCCAAAGTAAAAAAATAATATGGACAACCAACAACTACCCCAATAAATTCAAAAACTGGGATTGACACCTTCTTGTCAATCATATGTCCTCATAATTTAGATATTTATAATAACTCATTAGATTTGTTTTGGGGCGCAAGGATTTGAAGGGAATATAAAAAGTGGAGGAGTATACAGTATATTTTCTTCTTTTCATGTAATACTCCAAACAACCAGCTGTAGCTACGAGTATCATTCAAGTCAAACTGGGACTTATGATTGTGAATAACAGAACACAGTTCATTCATTCATTCATTCATTTCCTATACCGCTTTATCCTTCTATTCAGGGTCGCGGGGACCTGGAGCCTATCCCAGGAGGCTTAGGGCACAAGGCGGGG
>JAQQZT010000023.1:8904724-8917203 GCA_030068275.1 Clarias platycephalus
ATAAAGCATGTGACCCCCCCCCCCCCCCCCCGGCCAACTGCTGCCACTTTTGTTGTTTTATTGTCCAGCATGACTTTCTGTGATGCAACACAGTTGCCTTTCACTGCAAGTAACAGGACCTGAACCTGATCCAGCATGACAGTGTCTTTGTGTACAAGGTGAGCTCCATGAACACATGGTTTGTCAAGTTTGGTGTGGAAGAACCCAACGATTCGCCTGCACAGAGCCTTGACCTCAACCCTACTGAACACTATACAAATTCTTTATTGAGTGAATAGACACAAATTCATATCCAAAAAAAAAAAAAAAAGAGGGTGGAGGGTGCAGCAAATATAATAAAATTAAGATTGGTGATATCAGATATCAACTTTTTTCCTTCATGATGTTCCTCGATATTTAACATAACTTTAAGTAGTTACATTTAAAGTATGCCATTACTTAAATTACTTAATTACTTTGGGTACAAATACAACATAATTGTGCTTTTTTGGAAAACAAAAACTCTTTGTGGTAGTAACAGTAACTATAATATCAAACTAAAAATAGTTTTGGTCTTGTGCTACCTGTTGTGGATTATTTTTCTATAACAGCGTGCCTCTTCCCCTACAGGTTTATCATTTACAATCTTATAATATGACTTCTTTCAAGACAAACTTTTTGAATGAATCTGTTGTGATGTCCTAATCTTAATACTTGCCTGGTAATCTACAGTATTTGTAGTATACCTGACCTTATTATCACAAATTGACACACATATCTTCTTATTAATAGCATCCAGTCTGGTTTGATTCTAGCGTCTCGGCTTCTCTGCTTTTGTTCGAGTCTAGTAGTAAGGCCTGCCACGTGCGTGATCCGACAGCACCCGGGCAGTTAAGTTGAACGTTATCTCACTTCCCAGCCAGTGCCGTGTGTCAATCAGCGTTCGCTCTTCAATCTGACAACATCTCCAACAAACACTCTCAAATTCACCTTCAAACATGGCATCATTCTGGTCTGATCACGAGAGGACGCTCCTTGCTCCGAAAGCATTTTAATTTCATCTGCACATGACAGGTATTTACAGATTCATGAGAATTCAAATATTCCAAATAAAATGTAGCAAACAGGGAGGGGGAGGGGGGAGGGGGGGGGGGGGTTGTTGTGGAGTTGGGGCGGGGTTTTTTTTTTTGGGGGGGGGGGTGCAAGGCAGAACCATGAAAACACATCAGATTTATTCTCCCTGTCTTGTTTACTGGGCCACGGAACACTGGATGCAAACAGAATGCAAATTTATTTGATTGAATCAGGTGATGCAGAGGTAATTGTATTTGAAGAAATGTCCAAGACTTTTTTTTTTTTTTTTCCTCCCGCTTTATCATTATCAGTGGGGGGTTTTCTTTATGAAATCTGTTTTAAACAAAAGCTATCATCGCTCGCAAGCCTTCTGATCCTCCTTTGTCACTTGCGGATGTGGATGCGTCTTTAATTTCCTTTCAATTAAAAGTAAATATGCGGTTTTCTTTTGTTTTCCCCCACTGTGAAATCTAAACAAGAGGAGTCAACACAAGCAGACAGGTGAAGAATATTCATTTTGTTGCTGCCTGATTCAACAGGCTCTGATGTTCTTCGCCTTTTTATTCCCCCCCCCCCCCCACCCTCCTGCCCACCACAGTAGGTATCTACAGACTGGAAGCTTCTTTCGAGCAGTGAGCGAACCACTGTTTATGTTGAAATAATAATAAATAATAATAATAATAATAATAATAATAATATATTTTTTTATATCCACTCTGTCAGTGGGACAGATATTGATCTAAACGTTGTATCTTACATGTCGTTTGTCCTTACCAGCAAACACTGTAGCGAAGTTTAACTTGAAAGTGAGCGATGAGTCTATCCTTAATCCTTAAGCTACACTTACAAACGTGTTCCTTTTCCTCATCTTGCCTAGTGCTCAGGCAGCATATCGGTACAGAGTGATGTTACGGTGGCTGTGGCAGCACCCAGGACTGTCGAGTGTGTTGTTTCTGACTTCAGTGCCGGAGCAGATCACTCAAGTACATAATAGAGGAATTATAAATGTGTCAATCATTCTCCGAGCTAGCATCTTTAAAGCCCTCTCAGTGTCAACAGCACAACAACTTCAACGACAGCCCTCGAACACCCCCCCCCCCCCATACGCACACACACACACACACACACACACACACACACACACACACACACATGCACATACACACTCCCTCAAAGGCTTTTAAAAGTGCTTATTAGCTTAGCTGATATATGATATAAGACACTTGTGTTTGAATAGAGACAAATATGCATAAATAATGCTTATGTAAACTGTTGTTTTGCTATGAAAGTACTCAATTTTCATGCTTCCAAATATATGTCCCACTCTAAATCAGCCTGCCTCTCCGGTCCTCCAAACCAAAACAACAACCCATATTCAATTTTCTAATTCCGCATAAGGAAGGACACTAGTTCAACTTAAGTAATACCGAATCAAGGGCTTGATTAAATTTCAGTGATGTCATTACGGGGTCACATTTCAATGTGTAATATAATATAAATTCAGTTAAAGCCTCTTCTCTCCTGTGCAGGGTCGACTCTGCTTCTGCTTTTATGTTTCTATGTTTGCCCACACAAACTTGATGATGGATAGCCTTAGATCAATCAGGTGCTGCAGTTCCTGTTTAACGTAGCCCTGTCGGCACTGTGATGAGAGGAAGGCTAGCTACGTAGGCCAGGATTTTCAGGGTTATACTCACTTATATCTCCAAAATAAGTGATAGGAATATTAAACTTGATTTATTTAATAAATCGTTTAGGTATGTCACATGCAACCTTTCCCTTAAGATGATGTCCAAATGTAATGTAATATCAAGTAACCATGCTGTATGTTGGTAAATGCCAATAGATCCTAAGTCCCAAATGGTCATGACACAGATAATCTGCACTGGTGTAACCATACTCCATACAAGGTAAAGGTCACAAAGGTGAAAATGACGAAATGGTGACGAAACAGTGAAAAAGAACTTCATAAAAGGTTCTGCTTGCTACAGTAGATGTTCCAGTGTCAAAGCTAAGCTACAGTACAGTACATTGGCTACCACGACTATTCGTAATTCCTAAATTTAAATTTTTGTATTATTTGTCTTAACTCTCAGTCATCCACTCACTCACTCACTCACTTGTCGTCTATATCGTTTTATCCTGTATATAGGATCACGGGGGGTCGGAGCCTATACCAGGAGACTTGGGTACACCATGGACGGGGTGACAAACCATCGCAGGGCATACACACATAAAGTACACACCGAGTTACACGCTCGTTCACACACAGGGAATTTAGGAGCGCCAGTTAGCCTAATCTGCATGTCTTTGGAAACCGGAGTACCAGGAGGAAACCCACATGCAAACTCCATGCACACCGACCTGAAGCGGGAATCGAACCCGGACTCTGGAGGTGCAAGGCGACAGTGCTAACCACCAACCCAGCATCTCGCATTTGCCTATTCCTATTTATTTGTTTATTTACTTTTGCAATTCTTACTTCTAGTAATAAAATGACTCATGTCATGTAAATATGTAAAAGACAACCACAGTCATGTTGCTGAATAGCTTACGATTGGTATGTGACACAGATTTCCCAACCCTAATCCTAGACGTCCTGTCTGTCCTACACATTTCAATCCTGTCCCTAGTCAGCTTCCTGAGTTGAAGCAGGTGTGTTAGAGCAGGAAAAATGCCAAATGTGGAAGGCAGGCAGTACTCCAGGACCATGGTTGGAAACCTGTGGTGTAGGGATTGAAAAACACACAATGTGTGATTTCGAGTGTCAAAAGGTCTTGTTTACAAGCTGTAGGCTTGGTGTACCATGGTGATAGGAAATCATCTTACTGCTAAACTGTGAATCTATGCATTCTTATTTCCTATAAAGCCACACATTTCTACAACAAGATACAGTTTTAAAGCAAGTCTCTGAGCCGAGACGTTTATTGATTTATATCAAATTTTGTTCATTCAAGTCATTAGCATGAAACATGAACGGGTTACTAACCATGATGCCATTCATTCACTGTGTAATTGGTATCTAACATATCCCTAACTCATCAGCTCATCCACAGAACCACCAGGTGAAGTGGATAACACTGGACACCAATTATACAGTATGTTCAGAAAAATGGTTGACAAGGCTCGCCCATGATTGTCACCACCAAAGTTTATTCCATCCAGTCAAGTCCCACAGGAAAGCCAATGCAGCATTGATTGCTGAAGAAAGGCGATGCTGGCCACAATAGGAATGCACCAGAACACCCACTGGAACACAGCCTGTTGCACATGGGGGCTGGCAGTCAAAGATCATGAGAACACTGACTCAGCCTCCAAATTCTCCAGCTTTTATAGGATGTGCCTGGAAAGCAGGTCTGGTCCTTGGAGGCTCCACCCTTAACAACCCAACCCATAGCACCCAAAGGATCCACTGACAACGTTCTGGTGCCAGACACCCCAGCACACCCACAGAGGTGTTACAGAGTCATGCACTGAGGGGCCAGAACTGTCTTGGTGGCTTTAATGTGGTTTTAAAGTTATGGCTGATTTTAGGTTGTAGTTCAAATTACTGACTCTCTTTATATAAAAATATACACAGTGTAATACGATATTTTTCTTCCCGGACACCTCCATTTTTATGAATGTACAAAGTCCTTGTTTGTATCCATTTTCATAACCGCGGCCCGTTGTTTAGATTTTCCATTCCATCAATTTAATAGCTTATGTTCAGCTTAAGCTCTTTGCTTAACGATATAGTCATTTAAATCTGTGATCTAAGGTCAAAAGGATAAACCTGGACTACTTTTTACATCTATATATTATTCACCTCTCTGTTATTCAACTCTCCCTCCTCCTTATATCCTTTTGTAGGCCAAGCTTAGTGAAGATGGTTGCTTACGTTCCTCCCTCTTATGTGGTGTGGTTTTGTTTTTCTGACCCTGTGCTCTCGGAAGAATTTTAAACAACACACTCCTGAATCGGGCTTGTTTTCAGCACGGCCTCATGTAAAATGGATAGAGGTGGCACATTTATTGAAGTTTTATTTAAAGTGAGGGCCAAAAAAAAAAAAAAAAAAAACGAGAGAGAGAGAGAGAGATCTTGTCATAAATTATTTTGCTCATACCCAGCCTTGCCAATGTATGTAGGATTGTTAAATAATGCATCAGCCATCTCGTAATTAGGACAACAATGGTTTTTTACCGCTTCAAGAAAACTCGGCTCGTGTTCCTGCCCCCCCCCCCCCTTTTTTTTCTTTTTAAATGAATGCCGAAGACACCTGAGTGATCTTCACAACACATTTCCCCCTCTGTGTAAATGGTAGACAGTGTTTTAAATTCATATTTCAGTCTAAATGATATAGGTTATCATTCCAGTGCTCATTATCATTTAGATGCAAAATAAGCAACAGTAATGTGTCCTGGAATGCAAACCACCAGCCTAATGTTACTCCCAATAATGTACACGCATATTTGTCTCATGCAGTGATTACTGTGGGCCACGTAGCACGCAGAGTGATTCTAATGCAATGTGACAAAGTATAAGGGCACAGTTAAAGAGAGGAAAAGAGAGCGAGTGAATTAATTATATATCAGTTCATTTTTTTTTTTTTTTTTTGCCACAGATAACACCTTTAGAGGAAGTGCCCAGGTGCATTAATAACCTGACAGGACGAATGGGCGAACTCCCGCATCGACCCATTATGGCACATTTATCAGCGACCTGCGCACTTCATGTGACTGGAGCTAAAAGTCCAGGAAAGTGTGTTTAGACAAAGACAAAGGCATCTCCTGCCTACGGAAACCCCTCGTGCTATCGAAAGCTACCAATGTGAACTGGATATTAAATATCCTTTATCTTAAATTTCCCTTTCAGCCCCGAGTAAGCCGATATCTCCCCGTGCCTCTCCTTCATATTGCTCTATTGCTGTAATAAATACATTGATATCAATGAGCTAAGATTGTTCCAGCCTGGCAAAATCACACGCACCCGTTAATAATGTACAATGCTATATTTGTGTGCGATATAAAGCAGGAGATGTCGAAGATTATTCGCCATTCATGGTCATTGTTGCGGTGAAGCGGTGAAGTGCACGGGTCCAGAGACTTGTGCAGGCCATCTGGTGTCCCCAAGAGACACTGGATCACCTGTATTTGGACTTTAGTCTCATCTCAGATCCCTCTCGCGCTCGTTTTTTTTTTTTTTTTTTTTTTTTTCATATTAAGAGCAAGAGATGAGCTCCCTTTGGCTTTAGATCTCTCCTGGGTCCAGAGACTTGAGTTGATGTATTTAACCTGCATTGAGTATGTTCATATTCCCTCTTTGCTTTTACGCAGCTCTTCACATCTCTTAGAAGAAGTGCGAGCCTCAAAAGCTTTACACCTTGTTTAAACACTTAAGGTCCACTGGGACGATAGATCTCTCTTCTTCCTTCAACTCATCATTCCTCATTTACTCTGGAGTTTTCCCTTGTTATTGCTTGCTTGTTGGGTTTTACACTCCTTACAAACTCGGCTGGTGGTATAAAATATCCAGCTCTACCATCGCGCCAGCTTATTACCACGCGATCCGTAATTATTGCCACTGTGAGGTCAGACGAGGTCATGTTAAAGGTCATCTTCGGCATCCGGTTTGCCCCACAAGAAGCTTATGTTGCTAAACAGTTTTTTTTTCTTTTTTCTTTTTCTTTTCCTAATACTGACTCAACCTCGGAAAGTAACTCCCTTTTTTTTGGTCCACCTGTCTAACCTGCATGAGACCGAGAAGCACGGATGTATGTGACGACATTCACGCCAGCTTTGTAACCACTCTAAGATAAGCGATGCAAATGCTACAGCATCCATAACAAAATGGCGGGGCGGGCTGGCGGAAATATGAGAAGCCAGCTCATAACTCTCTTATTATGAATAGCCCCAAACGAAAGGTCATGGCCATGACAACCGCATGATGGATGTCAGTGGTGCCCAATTAAATCTCTCTAAAAAAGGAGCCTCCTAGCGCTCCATTCCCTTATTAAATATGAAAGAGCTAAATCAAAAGTCAGGAGCATGGGTGTTGCTTCCTCATCTGCTTTTGGACAACCACCAAGCCAACAGTGAATTATTCATAATGTTGATAAGAGGGTCAGTAACATAACAAATCCTCATTATTAATGTCGGTATCTGAGCTCAAAGGTCACTGACCAACTTTGGCTGATGTACCAACTTCTGACAGACACAAAAAGCGAACGCCGCCGAGCGAGTATACAGTAAGCTGAGCTCCCGATGCAAGACATTTTCTTTTTCCTCTACGATAGTAAATTTGCAGAAGGATCGTTACTGGTCTCGCTTTAATGCTGGCGTAAAAACTTTCAGACTTTAATTGTTCAAACCTCAAATATTAATTTCCGAGGCTTTTGGAGTATTTGCCTGTTGGAATGCTGTGGCTGACATGAGTGTGGACGTCAGGAGTGGACCTGGCTGTCTCGCTTAAGTCTTAAAGGAAACCGAAGAGCTTGTTAGTCTGGCGGCTTGACCACATAAATCTAAGATAAATGTTCATCATTAAGAGACTTCCAAAAAAAAAAAAAAAAAAAGTCTACCTCTCGCTGAACTTATGCCACTCTTTTTTCTTTTCTTTTTTTTTTGCCTTGTATATGCAGTCTGAAATTATGGATGATGATAATAATAATAATGTCATTTTGCACCGGAATCTCTGTCATTATCTGCTGTAGAGTGCTTCTAATTGATATCTCTGCAGAGATAATGATTACAATGCCCTCCAGGAAGGTATTATTGCAATATTAACCTTTGTATATACTTTTATGCAGAAGACTATGGCACATTAAATGATCTGTAAATCTTACTTCTGCACTAATGCCATCACAAAAGAATGGCGTTTCGGAGGCGTTGCCCTTTAGCTGATTAAGTGCGGACAGTGGTTTTGGTCAGCGGCGAGAAATTGATGACTGAGCGGTGCAGTTTCTGAGGCTTCCTTTGCTTTACTTGAGGACAAGATCGCTGGTGGAAAGCAGCCGAGCCTTTTATCTTCTGTCTCTTACCGAAGTGGACATCACGCGGACGGAGCGGTCTGTTCTGCGAGAGAGAAAAAAAAGAGAAAGAGAGAAAGTCGCTATTTTCGAGTCGCAACATTGTCTGGGAGATAATTGGGGCCTGCCACGGTTACCATCCCCACGCCTTGGCACTGGAGGCTTGACATTGTTGTGACACTGGCTGGCAACGTTTGGGTGATGCAGGACAAACGCTGGGGGGATGTCGTGGACCAACCCACTGTGCAGAGGGAAGGCATGGCACATGCAGCTGACATATGAGCTACTTATACTTAACACTTAGTGTTAACTGCCTTGCTATTTACAGTTTTTTTTTTTTTAAAAAAGGAGATGGAGACAAACATACAGATTTAACGATAAGGAGGAAGAAAGTGGTAGACTTGCGCCCCAGAGATCCCAGCGCACAGCCAGTAAGAACAAGTACATATCTTCTGCTGACATACAGCAAATGAAAACAAATTAATTCAGGGAAGAATGCTGTGAATGTGTTTGAAAGCGAGAGAGAAAGAGAGATGCGGGGGGGGAGAGAAAGGGGATTGTGTTTCCATGTGCAGACAGAGAGAAAGGGAGAAGTGGCATGGTTAGTGACACAGAAAACACATACAAAATACAAGCCCAGGACTCAGGAAATGATAGTGACCTCAGAATGAATCACCTCTGCTCCTCTGGACAAGTCTCCTTTGATTACTATCGTGCAGTTTTCACTGCGGCCTCTATGTAGCGTCGGCTTTAACCAGAGCGCCCGCTGCATATCCTTTCCCCTGCCCGTACGACTGGACACATGTCTTTAACGTTCATTTCAATGTCTAGTTCTGAGATGTCTTTTGCTATGTAGAACAAAATAATAATAAAATGTAATTCTGTGTTCTCTCTAATAAAAACTGAAGTCTCTTTCTTCTTTAAATGAGATCTATATTTAGGTGGTTTATTACATTCGCGTACTTATTCGTGCGTCATCTTCTGTAACTGCATGGTCAGGGTCGTGGTAGATCCAGAGTGTATCCTGGGAACACTGAGTGCAAGGCGTGGTAGGACGCCAGTCCATCCCAGGGCTCAATGCACACGCATGCACACACTCAATCACTCCTAAAAGCAACTTAATGTAGCCAGTCCACTTACTGGCTATTGAGAAGCTCCATGAACATGCTCGAAAACTCTGAGACTTGCCCGAGCTCTGGATCGAATCAGACGCCCGTACGCTCTGCGCATTCAACGATATCTTCTGTGCAACTGTCACTTTGCTAGCTATATAGGTATGTCTTATTTTATTGTGCGTGCAGCCACTTTAGCTACAGCTTCCTCTTCTTGCATGACATGCATGGATACTTACAGTATATGAAGGCTTCTGCTCTTGCATTTTCATCGACCTCAAGGTTCAATGTTTTGTACGTTGAGATGCTTTTTCGCTCACCCCAGTTTGTAAGGAGTGCTTGTTTTAGTTACTTGTCAAATTTATCCAGCCTGCCCATATTCCTCTGGACTATCACGTCAAGAAAACGTTTCCACACGTTTCCACACGTTTAATTACACAGTTAATTATTATTATTTTCTTTTTGTGCATGGCACAACTTTACGTAAATTCCACAGATCTTGGGGAATTTAACCGTTAAAACCAACAAGCGTGCAACTAAGTTCTATGTAATGGGGTTTTTGTATAATGGCATTTTTAAAAGGCGTAGCGGTTAGCACTGTCGCCTTGCACTTCCAGGGTCCGGGTTCGATGGTCCGAGTTTGCATGTTCTCCCCATGCTTCGTGGGTTTCCTCCAGGTACTCGGGTGTCCTCCTACAGTCCAAAGCCATGCAGATTCGGCTACCTAGCGTTCCCAAATTGCCCGTAGTGTGTGTGTGTGTGTGTGCACTGCGACGGATTGGCTTATCCAGTTTGTACTCCGCCTTGTGCCCTAAATCTCCTAGGATAGACTCCACCCCCCCATGACCCCGCCGCCACCCTATATTCAGGATAAAGCAGTATTGCCGATAATTTTAGAACATAGACTGAGATCATATTCTCGACAGAGACTTTATTTCTGCACATAAGAGCATCTGTAAATGTACATAATCTGGCATTTCGTTTCATTCACACCATCTTAAAAAAAAAAAAAAAAAAAAAATTCCATTGTTTGTCCAAGGATGGGCGATGACCTAGAGAGATTCCTGCGTGCACTTTGTATTATTTGTTTCATATTTGTGCCACAAGGTCAGCAGATAACACATAATTCTGAAAAAGGTGAGGGAAGACAATGCTGTGCAAACTTCAAGTGCTGACACCATGTGCAGATGTACTGAGTTACATTTTCATCACAAAACAAGACATCCCTCTTTTCATTTCTCCTCGCGCAATTGTTCGACACAGCTCCTGAGCTGACATTAACCTACCAAAGCAGGCCTTTGTTCTGGGTAACTGGAGAGCATTACTAAGTGTACACAGAGGTTAGTGTGACTGAGGAGCTTGTGCGGTGTGGCCGTGCCTTGCACTTTATGCTCTGCCTGATCCACAACAATACGACATGATGCTTAAAGTGCCTACGACACATTGGCCTTTTGATTCATTTTGGCTCACTCTTGGGACAGTTGGCTAAATTAAAAGGCGTTATTATTGTTGTTGATCGGTTCCTGTTTACATCAGTTTTTAAAAAAACGAATGTTTAAAAAAAATCTGATTATTTATTTATTTTTTTTTTTTTTCCAAAAGTGCACTGATATAATCGTTGCTCGAGCGGTGAATGGAAACTGAAGCTGCGGTTGGTTAAATGCTTCTAAATGTGTTAGACGCGATGCACAGGATACAGGAAGCCACAAATAACTTAATGCAGCGACTGAAGTCCTGCTCTGGCTTGTAAAGTGTAGTTTGATCATTAAATAAAGACTGAGGGAGAGGAGCAAAGAGGCACGCATGTCCAGTGGAAGTCATCGATGGTCTGCAAGGTTCTAATTATGTGCTAATAGCCACTGAGGAGGTCATTTGGAGCCATTAGCAAGCGCCTGTAGGTAGTTAACGGCCCACAGCATAACCCAGGCTCCTTAATGCTCCCACAGAGGCCGTTAGCTCTCCGTCACCAAACGACAGACGCCTCATTACCGCGATTAGAAACCAATTGATAGGTAATAGTAAAATATGATGGCTCCGGAAAAGGAACGGACCGCCGAGTTGATGTTTCAGACAGAGTTTCGACGGAGCCGGATTTCACGTTCCCTTAGAACAGGGGGTCAAGGAGAAAAGAAAGACGTACAGTATGTGTCTTATCGATACTATGTACTATTTTAGAAGCCAAAGTTCTAATGAAGCATACGAGACTCTGATTAGGCGGCAGAAGCCTTCCCATGCTAATTGTGGTGTTTGGTTTGTTTTTGTTTGTTTGCTCTCTTCTCGCTCATGTGGAGAGCGTTTCCTTTAGTCACATTCACACACAGACACATACACACACACACACACACACATGCACAGTGGCTTCTTCGACTAAGAGATATAGGCACGATGGACCCAGATATTGTAAGCATGCAGTAATCGTTATTAAACGCCTTATGACGAATGTTGTTAGTAATCAATTTGAGTCAGATGTTTGACATTTACTTTCTTTCTTTCCTTTTTGTCCTTTTTTTTTTTTGTCGCTAAACCAGACAATGATTCAGATGATTTAAATTAGCATTGGTCCAGTTATCAGTCATAGACATTATACACCTCCTTCCGTTCATCAAGGGCAGACACAGATGTGGTCTGAAGAATAAACTGAGAGAAACCGACTCAGTCACATCGCACATTTTCGAGATGATGAAAACCTAGAACCCAGCTCTAAATATTTGCCTCCGCAGTATTTTGTTGAATCATTGTCAGGCTTTTGTCCAAACATGTATCCGTTCATAATCAGAGGAGAAGGATATCGGGGTTCGGATAGCTTTATGAATGGCGCACATGAGGGGACAATGCATCAAATGCTGATGAAAGTGTACGGAATAAATATGCTGCGCCTTGTGTACGTTATGGTACTGGCTCCTATTTAGTCGAAGTCACACTTGAAAGGGTAATTGATGCAGTTTTTAAGTGCAATTTTAAAAGTTTAGAGTCACATAGGGTTCAGAAAATCACATTGTTTGAAATTGTGCTCACGCCTATCTCATTAAATCAGTCACTGTGATACTTTGAAAACATTTCTTCATCAAAGACCTGGAACAGATTATATGCAGAGAAACTCGATTTAAAAAGTGATGCATTTTTTTTTTCTCTTTCTTTCTTTTATTTATGAGAAAACCATTCTGGTGTGTTTGGACGATGATATAAACTATAAGCCTGGGTTTGAGCTGAAATGCTTATGCAGGAAGAAACTAACAAACACACACACACACACACACACACACACACACACACACACACACACACACACACACACACACACACACACA
>JAQQZT010000023.1:8917303-8933598 GCA_030068275.1 Clarias platycephalus
ACACACACACACACACACACACACACACACACACACACACACACACACACACACACACACACACACACACATACGCACAGGGGTTTATTGGGCAAGTCTCCACCTCCAAAAAGATATAAAAGGACTTGTTGCTTTGTTGGAAATGACGTTTGTTTGAATGTGTAGTGTTTTTTTTTTTTTTTCCTTTTTCTTCTAAATAGCTATATTCAAGGTGCCAAGTTCACAGAGAGAAGCCTGAAGTAATAGCATCTTCATTTCTTTGAAAATTGAACAGTGCCGTGTCTGTTTTTGAGGCTCGCCGTCTTGGACGTGCCCCAAGCACATTGGAGAGATGAGCCCGTCGTGACAGAGTTTTGAGACTTTATGACAACCATGACCGTTTAGTTAGAGCCACAGTATGCCATCCTTCAATCAATGTCATGAGCCTCAGTCAAAGCCAAAGAAGAGTGTGTTATTGCAACAGATATATAGCATATACTGTATAGGATAAGCGATAAAATTTATGGTTTACATGCTTTATGCATGTAACACTACTGTGGACCTAAGAAAAATTAAAGTGATTTTTAAAATTGAAACTTTCAAAAAGGTTCATCATTGTAATGTCTTGCATTGTGTAATATTGTGTCATTTAAAATGATACCACATGAATTCATTTCCTGTTCGATTCTTCGTGCAGATGCGTGCTTTCTTTTCACTTTTTTCTTTTTACAGTACCAGTCAAAAGTTTCGACACTACCACTAATGGACATTCCTGATTTTTATTTCTTTCTACACTGTAAAACAACGCTGAATGCATCCAAAATATGCAATAATCTCCTGCAACTTATACAATTTGTACTAAATACTTTGTAACGGCTCAAATCTGCGATGGTGCTGATTGGTGATTTCTGAGGCTGGTAACTCTAAATGAACTCCTCTACTCCAGAGGTAAGGTTTGGGCTTGTTTTTGGTCTAGTTTCATCACAGTGCTTGATGGGTTTTGCAAATGCACTTGACAATACTGTGCTTGCAAGAACTATTTCAGAACAGCTGAACTTTGTGTCTTAAAATAACAACTGATTGTTGTTATTGTTATTTAATTAGATAATTTCCTATGTGTTATTTCATAGTTTTTGAATCTCCAGTATTGTTCTAGAATGTAGAAAATAAACCACTTAAAAAAACAACGTTGACAGGTACTACAGTAATATGTTGAACTTATTAGTCACCATACATTTAGTATAGATTTTTTTGTTTGTTTCAGAAAATAAATGTGTGTACATGTTCTGTTTTAAGCATATTTTTGCAAACTAAAAAAAACTTTAATCTGTGTTGAATTAAGTACAATATTAATTTATACTTAAAAAAAACTATAGTTATAGAAGTATAGTCTACAACATCTAACTAAAGCAAATTTTTAATCAATTGACACTAAATATTCAGTAGCCTGAAGGATGGATTTCACCTTTGCACCTGTTGCAGATGAGGAATCAGGCGTGCTAAACATTTCTGCCCATGGCTGAGACGCCCTTTTGATTCATCATAAGTCCTGATATTTGCACAGACAAAAAGTGATCAATCTGAAATGCTGACCTTCCAAACACATGGGTCAATGACGAGTTTGCATTTATTTTTATGTCTTTTTATTTTTTTTATCTCAAATCTATAAGGCTGGCATTAGCTGAGCAAAGGCAATGAATTCAAATCTGTTTGCATTACCAAGAGACAAAAAAAGAAAAGTAGTGCATAATTGAATTTGCAGATGTAACAGTAAGGGCTTTGTTTTATTTTATTGTTTTACGAAGATATAAAACAAAAATTATAATTGCATTAAAAAAAACATGGTTAGCCCTCTTTCTATAAGACGCAAAACATATCCTATATGGTTATAAATTTGCATGTGGAAGTCCATATGGCAACTTCCTTTTTGACCTGCTTTCCCATCGCAGGCGCTTTGTCTGGCCTGTCACCGATAAAGAATCACTTGACTTTGCTCTAACAAGTTCAAAAGAAGCCGAGAACGCGCTGCTGATCCATGGAGAATGGAGCAAAGGAGCACCCCTACTGCTCCCACTATCACTCCCATAGAGATAGTGATATTATTGATGGGATGGTTATGCTAATTTCTTTAGAGACAAACTTTTATTTTGGAATTTGTTCAAAAAAGGGAATTTCATACACATCAAACTGGAAAATGCAGGCAGAATTCCTAACCGTTTAAGGGGGAAGCATGAGAATCTGATTTTCATTGTGAAGAATGGGTCCTATCTTTAAAAAAAATGTTTTGCCTGGAAAGAACATGGAAAAGAGCTGATTCCTCATTTGGAGGAGGTAATAATTATTAATGGTCCTTTTGAAACAGATAGAGGTAAATATGCCGAGTTGGCAATTTATTTGTAATTGGTTATGTGTCTTTAATAACTTGCCATTTTTTCTCATATGAATACAGTATACAGCATGTTTTTTGTGTACATAGTGAGTTACTTTGTGAACATTCAAACATAATAATCTGTGTCTTTAAAACAGTCACTTAAAACAAATAAGAATGCCCTGCAAATAAAAAAAGAGTCCCACAGATTAACGAATTATGCATATGTGTAAAACAAATTAAATAAAATTAAATAAAATAAACCTCTGGAACTTTCTCGAATGAGTGATATGCCTCTGCAATCCAGAGATGTAATGTGCTGATAATATTTAAAAACCAGTTTGTAACCAGTTCACTGTTCTTAATCAGTTCTATTGTTTTAATATGAGATAATCAGTTGTGACTGTGAAACATTATATATATATATATATATATATATATGCACATACACACAGAAAAGTCAGTACATGGGAGTGCTTCATGACCGTCTAGTGGGTGTTTTTGGGGGACACAGAGGACAAGGAGGCCTCTATCTACATGAATTATGAAGTTCGTCAGACTGAGTGTCTGTGGAACTAATATTAGGCAATTGTTTGCCCCCCTCCTGTACCTCCTCCATAACCTATTCACCTCCTAATCCCTTCCGATTACAAGATATTTTGAATAATTAATCAATCAGTGGCTGAAAATCACCCATCACTGCCTTTTCCCCCATTGTCCAGCTTTCTTTATGCCCATGTCTGCTATCACCCTCTCGAAGTCAAATGCACCACGAAGCCACCAGTCCACCAGAGCATTTGATACTTTTTATATTATTCTTATTCAAATTCTTATTTTTTTTCCTCCCCCCTTCTTCAAAACCCTTTTCCCATAATTACACCATAATCATTATATAATCTTACAAACAAAGACCCCCATTGTAACAGCAGCTTTTGTCAACTCTGGGACACTGAATGTATTATTGCAAGTCCTATAGAAGCATATTCTTCTAGCATCCTCTCCACCATCCTCATCCTCCTGTGCGCTGTCCTATCTCTGAAGTTCAGCCCAAAAAACTTTTTCTGCCCTCATCCATGTCCACCCCATTTTTCTTTTTTTTAATAAAGTCAAAGTCAAATTCTATTCCCTTTGTGCTTGCAGGCAGGCTACCTTTGCTCTGTGTGGAGCGCTTTTTCTTATTGTTAAAGTGCAGAATGAGGCTTTGGTGCTTCTCCGCCCCGCCGAGTGCCAATTTAATATAATATTTACGCATAGACGTGCTTTTGATCCGTCTGGTTTAAAAAGCGCTCCTTAGCACCGTGTCAGAATATTAATTCTCATCAGGGAGGGTGGGAAAGAAAAAAAAAAAAAAAAAAAAATCTCAACCCGCGCTGTGCGTCCGTAATGCTGCGACTGGCAACATAACTGCCTTATTTACATTAAACACGCCGCAAGGTTACAGTGCAGCGGAGCGCCGCGCTTTATCACTCCGGACTTCTCTGACTGATGCTCGTCTTTCCGCTCCTTTACACTCCCCTGGACTTTTTTTCTTTAGGACTTGGGACACTTCTCTGGAAAGGTAAAAGCTCACTCTGTCTGTATTTATATTTGTACATCCAGATATCACATCTAATAATTTTTTTACCTTGAAACAATCCGGGCTTTACGCACGGTATTATTTCTAATACGGCGGAGCCAATTAAGCGGCGTGTGAACAAACAAGAGCGCCGATGTGACGCGGGTTTAATAAGAGTCTTTACAGCGTGACAGTCGGGGTCAATAAGAGGCTGCGATGTTAGCAAATGTTATCCTTCGTGTTGGAGGGGATTAGAGATTATTTCCCCGAGCAGTGGTATCGTTCATGTCCGCGGGTTCGCCTTGTAGACCCGTCGGAGTCGAGCGAAGCGAATTACACGACAATGGAGAGCTGCTCTTAAACGGCACGCCGCGTTTCACCTACCAGACAGGGGGGGAGCGCAAGGCGAGAGATGGAAACGTCTTGCGATGCCGGCTGACTGGTATCAATGAACGTCTTGATACATAGAGAGAGACACACACACACACAAAAAAACAGTTAATCAAATAATCAGGGGTGGGAAAAGAAAGAAATGATCCTGTGTGAAGCGTGCGGAGCTGTGGGATAGGGATCCCGGAGGCGGACGCTCTTAACAGGTCCGGAGCGCACTTTCTTTCTGCCTCGGGTTTTCGGCTCTACAGAAGCGATCGCAGGTCAATCATGTGGGCCGCGTTTCAACATTAAGACAAGACGTGCGTCGTGAGTTGCTTTTCTATAGAAAAGGTAAGAAAGTGATGCTTTAATGCATTTTACGCGCGGGCGCGCGCGTGTGTATGTATGTATGTATGTATGTGTGTGTGTGTGTGTGTGTATGTGGCGCAAAGTGCAGGGCTCAGTCTGTGTCCATGTCGCGACTGTGCCGTTATGTTTCTTGTTTATGTGATTAAATAAGGCGCAGGATAATGAACTAGATCTAATAACCGGGAAGGCTTTAACGCGCGGCGGTCGAAAGAGGAGAGACTCAAACCGAAAGCGACGCACTCAAAGAAGCAAGCGGTCGGACTTTCTTTTTTTTTTTTTTTTTCTTCCCCTCTCTCTCTCCATGAACTTGAACATGAACGTGAATATGATAACCGTGCTGTCTTTGATTTGATTTTTCCAGTCCGTGCTTCATGACTGTCTGACGCGCAATGGTGATGAAAGGCGCAGGCTGTGCGTAAAAACTAAACCGAAATAATAATAATAATAATTAAAATAAAAAAAAGTAGCCTTAACGCGCCATCGGCTTTACCACTGCGACCGGCTTGGATGTGGAGCTGAGAAGGAGGAGAACGGGGCAAAAACTTTTATGTCCGAGTCTCTCTGCTCGAAAGTTTCTCGCTTCCCGTTTCCGTGTGGAGTTTTAGGGCGAAGCCTCGTCCACGTCCCGAGGGAAGCCGAGGCTTGAAGTTGCCGTGTGTTCAAACTTTGTGCGCCGGTGAGACCTGCCATTTTGTGCTCGGATCGAGCCGCTCAGGAACATTATGCTCGGAGGGACGTGATGATGATGATGGCATTCAACAACCGAGGGGTAAATGTCATAGGAGGCTTTAACAATCCCTTTCCTAGCTAAAGAAAACCTGCACGTATTGGCAGACAATGGAGATTTTAACGACTGTCGAGGGCGTCGTCGCTTTGGGAAATAACGCATTTTTACGAGAAAAACAGAAAGTTGCGAGAGAGACAGAGAGAGAGAGAGAGACAGTGAGACAGAGAGAGAGAGACGAGCAATACAATGTTAGTATGAAATATGGCATTTAAGTATCCAGATCCGGTTAAGGTCCTCTCACACCATACATTCTCTAGACATTATTAGATATTTAGGAGACATTCTCTGTTGCATTCATTTTTAATTATTTTACTGCATTAAGATTAAGATAAGCACGCAATAATAAAATACGCAACGTTCTCTGGCTGGTTTATCAAACGAACAGAATTAGGATTTTTTGGTTTTTCCCCCCCAACACAGGAAAGTCTTTATAAATACCTAGAAAAGCAACACTGTCGGAATGGATAGGTCCATCACTCTAACTGCAGGTGTCTCCTTCTGTCCTCACTGTGAGGTTTTAAAGGAGACAGCAGACCATTTAAAAAGATAGATAGAAAGAGATGTGACCCTAACAAGTGGAGAACTGCAGTGCATTAGAATTTCAGCATGCAATTTATTTAAACACCATTTAATCATTGTTAATGATCGTCATTTCTACTTACCTTTATTATTATATAAAATTTTATATTTTCATTTTGTTATGGTATACCTTAATAAGTTGAAACTGTGTGACATGTCTGTTCCCCCTCAACAACATTCGTTATTAAAGCTAAAGGGTCAGGAACAGGTTGTGCAGACACACAGTGCAAATAAGACACCATCATTGTTAAACTGTATTTGAGAAAGATATTATGTGTGTAATAGTGTCTGGGCGTAGACAATTTTTTTTCTTCTTCTCAGCTCAGCTTTTCATTTTTTGATTTGACATGCAGTCTGCTCACACACTTCAAACCTCTAGTATTACATGCCATACATATGTGAGGTCAGCCTTAATGTGCCCCTGAAATGCAGTGTTTTGGACTAAACCTATAAATTTAAATTTAGGGAATTTGTACTGAGTAATAAGTGTTGTGATGATTTAGGATGAGTAGTGTAAAGGAAAATAAATATTAAAGAGAGGATAATATGCATATGAAAGTATATAAATTGAGTAATAGGCTGTAATTTGTATATTTTTAAAAAAATTTATTTCTTGGCCGATAGTTAATTAAAAAAAAAAAAAAAAAAACTCCTAGATAAATAAATTTTTAATGCATTTGTTTTCTTACTATCAATCTTTTAATTTTTCAATAAAAAAGATATACTCTGTGATTAAAAATGTATACAACTAATCATTAGAAAAATACTAAATTTAGGTGAACAGTGTTAAAAATATTAACATATTACGCACTAGCAGGAATTGTATATTTTTTATTCAGTGTTACTAAGTTGTAGTGTATTGCCCGTCGCGCAGTCATCATTCAAATATCGGCAACGTTTCTTTCTTTTTTTTTTTTTTTGAAAAAAGAAATACTCAAGTCATTGAAATTCAGTGAAGGAGGAAGCGTTATGAAGACTCTTGTGAAAATGCTCTGCCAATAGATCCGATAGCAGTTCGACAGGGCTAAACAGCCCAAGCCAATCCTGTCAAAATGTCTCCTCCCTGGTGTCTCCGCTCTCATTTACATATGCGTCTTGTGCTCGTTCGGCAGGCAGGGTCCGTGTTGCGTGGTGGAACTTGGCAGCAGCCGGGAAAGCCAGTGTGTCCCCCGGTTTGCTCGGTGTGCGCACGTCCCTGCCTGGTGCCATGGCTTGTGGCTGAGCGGGGGGCAAGTGTGAGGCCGAATGACCTGCTCTCATCTCTCCCCCCTCTTTCTCTCTCGATCTCTCTAGGGCTGTCAGTCTCCGGCTCAGCCGACTGGATCCGGGCTGGAGCCTTGGAGACGTGATCAAACAGCCATTCCACACTTAAATGCTTCTCTGCTCCTTTTAATTGGAGGAAATTGTCTTCCAGATGCCCGGGCCTTAGTCAGGCTGCTCTGGGGGGGGGGAGGTGGTGATGGTGGTGGTGGTGGTGGTCGTGGTGGTGTGGCAGCAAGGCCGGGACGATTAGGTATTAATTGATATGTGCTGTGGAGACCCCCCCTTTTCTCTGTGGCTCGGAACAGTAAGGCCTTTCCCCCGAGTGGCAGCAGAATCCCTATACACCCAGAGAGCGGTGTTTATTTATTTGGGGGTGCTTGCACTGTGCTTGCGGGCTAACACGCTGGCATTAGTCTGTGCTGAGGCTTGTTAATAACCTTGATGAGCAAGGTTAAGTTAAATATACAGGGAAAGGGTAATATATTATCCCTAATCACAACAACAATGTGAAAGCAGCAGGTATAGAACAGGCTTAATGGAAAGACTATTAAAACTTTATGGAGATAATGCTTGACATGATTGTTTTTTCACATTGATCGATCTTTTTAAATACATAGTTATTATTATTATTATTATTATTATTATTATTACTGAAATAGTATTTGCTTTGGTGTTCAGTCATTTTTTTATTTTCAAAGTTTGCTCTGTTGCTGTCATTTTATAAGTCAGGGTGTGGCAACACAATAATCTGTACCAGAAATCCTTGTAGCATTGTCCCACCATCACACATTTTAAACTGCAGTGCCTTACTTTACTCTTTAGGCCTGTCTTTTTGAATTGATTAAGCTTGTAAGACCCATCATTCAATATCTGTCATGCAGTGCAGAAGACGCAGTTCATCATGTCATCGCACGCAACATACAAATGAGAGTTAGTTTGTGACTACTGACAGTTGTCAACTTTTGTCTTTAGCAAATAATTATAGTCGAAAGAAGAACATTTAATGCTCTGCATGTCATTTATTGTCATTTATAGTTGAGTGCTGATTTGTTAGACATTCTGTATGTGAGCGAGTGAGTGAGAGAGAGAGAAAGAGAGAGAGAGAGAGAGAGAGAGAGAGAGGGCTAAAGAGTGGAAGTTTTTTGAACAGGCTAATCACAGACATCAGTGTGTGATCTAAGAATAAAGAGTGCCCTGACAGATGAGGTGGTGACGAATGAGCTTGTCTCTACTGCCTCGTGCCAGGGTGCCACCAGAAGGAGCGTCTGTCTGTCTGCCGGGGTAGAGGGAGAAAGAGAGAGAGAGAGAGAGAGAGAGAGAGATGCAAGGGGTCTATGATAATACAGTGTGCTCTACCCCACCCTGAGGCACTTTCCATGAGGAAAATCTATCGAGTGATGATGCTTTCAGTATTACTAAGAAGTGCAGAATAAGCGTGCATCATAGTAAAACCTAACTTGAGTGCAGATGACAGAGCTGAACAGATGTGTGCAGATGCTTTCTATTCAAGCAAGTTTTTTTTTCTTCTTCACTCCTTTGGGAAGCGTGTAGAAAGAATGATTGGGCATAAGTTTCTCCCTTTCTTTCAGTCTTTCTTTGAGATTCTTGCAAATGGGTTTATCATATAGACAATACGCACATGATACAGTTAAATAATCCTGCATGCCATCTGAACCTCGTCTCTCAGTGAAGAGCTCAGCAACTGGTTGTTGCTATGCTTGATTCTTCTTAAGTGCCACTTCTTGTAAGCAAAAAAAAAAAAGAAATCCGAGCTTATAATACCCTTTGATCAAGCAATATTTCGAAGAATGTGAGCATTATATTGTAAAATCTTATAAACTTCATGATAGGGACATTCTTAAAGCGTGACCTAATGCTGTTTTTTGGCAGCGGGAGTGATAAGCACACTTTTATTTGATCTGGGAAAATGACCCAAAATGAATGAAGCTCAATCGCAGCGCTTCTCCATCTGGCCTGTTTATGAGGAGGCGTGGTCTGGAGGTGCGTCCTCATGGCCTGAGAGCGAACGCTCGGCCCATCGGCTACACTAAGTTGCTCGGGTTTAGACAGCCTTGGGAAAGACAGTCAGAGAGCCTCAGCTTTGGCCTTGCCCTTTAAACCAGTGACAGCCTTCTAATCACTCCACCATCTCTCACCATCTGCTTTTTTTTCCCTTCCTTTTGTAAAAATGTGTGACGATATCCGCTCTTAAATCTACAGGACATTTTTTGGGACGGTTTAAAAAAAAAAAAAAAAAAACGCTGTACTGTCTCGAGTGCAGGGAGAGGGGATGATCTGCTGTCGAACAGCGCAAAATTACAGCCATGTCATCTCACCAGACATGGGCTTTGTGCAGCCAGGCAACTGTCTGTCAATCAGCATCATCTTTGTTCGAATTTTTGTTTTTTTCCAGAGCTTTTTAAATGCTGAGAAATACCACAGATTCAAGTGCAAGATTCCTCTAATGTCTCAATGGCCGTCGAGACAAACAAGAGATCTATGGTACGAAGTGTCCCGAGATAATTAGAGGGTTTAATGATGCCTATTCTCAAGCTGTTTCCGGGTCATGACCTTTAGAGGGTGGGCCACTAGAGAGGGGTCCCCCCTCGAGGGATCTGGGCAAGATGGCCGCCGACGGAGAGTTAAAGAGGGCCCCTGCACCTTTAATTATGATCAAGAGGTTTCCTCCAAAGGACGGCTGGAGTGCAGTTATGTTGCCTCGTAAATCTGCCCCTGATGCCGTATATTGTGTTGAACTATTACTGTACACTATTATACTGCATATTCAACTGGCTCTTCAGGACCTGATTTGCATAATTGGATCTTTAATGAAACTTGCCTTGTGGAACAAAAAAAAAAAAAAAATAGAAGAGAGGAGGGGAAGGAAGGGGAAAAAAAAAACCCAGTATTTTGGAGCGATAGGCAAACCCCAGTGAGTATTTATCGGGAAGAAGTTTCACATGGTTTTGAAAACATGGCAAACAAGGAAAAAGGTGACCTGCGGTACCAGTGCTCGTTTTTTCACACACACACATGCACGCACACACATCAATGGCCGTGCTACAAATCGGATGAGAAGTGCTTCTGAAAGCTGTACATTCCCAGCCAGGTCTCGCGGGTTATTACTACAATAGCTGGATTTCTTTAGCCTGGGGGATTTTAGGTTTGCTGTCTCCACTCATTCTCTCGACTTGTTACTCGAGGAAGATGGGCCCTTTGTAGCGGAGCACGTGTCGCTCGCCTGTTGGAATTCCGCCGCCGCAAATATTTTGACAATTCCTAATCGTGAGCAGTCAGATTCGAAACAGGGCGCCGGCTGGATGCAGTCGGTTTCAATCGAAGGTGTTAAGTCCGGTCTTTTTGATCTGTCTTTGTTTCTCTCCGTGTGTATATGTACTGTATACATCTATCTGTTTGAACTACATTTTATTTACATTTCTCATATTTTTTTTTTTTTATCCGGATGCATTTAAAGGTCAGTCGTCGCCGTGGGCTCACACGTGTTCCGTATGTTTCCTTTTCCATCACCTCTGATTTCAGTCCTCCTGTTGTTTTGAGCTGGGAGGGGAATTCTTTTATTAGTTCATTAAAGCACACATGCCTTTTTATTATTATAATTTTTTTTTTTCCCCCCTCGATTCGTGCAGGTGAAGGTTAAAATGCTGATAGCAGCACTTTGAGACTGACGTGACAGCCATGGTTAATGAAATGTTATTTGTGTTGCCGTTGAAGTACCTATCATTTAAAAGTGATGGTGGTGGTGGGGGGAAAAAACGCGATATAAAAAGAGTGGAACATTATTCAGCGGCACTGTAGCACGAGGGATTTGGACGAGGGGGTGCGGTGCTGTTAATCAGGGAGCAAGGTTAAAAATGGATATTAGCTAAACGATGATGATTTATCCACGAGGGAGGAGCGGGCCAGAGACACAGGGGTGACACTACTCCAGAAGCCTGGGAGTGGATCATGTGGTCATGGAGGTTCACAGGTGGCTATCGGAGTGATGTTATGAAGAGGGGGAGAGAGAGAGTGTGTGTGGAGGAGGGATGGGAAAAAAAAAAGAAACTGCACAAGTGTTGTCGCTGTCATTAACCCTGAATGAGAAAACAGCTCTATAATCCTCTTTATCCTTTCTCTCTCTCCCTCAGGCTCGACATTTGGGAAACCTCCTCTGAAGACCTTCTACATCTCTTGCTATCTCACAGGTAGGATCCTGCTATTGTTAGGATTTTTTTTTCTTTCTCTTTTTCTCTCTCTCTCTCTCTCTCTCTCTCTTTCTCTCTCTCACACACACACACACACACGGTCAGAGTGCTTGTGCTGTTGATTCTCCCGGTAATGATGTCACAGCGATAGTAGAGGAGAGCAAATGTCTCCTGATTCCACCATTTAACGGCTGGCTGAATTGGCTGATAATGATAGCATTGGCGTCTCCAGCCGCACAGACAGACCAGACCCTGTGAATTAGCGAGAGAGAGAGAGAGAGAGAGAGAGGGGAGGAGAGATAAAGAGAGAAGGGTAGAGAGGAAGAGAGGGAAATGGTTTACAAAGGAAGAGAAGCCAGCGATGCCAGAAAGTGAAAGATAGAGACGTTGTCATAAAGAGAAGGGTGATGTACTTAACATATCGGCGCCATGCACTCGAACAAGCCGCTAGAGATGTGTGTGCGCGTGTGTGGCAGTGGTGATAGCGAGATGACCGGCTGTCTGCAGAGCTCTTTTAATGCTTTGCCACATTTCTTCCTGAGCTTTGAAGTGAAAGATGAGGTCCATATCTTATCTCGAAATAAAACAGAGTAAAGAATTTACAAAAGTAATTAAATAGTATATTTACAATACTGAGCAAAAGTCCTGAGCAACCCATCTTTTTTTCTTTTTCATATTCTGCTTCCAAAGAGCCAGACTTTATTTATTTATTTATTTATTATTTTTTATGCAGTCTAGAGGAATAGTTTTTCAGGTTTCCTGAAAAACTTTTTTGGCTTAAGTTTAAGTTTAAGTTTAAATTTAAATTAATGATAATTTTTTTTTACAGTCCAGTCCCTGTACATGAATGTTTTCAGAGGAAGCTTTTGATTTGTTAAGCCACATAGTGACCTATGAATCATCCAAGCATATATATCATCTAAATTAAGGCATGAACCAGTGAGAAACAGGAGCAGACGATGACAGGTGATTAGTATACTGGTGATGCTGAATGCTGAGTGGTTGGAACAGACGAGAGGGGAAATGAGGCCGCTGCTGAGGTTGTTACTGTACATTATATGAACACCTAATTTTTTTTTTATGTTACAGTATCTTTAGGTGCTTTGCAGCCTGTTGTAGTAAAACATTAGTTCACATCATTTTTTTAAGTTAACCTACATTACTTAATTTAACATGCAGAAATGAGGAGTGACTCAAGACTTTTGCAAAGTATTGTGTATACAAAAAGCAGCATTACAGAAATCCGGGTTCCTGATGAACAAGCCAGAGGACACAGTGGTGAGGAGAAACCCAATGAGATGAGTCCTAGGTTCAACCCTTGGTTCAACAGCCGTCTTTAGATACAAGTAAACAGTATGCAAGTGAAACTCTCCATTCAAAGTGGGGTCCAGAGACAACCCAGTGGTTCTGTGTGTGTGTGTGTGTGTGTGTGTGTGTGTGTGTGTGTGTGTGTGTGTGTGTGTTTAAATTAAGTTCAAATCACAATGAGTTTTAATAACTAATGAGAATTAATAAAGATACAGGTATGTGATATTAAGGTCTTATAATTATTATCTAGTCTGGTTTAACCCTGATGTGTCAGTGTGGACGTGTGTGACGTGTTCTGTTGGTGGAAAATCCTCTATGGATCAAAAAATACACAAAATATCACTATACATAGTCTTTTTTAAATACCTGAATTGAGTCATGCATGGGCCATTTTTAAGAGCGTAAGGAAAAACTAATTATATGAACTAAAGCGCTAAAGCAAAGGTGAGACTGAATAATAATGCACGGAATTATGTGATAGAGAACTTTTGGAATATCTAAATAAGCAAATTATGTGTTTTATTAAATTAAGACTTGATACACGGTTTTAAAAAATGTATTTTAAAATCTGATTCCAGACACACCTGTAGTAATATTTAAGTTTAATATGAATACTTAATATTTAAGTCTCACTTTCGGCTGTCAAAATATCTGCTCTTGGTCTCCGAGGTGTTACCGTGCGGAGAAAATCGACCACCAACACCAGGGTATCAGGGTAATACTGCACGCTGTCAATCATACTGCATATTTCAGATTGTTACATAGTTACATCTTTTGTTATAGTTTTATAACGTAAAATGTAATGTTTTAAGGGAGTGGTTCTAAATAGATTGCTAAAGGAAAGAAGCTCAACTGGAATTCTTTTAAACATTCTTCCAAAATGATTGTCTCGTAAAACATTTTAACACCTTCTCACAGTTATGTCCTTCCCACGTCCCTGAAAAAAGAAGCTCTTTTTATTCAAATATAAACGTGTCTTTCTTCTTTCAAAAATGACAGTTTTTTTTTTTTTTTAAAGCCTGCATTTAACCACGCATCTTAAAACATGATTTTTCAGCCCACTGAGAGTCCTAATAGAGTATTACTTATTTACTTTATTTTTTTTTTTTCTGGCAAAGCAAAAGTAAATAAGTAGATCTGAATGTTAAGGAACATTCCAAGCTTTGAACACATACCCTTCTGTGAGCACCTCTCTCCTCACACCACATTTCCAGCCCAGCAGCGTCTCTGAAGCACACCGAGATGACCGTTAAGTATATATCCGCGTGTGTATCTTTGAGCTTGTTTAACCATTTTAGCATGGAGGAGGTTCAGTGCACAGAGATAGAGATGTACAGTACACACATGTCTGTCACACAATCCCACTTTATGCACGTTGCACGGCACGCTGATTGATGTCACACACACATATTGTGAAAGGTCTCTTTAACGTTCTAGTGTTAATGATTTCAAAATGTTTTTGAGTGCAAGAAATGTCTTATGCAAAGAATGTTTTAAGTTAATAATTTATCATGCACATTGTTTTATGCATAAACAAAAAGGGATGCTTGAGTATTTTCTTTCTGTCTTACACTCACTTTCTGCCGCTCACACACACACGCACACACACTCAGACATGTTTCAACAATTGCGCATCTCACCTGCCATCACTATACGGTAGCGGTGCTTTTGTTTGTGGAGAGCTGTCACTCCTGTGAAGACTGTTTTAAAGTAACTGCCGCTGAAGGTGAGAGTTAAACAGTATTTACTTTAGGGAATTTGTCTTTATCTGCCTTATTGCCGAAGTGAATTTTAAAAGGCCTCTTGGAGAGAATTCCCCTGACGTGTAGCTTCCTTTACACCTTTTAAGTCTTAAGATGCTTCCTCCTCCTCCTCCTCCTCTTTCTCCGTCTTCTCCTCCTCTTCACACTCCGCTCCAGCATTTCACCCCTAATACATTTCATGCATTTTTTTTTTTTTTTTTTTTTTTTGGAGGGCAATTTTATTAAATTAGCCACTTCAGATATTCTTTATTCTTTCGTTTTTGTCAAGATCACTTGACATTGTTGTTTGTCTCTTAGCCCCGTTTACCCCCCCCCCTCCCCCCCTCCCCTTTGTTAAAGCTGTTGTGCCAATCGGTGTAATTGGGAGAAAGCAAAGTTAAATGAGAGAGGAAGCATCGTGGAAAGTTTCGAGAAAAATAAGGCCGTCAGTATAGATCAGCAAAGACGCACACGGACGATCCAGTCGCCTCCTTTCGGCCTGAAGAGCAGGACGAGAAATCCGAGCCAGTTCGAGCCGAGAACTCGGGTTTCTCTTATACTTATAAATCCACTCAAAGTGTCTGAAAATGTGTCAAAAATAGACACCAGGCTAACCAAGGTCAAGTGATTTTGTGCAGAATGTATCAGTTCCTGTCACTGCCTGATCTGCTGGATGCTGTACTTTTGCTCGAATAGATCACACCACGATCAAAATTCAAGTGCTAACTTTGAATAAATTTGAGTAGCAGGTCATTCTGACTAAAGTGCATGACATATTAGACAGTGCATTTTCATATTTACTCCAAGATTAAAATGCAAATAAAATGCCCTCAAGTTGTGTAAATGCGACATTGCGATATGAGTAAGTTTTAACACCACAAAACATTAACGTCTTAACACTGATTTTCAATTAGAAACTAGTGACAGGATTACGGGCACCCAAGGCCCATTCATAACCGGTTCGGTCTGATCAGACAGAAAAGCAGATGAAGCACAAAAAAAGGTTGATGCTCGCTACGAAAGAAAGGCAGCACAGCCCACAGCACACGTGGCCCACCAGGCAAAGACCCCCAAGGATGCCAACCTGACCTCTAAACTCCACAGAACAAGTCTGATCCACGGAGGCTCCACCCCCCAACTCACAGCACATGCGTTGCCAACGTCCCGGTGCCAGCCACCACAGCACACCCCCCAGATGTCTTGTGGAGTCATGCTCCCGTGCATACACGATACAGGCCATAATGTTTAGTGTCGTGATGTTATGGCTGGTCGATGTATATCCGTCCCTCATGCGGTGTAACCAACTCATCAGAAAGCACCCTGGTTCTGCAAACATGACGGGCAAGGAGCAACTATGCCATCCCTCCCATCCAGAGGGCACGGATGACTGTGGCATCATTGGGTATTCAAGTGCATCTCCTGATGACAGGACAAACGCTTTCCTGCCTTGTGGAAACTAGTGTAGGTACACCACCACCTAGCTAGTACTATCCTACATTCTGCTAATTGATCACATGCTTTAAAAAACAATAGCAGTGTGCTGATGTGCGTTGAGAAGATGTGTTATATCAAAAAAAATCAGGCACTACTGCTAGCAGCAATTTTTTTCACGTCTATGAAGCAGAATGTCATGCATGTTTGTATTATATGCCTGATTATAAAGAGACATTTATAACAACTTTAGCTGGTGAGTAGTGTATGTGTATGTGTGTGTGTGTGTGTGTGTGTGTGTGTGTGTGTGAGAGAGAGAGAGAGAGAGAGAGAGAGA
>JAQQZT010000023.1:8942899-8959547 GCA_030068275.1 Clarias platycephalus
CACACACACACACACACACACACACACACACACACACACACACACACACACACTCACACACACACTCACACACACACACACAGTGGCGGTAAGGTTTAAGGAGGTCAGATAATAAATGGAGAACAAGTAAAGCTAAAATAAAACCCCGGGTTTGCTTGTGTTGCATATTATCACACAACCGCTGAACAGGAATACATCACGAAGTTTTGAGTGTAATAGTTAGTGAAGGACGGATAGGGACTCTTTGAATCAGTGCATGTTATTTGCTAGTTGTATTTATAGGCGCATGTGACTTCTAAATGTGTATATATATATATAAATATATATATCTTTATTTTTTCATGTATGTTCAACTGGTCAACCTGCACCTTTCTATTTTTTTTCTTATTTTTTTTTGCATTGTTATAGTGAGGAGCGCTGCTTAAATAACCTACTTTTGTCTGACAACGGCATCAGTTGTAGAGGTGCACATATGCAGAAAGCTATTTGGAAAGGCATCCTCGTGCCTGTCAGCTTTTATTATGCGGGAAGGTGTCATGTTTGTAACGAAGCTGAGTGCAGATGGCAGAGTGGAAGAAATGGATCACTAATTTTAACAATGATTAATGAACAGAGATGGAAAATGAATTACGCTCCACTATTGGAGGGAAGGAATATTCTCTGTGAAAATGTTAACTTCGCCTGCCAGCCTGCTGGAAAGCCGGGCGAGAGTGGTGGAGAAGGAAGGGAGGGAGGGGGGGGGGTGTAGTGGGGGGTGGGGTGGCGGGTGTGTGTGTGGGGTGGGGGTGTTAGGAGAGAGGGAGGGTGTATCACCGCGCCCCCCCCTCCCCTCCCACCTCCCCCTCCTCCCTTTACATCCTTTGTAAAGTCAACACTTCACTGCTTTCGCCTATTACTTTTAGAAATTCGCCTGCCAGACGCCTATTGTTCTTTAATACGACCTGTCGGCTCTCGGTCCGGACCATGTGCATCCCCCCACACTCCACACCCAAAAAAAAGTGCAGGTCTTCAGAAAGCCGAATACTTTGCAAGTAGTTTACTTCTCACTTAGTTTTTGCATAATATGCAGAGCGGCTCATCATACGGAGTGTTTCGGGACGTCAGATGGATGGCCGGCGTGAAATTTTACCCCGGACCTCGGCTTAATAAAAGAAGAGCCTTGTACAGCGCCTGTAGGTTGTGCGTCCCGATCAGGGCGCGCGCTTCCAGTAATACAACAAGATATAAAAATATATATATAAAAAAAATGGAAAGAGCGTTATCTGTCACTCATCGAGTTTAACATGAAATGGCAGAGGAACTCATTTTAGGTAAACTCTTGGGAAAGTGGTGAAGCAAAAAAATAAATAAACACTTTTTTTTTTTTTTTTTTCTACAAACACCCCCTCCTCATCTGAAGTCTCTCAACTTGCCTTGTTCTTGTTCCTAAAGTTCTGTGAAATCGCATAAATGTCTCTCTCTCTCTTTTCTTCTCTCGGTCTTTTTCCATCCAACAGTTGCAACATTATACATATATATATAGCGTATTTAATCTAATTAAGCTCCTGATGGGAAATAACTTATAAATAAATAAATAAATAATAAAAAAACAGCAACTTCAGGAAATGGTGTAAGTGTGTATGAGTGTGTGTGTGTGTGTGTGTGTGTGCGCGCAGGAGACTGCTCAGGTTACCCGGCATATGCTAAGCAGTGCGAGAACATGCACAATGCCTTTGGTGAACAAGGTGGGGAAAATGCTCCTGGGATCCAATTTAGAATGTGACTTAAGGCAAGCATGCCTTTGTGTGCATGTATATGTGTGTGTGTGTGTGAGAGAGAGAGAGCGAGAGTGTGTGCTCGTCTTGGTGCTCTATTGAAATAGTACAGAATGATTAGAATTCCCCTTGCAGGCTCCGGGGGTGGCCTGCTTAGCGCCCCACATCTGTGCCCCCACCTCTACTCAGATGCCCCGTCTCTCTCTCTCTCTCTCTCTCTCTCTCTCTCTCTCTCTCTCTCTCTGGGAGGCCTGCCCTCTTAGGGTTACAAGCTACTTTAAAGCGAGGTTAAGCCATGTAAGTTCGCATAGTTTATGCCGTCCTGGTTATTTGTCTAGCGTTAAGCGGGAGCTTTTTAAAGCAGGATCGTGTAACACAGAGCTTCGGGAGGCTGCGTGCGATTTTGGCTCTCGACTCCTCCCGCTCTTGTGTTAAAAGGAAAAATATAAACTAGATAGTGTAAGTGTGTGTGCGAGTGAACGCGTCTCTATAGTCGGCCACGGTGCGTGTACTGTATGTATACATGCATGCTGACATGCGTGCGGGCCGTATGTTATATCGGGGGATTGAAACAATCCAATGACATCAGTGCCAGAGCCATATACGCTGATGGAGCAGATGAAGGAAGAAAAGCCGTTTAGTTCCCAGAAAAGTGGCACCTGAGGCAGGAGTCATATTTTCTACGATCATCAAAAGTCCCGTCCACCACATTCGAAGCCTCTGGCTGCCTCAGCCTCAGTCTTTATAACACCTGAACCAGTGTGGGGCAACATTATCAGCTTCAGTTACATCCAGCGTATCCATACAAGCTTTTCTCATCTACCTTGCATTTATGTGACAGTGCATTATTAGGGGGGGAAAAAAAAAGAAAAGAAACACAGAGGATCACATTAAAAATTATGGCAATTATCAGATGCTTTCCCCCCTACTTTTGTTCCCATCACAGTAGGACGCGCGGAGCAGCGCTCAACTTTTTGAAGCCGTAATTACAGGTATATCAAACACATGGGTGCTGCATCTCCTCCTTGGGCTGAGTTTGTTTACAGGCGCTTGTCTACCCCCTCGTGTGAACCTGTCTGTGTTCTTCCTGTGCCGCCCAGTTGCAGGTACGACTGGCTGGCGTGTCGATTGATGGCGCCAAAAGAGGAGGATATTAAAGTTGTCTGTCACGCGGCCCCTCCTCGAACGAAAAACAAGTGCATGTGAACTTTTCAGCCGCGCGCTGTCACCTCATCTAATCAGGATGTGAAATCTGTATCCCAGGCACACTCATTTAACTTTCACCACCGCCCTCCCCATTGGATAAAGAAAACAAAACAGGAAGAAAAAAAAAAAATAGTGGAGGCAAAAAAAAAAAGAGAAAGAGGGGAGGAAAAAACAGCAAAAAGAACAATCACGCTGGAAGTAATGCGATTTCCAAATAAACGCCCGTCTGTCAGAGGCAGGAGACGCGCTCGCTTCCCCAATGTAGCTCAAGGAGACAATTAGCAAACAGAGGTGACACGGTAAACAGGTGCAGCCATTATTCCAAGAGCTGCTGGCGATACATCCCCATCTCCCAGACTGATGGGCGATCATGTGACAGGAGGGGTGAATTATCTGTCTGCATCAGGGCTCGACTGATTGGGTCTGCTTGCCGTTTTACTCCAACATTCTCTCAGAGCAAAAAAGAGGAAAAAAAAAAAGAAGTAAAACGACGAGTGTTTGACAGAAAGATGGGAGGACGGCTCTCTAATAGACTCTCGGCAAACCAATGTATGCCGTCGCTCTGCTGTTCTACCTCACACCCCGTCTCTTTCACCACTTTGTTTCGCTCACTTCCCCTTTTCCCCTTGTTATTTATGTTCGTGCGCGTTAACTCCTCTTTGGAGCCACGTCTGTCCTGCTGGCAGCCGAGCATCTCTTTTTTTCCTTTCCTCAGTTCATCTTCTCTTCCTACTTTTAGATGTCTCAATTCGTCATAGTCCCTTTCCACTTTTAATCCCTTCTCCGTCTTTTGCGACAGCGAACAATTATTAACGTGTTCTTCTCTCAGACTGCAACTTCTTAATTCATAATGTGAGACTGAGGTCAGGCCGGTTTGTGCGAATCGATTTCTTTTGAAGTGCTAATCAATGAGAACCTTTCCTCCGTAAAGGTAGAACGATATATTAGCAGTAAAGAGAAGTTGTCTCGAGGGTAGATCAGGGGTAAATGACAACATGGGCTGTGCGTACATTTAAAAAAAATGATTTTGGTCGGTTTTGCTTGCGTTGTTGGCAGTGTAGCTTGATTTAGCTAATCTTGTGTGTTAGCAGACTGAACAACTGAACACTTTTCAAGCTTTCGGAAGTAGAAGTGAAGTTTTATGGTGAAGTTGTATCGCTAACCTACGGACGTGCGTTGCTGCCGCGGATGAATAATAAAAAAAAATAAAAGTTTCTTTTGATCTTTTTTGGTTATTTACAAATATTTTCACTTTCTAACATAAACAAACCTCATCTTGAAATAACTTGCAAAGATCATTTTACATTTTTATGTGAGACGTTTTACATTATAACATGAAAATATCTTGTTAGAACATAAACTTTTTACAAAATTTTAATTTTTAAAACTTTATTCTTCCGCGGAAGAAATGCATCTTGGTAGTAACGTGCAAATAAAAACATTATACAAGTAGTGTGCTGTACAAGTGTCTGGACGGTTCTTGTGCGTACTATGACATATAATCCTTCTGCCGCCCTTGAATGAAAAAAGTGAAACGGTATTAAAACAGAATATTATTCAATTTTTTCTTTTATTTAATAAGCCAAACTGCATTAGGTATATGTAATTAAATGTGAATTTGTTAAGAGAGCTATATATGTAAAGGTACCTTAAAAGCTTTCTCAGAAGCTTTTAAGGTGATTGATATGATAGACGTCCTCCTGATGCCGAGAAGTATAATTTGATCATTGTGTATAGGAATGTGTTCAGAGCCACTTATAGGATAATGTGATATACAGTACTCTACTGTACTGTATACTTCATGTGTTTATGTTGTAGTTGCCCTTAGCTAATTCATGGCCACTCCAACACTGCAAATTACATCTATTTGTATGAATCCCTCACACAACATTCATAATTTGTTCGTTGTATAATCCAGCAGAATCTAGAAAAAGCTTCCCATTTGAGTGTAATCTCCAGTTTAGGCGCATGTTATCCATCAGGGCTCCATCTCCATGGTGAGGCATTGTACAAATCCCATGATTGACATGAAACACAGCCTCTCTGCCACTGACAGTTTAGGCGGCATTAGTTGGAGTGGCAGCCGTCTTGCTAGGAGTTAATGATAATAATTATTTAGCATTTTTTATTGCAGGATAATTATTTAAGAGGTTCATGTAGTCAGCAGTGTAATCAGTAAAGAGCGATTACAGAAAATCCACAGGCAGGCAGATGGTAGCTGTTGTGTCCCCCCTCCCTCCATTCTCAAACTAGTACACATTATAACAGCGGAAGGACGAGGACAATGGAAAGGGCAAATGATAAAATTAAAACCTTTTTTTTTTTTTTCCCCTCTCACCATTAAAAAGATATTTGTATAATCTCGGTTATATAGAGAATTATTTCCAATCAGCCAAATCTATGCCATAGAAATAACACAAAAAGTCATCATTAGGTCTGACCCTCACAATTTTCTACATTAGCTTCGAATTATGTTGTAGAGGCTGTTCGAATGTAATTAACACAATTCTCCGCTCTACTCTTACAGTAGACCCAAACACGGTCCTGTTTGAAAAAAATTTTTTTCATCGTGCAACCAGTAAGGAAGGAAACGTCTCGCTTTCCAGGGTCGCCGTTATCGGTTCGCCAAGCCTCCTGCCCTACATTCCTGGCTAATTGTATAATTGGAAAAAGCTCTTCAAATGAGCGGCCCCGTTTAGCAAGCCTGATCTTCCCAGAGTTGTCCCCCTGCCACCCTTCAAAGTAAATCACAAAAGAGCATTTTGGGAATAATAATAATTTCAAAACGCCGTCCATTATTAAACAGGGGCAGCACAACATGGCTGGCACCACCACCAAACACCACATCACGTTGTCGGTGCCATACTGTATACAGTATACCGATCGGATCTGAACTAACGTCACCTGTATGACAATACGAGCTACAGTACAGTACGCAGGCTAATACAAATCTCCTGGTGAAAATGTCAGTCCATGAAGATTTTTACAGTTTTTTTTTTTTTAAGCTTTCAATCAAGCCTTAACCATGGAAATATATGACCCTCAGAACCATTAGCTAATAGAAAAACGAGACGTTTATCATATTTAGCTTTCCATCGGGATGAACCCCGGAAGCCGTGACTCTCAGAACTGTTAAATGGACAAACAGGAGGAAATAATAAAAATAAAAAAAAGCAGAGAAATCACTTACTATTACTAGCGGTCACGCATAAGGCAGATCTACAACCAATCAAGAATACATTCATATGGAAATCAATGAGGCTCCTTCAGTGTGAGTGGTGTGAGTGTTGATTTTTAATCCTGATGAAGTATAGAGGTTCTGCTCCATGGTTTACAGGGGAAAAAAAGAAAAAAAGTTGGAGGAAACTTCTGAAACTGCTACATCTCTGACACAGCTCTGATGTACCTGAGTCCTGTCTGGCCGTTCATATTTTACATTTACGTCTGCGCTCATGGCCGAATTGGATTTCCAGATTTATTGCCCCACGCACGCTCGGCTGTTCCTTTTCCGCGGCTATGCCGGGTCGATGATTTCTAGGGTCGACGCCTCTTAAGGTGTTGCGGAGTGCGGTTAAAACGAATCTGTTAATTAACCCGATCGATCGCTTCGAAAATAGAGGCAAATGCGATTTGCATACAGCAGGCATGATCAATGCATTAACTGATTTCTTTTTTTTTTTTTTTCTCCCCCCCAAATCTGATTTCCTCTGTTTTGAAGGAAGTGAAGGAGAGGGAGGGAGAACTGATGCCCATCGATCCGCTGCTGTGCAGACGAGAATGCAAAGCGTTTTATTATGCACTGAAGGGTAGAGCGTTTTAGGAACACTTAGATCTGAAAGTTCATTATGTGTTTAGCTGGAATATGGCTCAATTTCGTCTGTCAGCAGCATTGCAGTCGGGTTCCCGGTGCTATACCGTACCTTTCTATTTGTATTGTCCTCTAAAACAACGATAATTAAAATGCATTCACAGTTTTGCTCAGTGAACGTTGTACTTGGGCATTAAATAGTACTCTAATTGGTAGCCGAGTGGAACACGTAGTATTAATAAGGTGATATTTCTTCAGGCGAAACAAAATCTGTTCCCTTTTCCCTGATTGAGGCGCAAACACCAAACATGAAAAACAACCGATCTAAAAAAAAAAAAAAAACGGGAGGGGGTAGAAAAAACAAAACAAAAGGTGTTAAAAAAGCAATATGCTGCGTTTTCTCAAGAGCGGCTTATTATAGAGTATTGATTTATAAGGCTTTAAATGTGATCCACCATGCGCCCATCAAGGGCAGAAAAAGAAAGAGAAAAAAGAGAGGGAGAGAGAGAGAGAAAGACAGAGCTACATAGGGGCTCGGTGGCAGCCGGCGGGTGCTGTAGAAAGCCCTGCTCTGAATAGTTTGGGAACACAAAAGGGTAATTGTTTTAGCCCAGATGTTGCTTTCGCACAACAAGCAGGATACAATGTTCCTACTGAGCTGATGAGCCCAATCAGTGAAATGATTAAAAATTGATTTTGTCCCTGTAATTACAGTATGTAAACTACTTAGCCAGGATTGCAAAGGAAGTGATTTTCTAATTACGTATATACTCTGGTGTCTAATGATTGGTTTTTTGAAGTAATGAAGAGAGGGTCCTAACGACTCCTCTGTGTTCTGTTGTTTAAGGAGAGGGGAAAGAAAAAAAAAAAAAAAAAGACAGAGGCAGGGAAAGAGACCATCGTTAGGGCGAAGGCAGCAGGCAAACAAAGAGCCCGAATTGAATTCTCGTGACAAGGCGCAGGGATTGTGTTTGTTAACATGTGAGCCGGACGCTAATGGTGGCCGTGACTTGTGCGGGGTCACCGGTCCGACAATCTGGACCCTCCAATTAAATCCCTCTGGAGTCATGATTACCGCAGGCGCACACAAACACACACAGCGCACATGCACAACTCATTTTTTAATTAGATTTTAACAGAATTAGCCGCTCGCATAGCATATACCGTCCTTCCACATCAATGTAGGGAAGCATTTGTTTAGAAAACGATCAGAACTATGTGTATCCTACAGTAATTAAATGTGTTAGTTAGCTGGCAGAGACTCGTCGTAGTAACCTGGGAGGAAGAATTAATAAAATCGCTTTTTCTGGTCCAGATGTCGAGGCTTTCTTCCTGTATAGTACGAGAACGTTGTCTATCTGCCATCGAAGCTGGGACGGGTTCAGGTTCGCAGAACTCCAGGCAGGAGTACGTCTCTCAGCAGTCGAAAGCGTATTACAAAGTCAGCCCCGCTTTTAAGTTCGTTACCAACAAATTAGAGTAATCTGATAACGGTTCGCATTCTGCGAAGCGAACAGGACGGAAAAAAGAAAGCAAACAAACCGAAATTCCACACAATCGGAAGCCACGCTCACGCAGCTTTGCATTGTGGGAGGATTTAAGATGAGGGGGAGTCGGGGTGGGTTAACATGAATCCAGTTCCATTATGATGGAGGGGAAAAAAAGAAAAAGAAAAAAAAAACTTGAGGAAAGAAAAAAGAAAAAGGCAGAGTGCTAGTGAGAGAGAACGAGAGATAAAGAGAGAAAGAGAGAATTTGTCACTGTAGCTTTGAAATGCTGCCAGTATCAAACTGTACTTTTCAGACACAGTTGATTGGGAGAGAAGTCTAGCCGCGTTAATAATTCATTTAGTTAGGCTATGATCTATCATTTTGTACCTTTTGACATGTGATGCTGAAATTTAATATTGCATCAATACAAATGATGCATTGCCACTCGGCGCAGGGGATGCGGATGGCAAAGAGATCTTCGGATATGTCTTTATGCCTCCGTTTTCTCTCTCTCTCTCTCTCTCTCTCTCTCTCTCTCTCTCTCTCTCTCTCTCTCTCTTTTTTTTTCTTTCTCAAGCACAAAGGCTTTGAGCCAACTTCCTTAACGCTTTGATATGTATGTTTAAAAAATGACTTCTTTAAAAGCTCCTTCCTCTGTTGAAGGGTTTGGTGGCTAAAAGAAAAGTCGACAGGCTCTGTTACAGCACACTTTGACATCATCGTTGTCCCTTGAGATCTCTTCGACACACACACACACACACACACACAGCTCACTTTATTTTGCTGCAGTTGAAGCCTTTTGAATGGGCAACTTTCACACACGGACATGCGCACACATGCGACTTAACTAGGTGCTCAGATCCATAGCACACCATATGTCCAGTGTATCATTTATCCTGAACGTGTGGACTCATTGCCCTCACTTTATCGAGCTCTCAATGAACAATCTGTAAATCATTCCAGTCTTAACATCTCCATCTGGTATCGACTGAGCCTTTGAGAGAAGATACCTGACAGTGACAGTTTCTGTTAATAATGTGCATAAGGAGGTTCAATGTCACAGGCCGAGAACCCTGGTGTTTTTGTCGTAGTGTGCGCGAGACGTGATTCACGGTGCGTCACGCCCGCGCTAATGATATCCGATCTCCGCGATCCCTCCCGTCCTCCTCTCGGAGGCGGTTATTAATGCGCCGCTCGCCTCCGTTTCCCTCTTTCTCACACGGCGCGCGGTGATCGGCGGATGTCAGTCAGGCTCCCTTCGGGGCTGCGCGGCAGGTGAGGCAGCAGGGAGACACTCAGCTTGCTATAGCAGATGGGTGAAAAGAAAATGAAGCAGGATGTAATCCAAAAGTCACCTTTAAGACGGAAGAGTCGAAATTGAATTCTTTATTCAGGGGTGTCTGGGGGTCGCCGTGTGCGAATGGTTTCGTTGTGTACAGAAGCACAAAAAAAGAAGGGGAAAAAAAAGGAAAGGTGATTGTATTTGCCTCGGAAATGTTGTTGCTTGTTGCAAAAGACAAAAAGTGATCAAAAAGCTGTGCAGATTTTTTTTTTAAGCGCAACATCTAAGGCGGCAAAAAAAAAAAAAAAAGAAGCATCATTTTTGTCCAGCTACAACATGACAAACCAGAGCATCTGTTGGTCCCTTAAATCCACGTGACAAACAAAATGAAGATGAAGGGCTGGCTAGGAAATAATCGGTTTGGAGTGATTTATAAGGATCTTTTAATAGCATATTAAAAACGTTAGCAATTTTTGCTCTGCCGCCATACTGGTTTGCGGCGTCCTAATTGAAAATCTGGTTTGAAGAATCCGAAATCCGTCACATGCGACGTCTTAAGTATGATTAAGGGACGTCAGAAGTCAGAGACGTCTTTAATCCAGTGTGTAAGGTGTACGTAACGTGTGGATGGTGATAAAAAGATAATCAGGATAACATTTTGAGATGCTCTTTGGATCTTCCCATGTTGTTCTTCTCCATTTCGGTAGTGCCACTTCAGGCTTATGTGTGTGTGTGTGTGTTTTTGTGTAACTACAGGTGCCTGGCTTTGTTTTTGAAATATACCTGCAGAGGACAGCTTAGCAGGTGGGGGCATCTGTTCTCACTAACTTCATGAAATATCGCTATTGAATGATGGGTGATCTAGCCTATGCGAAGAACAATTAGCCAACCTTATATCTCTGAAATAAGTGTGATAAGAATTTTATCTCGGGGTGCATATTGTTAACAGATGGGACTCTCAGTTCCGTGCCGTTTGTACGTACGTGTGCGCGTGTGTCTGTGCGTGCGTGTGCGAGCGTGCGCGCGCGCGCGCTGTCAGTCGGCGGATGGACTGCTAGAACACTTCATCTTTCATTTTAGATCTGAAGCCGCAAATGAAGATTGATTCGGAGCGAAAGCTGAAAAAGCGTCTTATATACTGACATATATTATAATTTACTACCATGTGACACGCTCGCACGCCACATATGCATAGGCATTATCAAGTATCGCCACATATTCATGGGGGGGCCCGTGTGTTATTAAAGCCATATGATATAATTGCATTTGATGTGAAATAACCACAGATTCGGTGTCGCTCCCATGCGAGGATGCCAGCGGAGATGGACGAGCGCATTAGCGCCAGGGACAACATTAGATTTGCTCAAAATTATTGATCTTTTGTTTGCCAGCCAAGTCGGCAATAAATAACCGAATAAGGGAGACGTGACTCATTATCGCCGTGCCAATTGACAGACCTCGATCAAAACAAGTCTCTTGCCTTCTGCCCTCTGTCACTCTTTCCTCTCATCATCTCTCTTTCTCTTTCCCTTCTGTTTCTCCGCCTCTCCCCTACCACTCGTGACACGCAAGCTTCCGATTTAATCAGCTTTTAATTCCTATACTCACTCGCAGCCTCCTCTTTTAACTTAAGGCCTCTCTGTGCCGCTATCTGATTCCCTTAAAATTTTAATCCGCCCGAGATAACCTGCATTAGTCCATATTTTAACACGCGCGCATTTGGAAGCTCTGTGTTTTATTCCTACCTTCTTAGTGGAAAAAATCCTTTTATCACACAATGGGTAATTTATATCCATTACCAACGTTTTCAATCCCTTTCAGGGCTGCTGTCAGTGCCTTTGGCACCCTCATGATTAATGTGATCTAATAATAGTGTGCCATTATATTTCCTTTAGTAAAACATGTACCAACATCCTATTCAGCTCCAACCAAATTCATAGCCTCTTAGAACGGCTCTCGCCTTTTCCTCGCCTGAAAGACAAGATTGCTATTTTCGTGCAGGAGATGATTGTGGAGAGGGTTCTGTAAATACGGTTTCGAATTTTGCATCATTTCGGGAGTGAGATGAGATGATGCGTTTTTTTTTTTTTTTTTTTTTGTGCCGGGCGCATACGTGTGTGTGTGTTTGTGTGTTTGCGCGTACATGCGAGGTTGTGTGGCGATGAGAGATTGGGAGGTGTGTCTGAGAATGAATTAGTGTCTGTATGTGTTAATGTTGACGCCTGTGGCTCAGGATGCTTTAGGATGTTCTTGGTGTAGCGTATGGAGGGGTGTGTGTTTGTCAGCGTTGGGGCGACATACAGTCCCGTAGATAGATCAAGAACTACTGTAGATAGATAGATCCATTCTTTTTTTTCAAGCACGACGGGTTCATTTAGAGATTTAGACAGATGAGGAAAAAAAAAAGTGTGTTTGTGAGTTGGTGCGTATTACAGTATGTGCGAGGCATGGTTTTGTTTATTACCCATGTGGCTGGTGGTGAGGACCAGCTTGTGGAGGGTCCCACCGCTGTGTGAAATCGACATCAGATGGTCATGATACCTAGGACATACATATCGCATCCAGTCTTCATTTAGCAAGGGGCAGCTGACCAACAAGTCAGACCACACTGTGACCCTCGTACACACAGCAGTCATCACATCAGTATAACCCCCCCCCCCCCCCCTCCTTCCCTAAGAGACTACCTCTTTCGGTGTCTCTTTATGATCTCTTAGGAACCCATGTCAAACTGCATTTTTCTCCCTTTTTTATTTTGGGTTTGTACACCGAATAAATATATATATATTTTTTAAAAGAACGTGCTTTCAGCAAACAACTCAACTCGAGATATTGTGTTTCCGCACTAAACCCCGGGAACACGCGCCAGACCACACATTTTCTGGTTATGATCGCTGTGGTCAGCCAGGCCGGGATGAGATCAAACACATAGCGTGGAAGAAGACGAGGCGTGGATGAGGGAATCTTACACTGAGGGGAAACTCACTGAATAAACAGCGAGGAAACATATAAACAGGCACCAGAGGACTGTTTCCTTTCAGTCAGCAAAATATAATTTTCATTCCATGTCGAAGCGGAAAGAAAGAGCAAAAGAAAACAAGGTATCGGTGCGACAGATGTGTGGATAAACTTGTAATATGTTTCTGAGATTGAAGTCGAGGGGATAAAAACAAGGAGTTTTTTGAAAGGGTGAAAAAGTGGACTAGACATACTGTACGTCCACTCATCCTCCTTTTTCTTCCTCTCGGTGTAAATGAGGGAAACCCATTCTTAGTAAGGGGGGGGTATTTGTACACTCAGCGATTTTCCTCTCAAATGCCCAGGCCACAGCAAGATCCTGAGAGAGAGAGAGAGAGAGAGAGAGAGAGAGAGCGAGCGCGAGGGAGGTAGTGTGAAAGAGGGATGTTCTTGCTGAATAAGCCATGACTGTGTGTGCACTCGCCTGGTGGCACGAGCTCCATCTTGCTATTCCTCAGGTGCAATCTGTACGAGGTGATGATGATGGCCGTAATGATGAAGATGATTATGATGACTACCCGCACAGCGCAGCACAGCGCGCGACGACTTGCTCGAATCCGAGGATCTGCGTCGAAGCTAATTCCCTTTTAATCTCATAAGTGCTCCACGGTGGCAAAGGACAGTCTGGTGCCTGTCGGGAGCTGCTTAAATAAGACTTTAAGAGTATGACAAAGGAGAAGTATCCGCGAGTGTGTAACGAATACGCTACACCTAGATCGTGAATTATCGCAGTGGTTATACAGGGGTTTGGAAAACTTCATATTGCAAAGAGATGTGTTGTAGAACTCTTACAGGATGCAAGTCTTAAATAATGAGGCAGGGGAATATTCAACAACTTCAAGGCCATGACATTCACACCAAATTGTCAACGCATTAGTATTTCAAAACATCCATGTTTTTTTTAAATAATGCCCTGTTTCACATTATTTCAATTATATCTTTAGCAGTGAATTTTTTATTATTGCAAATTTTTCAGTAATATTGTTGGAATGTTTATAAACCTTATACACAATTGCTTGGAAATTTGACATAATTGTTAATTTTTTGGAACCTTTTGAACCATGTGTGAACTGAAAGCCCTACATAGTAGCGATGGGTCGAACGATTCATTCTTTTTGAACGAGTCTTTAACGTGACTCAGAAGAACAAGTAGTCTTGGAGAGCGATTCGTTCATTTTCTACTGGGCGTGAACGCGCAAAGCATCGCAAAACCTCCGTAGGTTATGTACAGGAAACGGAATTGAGGAGTTACATTTGAGTCTTCTGGTACGAATCATACGTTTTTTGACACGTGACTCCCATAGACGCTGTGCAGTGTGATATAGTGAAAAGAGCGAACGACTCGGACTAGAAGATATAAGAGGTGAGCAGCTCATTCTGTTTATCATAATATGTCCTTAGCTGCATTGTAATATTTTCATAACTGGAACTATAACCAAAATTTGTGTATGTAGACATGTTGGGGGACTGTTTATTAAAAAAAAGTTGTATTTTATTTTATTTCTGATCAAAAGAACGAAATGAACTAAATGACTCAAAAAAAGATTCGTTCATTTTGATGAACGAGATTCAAAGAACCGAGGCACTAAAATGATTCAAACTTCCCATCACTACTACATATGTATAAAATGATGTAATCCCGGGTTAACAGTTACGATATGGTACAGTCCGTGGCAGGGGTGTTCATTCATTCAGCTATCTTCAGTACCCACTTTTGGACGAGGTCATGGTGGATCCAGATCTTACCCCAACAACCCTATAGGGGGGGACGACACCTTACATGAGTTACTGGTCCATCAAAATGCCTTGTAAATGTGTATAACTTGTCATCTATATAAATAAAAGAAAGGGATTGTCTTTCCATTGTTCAGAACTCGCTCTTTCAATGATATCTTTACTGGAGCGCCGAAACCAGTGTTAAATTCTGTATGTCTGTATGTCTGTCCAGCCAGATATTGTCTCATCATCACGCTAAACTGGATGAATAGATTTTATTGGAACTTTTGCGCTACTTAGATATCTGCTTAAAGTTTAACCTGCACCATAAGTGAAATCAAAATGTTAAATAAAAATGATGTTATGAACATTCATGTGACAGATTTAATAATCTACATTAAAATAAGCTACTTTCTCAATGTAAACACCTGCACCAATAGATATTAATTAGAAACGCTAAACTGAATATTTTTACTGGGATTTGTTAATATTTTCACCGCTGAAATAACAGCGCTGAAGTTTTATTATTATAAATTTCGGTCTGGAGTCGAGAACTCGAGAACGAGTCCAGTCTTCTTTTCCTATTACTTATTTGTGATTCTCTCTCCGATTACCGAACAAGGGAGTGTATTTGGCTGATGACGAAAGAAGTACAATTTAGCGTAAACAAGGCGTAATTTAGAACATTTGTATTAATAAGTTAATACAGTTAATCTGTTCTACAGGCAGATGTACATGAGCTTCAACCTGAAATAATAATATCACTGATTACATTAAAGCTGATCAGCTTATTTTCAGCTTTAACCTTTTAACTCTTCTAAAAACTCTTTTTCTGTCGTTGACAGGTACTTACTGTAGTTTAGTCTAATCTTAATCTCTCATTTGAGGAGGTATACTCCTAACCAGAGCGATCCCACAACCCTCTGCACACCCTGACTACATTTACACATATAAGTCGTTTTTTTCCCTCATGATCTCAATATCACATCCAATAAGTTCGAACTTCTGGTGGAAGTGTTTCTTGACCAGGGTTAGTTAGCTCACCTAGCAGCTACTGTATTTGTAACACAGTCGGTGAAATGGGCTGCACAGCTCAGCGTGAATATGCTGAAGAGGTGTGGGTGAAAATGTAGCGCTTGTCTGTTGATAGCATGCTAAAAAAAAAAAAAAAAAAAAAAAAGGAGCATGTTGATTTATATCTATTTATATTAAAGTCAAGATGGCCTGCTAGCTTGACACCTAAATGCAGTGGTGTGATGGTGTTTTTTTTTTTTTTTCCCTCTTCCCTCTGTCTGTCTCGATCTCTCTCTCTCTCTGTCTCCTGCCAAACTCGGAACGATGACGTGAAATGAATATGTGTCATAATTCTGGCGAGAGTGGGAAGATATTCAGATGTTATTAAGGGAGAAAGTGTGTGTGTGTGTGCATATATATAAATATATATATATGTGTGTGTGTGTGTGTGTGAGAGAGAGAGAGAGAAAGAGGGCTATGCGGTTATGAACTGGAGCATTATGGCATAGTAAAGCTTTGAATAATTGAGCGGCCACATTATTTTGAAATGCCATTCTCTGCAGTTGAGTCAATGGCTTTATTTGAGGAGACATTTGAAACACTGTGAAATGTTAAGGAGCGATGCAAACGGGGGGCCTCCATCCCCCCCGTCAGACTTTTGGCCACTCGCTCTCTGACATGAGGGCTGGAATTCTGTCGCTCAGCTGCCACTGACGGAGAGGACAACCCGAGCGGCGGCTTTTCCCCCTCGTCCGTCTGTGCCTCGGACACCCGAAGCGCCAGCGCGTTTTTTTTATTATTTTTTTTATTCATCTTTCAGAAGTGTGCTAGCCTGAAGTGTGCTAGCCACAGATCAATCTTAGGGATGGTGAGAGGCGGGCGGTTAGCAAAGAGGGTGGCCTTATCGATTTATCAAAGAAATATAGCCAGACGTTCATCTTAAACGGCCACACCAGAGCCAGCTGTCAGCGACTGGACACGCTGACATTTACACACACACATACACACACACACACACTCACATACAGACACGTAAACACATACACACACAACCACACACACACATACAGACACATTTGGACACATACAGATCAGGCAGATGGATTTACTGTACCTCTATACACACACACACACACACACACACACACACACACACGCACGCACACGCAGACACACATATGCGCCGAGAAAGGCTTTTAAAAAGCTATCATATTGCTCTATTGTGAGAAGATGGCTGAGTCTCACTTATGGAAGATATTTTTCAATTTTTAACCACATTGAGTTGTGCACTTTTCTCACACACACACACACACACACACACACACACACACACACACACACACACACACACACACACACACAC
>JAQQZT010000023.1:8972233-8982687 GCA_030068275.1 Clarias platycephalus
CACACACACACACACACACACACACACACACACACACACACACACACACACACACACACACACACACACAATATTCACACAGGCATAAGTAGGATAATTTATTCAATACTCAACAGCAATGAATAAGAGCATATGCACACACACACACACACACACACACACGCAAACAAGCACCAAACAAGTACACGCAGGTGCTGTTTAATATTTCAGTACAGAACAGATTTCATGTCACCCCTCTCTAGCTTCACGTGTTATTAAGAGAGTCTAGGCAAGTAGTTAGTTAGTTGACAGATTATTATAAGATGAAAGCTTCTTATAATGAAAGACCCCGGAAGATAAAGGCCTGCCCTTCGTATCGTATCGTATCGTAGCGCGCTCCGTATTATTCACTCCTGCCTCCACACGCTGGCACGACCCGCTCTGTGTCTCTCCGGCATGAGGAATGTGAAGCGGGGGGCGTCGTCCCTCCCGAGCAAACGGCCCACCTGAATCCCTGCAACGCCCACGGTGGAGGAACATCCGACGGCCTGTTCCGAATTAAACTCCGCCACGGCGAGAGAAATGAATGTGACGCGGCCAGTTCTGGTATTTTCGTAGCAATTATCCCAAACACTCGGAATTTATTCTTCGCAGACAGCGTGCGCAAGTGTGAGCAGGTGGCTGCCATATTTGAGCAGGACGGGCCGGGCCACTCCTCATGCTTCGTCTGATGAAGGTCTCCTACGTCGAAGCCCACATGACACCCCCCCACCGCTTTCCCCAGAGTCCCATCTCTGTTACTTTCTTCCTCTTCTTTTCTCCCCTCGCCTCCGAAAGATGCGATATGACATCATGTATCCCCGGCCCATACATATTCATGGCTGGCTCGTGAAAGCGATGGGGAACGGTGGAGCAACATGCACTTGAGTGTACAGCCTACAATCAAAGTGACTCCATGCATATTGCAGTTCTGCTACCTTGAGGGGATTCCGAGTGCGAACAGGCACGGGAGAGTTGAAGTGATCTAATGTTATTAACTGATCAAACTGACTCGAGGAGGAACAGGAAATTCCCCCAGCCGAGTGAACATTTACGGCCACGCTGTCTGGAGCTGAAGCTTTATCACACTAAATAGGCTCTGATTTTCTTACCAACACTCTCTGTCTGATCTTTTACTTTGATATTGAATCACAGCTGAGGGTCTTCTGCAGATTTTTTTTTTTCTTCCTCCCCTTCCACTCCTTTTAAAGCGAAGTCGTGCTTATGAATGTTTTTTTCCTTACTCTGATGCCTACGTTCCTCTCTGTTATTATACTTTCATATCTTCTTAATGCTTCTCTTATTATTCTGTTTACCCCCAACCTTTTCACCTATACATTTGAGGCACAATGTGATTGTCTCGTTTTCCTTCTTTTCTCCCCCGTTCTTTGTTTCCAGCATTAGAAGTGCAGGTTATTGCTCAAATGCTATTGTGTTAGAGTCTACGTAGTGAGCGTTTGGAGTGAACCCAGCTGTGTAATTATTGCTCTGGGTACAGGAGCTGAGATTTCTACTGTACTGTACTGTACTGTACATGAGTAGCCGAAGAAATGCTGGAAAGCATTAATCACTCTGGACATAAAACCTACAAATGAAATATGATAGCACTACTGACTGTCTGTCTGTCTTTGGGTAGAACATCGTACAGTTTAATAGGAGGACCTGTACCCTTGCTTTTTTACTCTACACCCTGGACAGGGTGCCAATCCATCACAGGACACACACACATACAGTACTCACACACTACGGGCAATTTGGGAATGCCAAATAGTTGGCAGGACTGTGGGAGGAAGCCGGAGTACCCGGAGGAAACCTATCAAGCACGGGGAGAACATGCAAACTCCATGCACACAGAGATGGGAATCGAGCCTGCCCCGGGAATCCAACCTGGACCCTGGAGCTGCGAGGCGACAGTGCTAACCACTACACCACTTTGCCGCCCACTGGTAGGACCGCCGGTGAAGATTCACACACGTGCAATTATCCTAATCTGCACCTCTTTGGACTGTCGAGGAAACCCACCAAGCACGGGGAGAACATGCAAACTCCAAGCACGAGGCGGGAATCGAACCTGCACCCAGAAGGTGCAAGGCGACAGCGTTAACCGCTAAGCCACAGTGCCGCCATACTGTATAATAGTATACATTCACCCAAATTAAATCTGATCGCGACTTGACATGTTTAACTACACCGTGGTACCGAAAAGAGTGTACCAGTGCTTGAGTTGGCAGACTTGACGGAGCTCCCTAAAGGAAGAGCAGCAGGGTAGGGGAGGGGGTGTGGATGGCAGTGAGTGTGACAGTAATGCCATGCAGCAGACACAACTATTTCACAGGGGCTTAGTGCCCCGGCCGGATGATGTAGTCTGTCAACGTTACACAGATCCAATCTGAACTCTCCGCCGTGACTCTCCCGTGGATATTCTCGTGGATTATGTCCTGCAAACTGACTGAACGCTTCAGAAACATGAAGAAAGAGAGAGAGAGAGAGAGATAATCCTTGGAGATGCTTTCATACACATAGACACACTTTTGCTTTGTTGTACTGTAGGTGAGGAAGGCAGTGAGTACAGACACACACACACACACACACACACACACACACACACACACACACACACACACACACACACACACACACACACACGCACATGTTGAATTCCCAGCCTGTTGTTACACCTGTTGGCATTACTCCGGTCTGCCTCAGAGCCGCAAGTTAACCTCGGAAAAAGGGAACTGATGCTCCGAGAGACTCTGAAGAAAGAAATACAAGAAATGATGTGGTTTGATGTGAAGGAATTAAAAAAAAAAACTAAACAAAAAAACAAGACAGTGGGATCTGAAGAGACTAGAATAATGTTCTGTTCTGCCGAGCAATTCGAGTCCTCTGCATCGCCTATCACATGTGATGATCATCCAGGCTAAAAAAGCGATTAGAATACATCAGCACACCTCTCGTCAGAGAGGCAGCTGCTCAGAAAACACTCGCCTTACAGAACAATATCAGGCACACTGAGCAGTGTGTTTTGTGTGTGTGTGTGTGTGTGTGTGTTTGGAAGTGTGTGTGCAGGCAGCCTTCTTGTCAATTCTCATTTCTAGGGCACATTATCTTGCTCAAGCTTCAGTGCTTCATGTTTTTTTTTTTTTTTTTTTGGTGGAGGCTGAATTCAGCTTCACTTTTTGTGAAGTTTTTCTTAAATGCCTGTTTGAGTTTCTAAAAATGTGTCTACTTTCGGTTTTATTATTAGATCAAGGCACTCAATTAAGTGCACAAGTGTGGATAACAAGGATTTTAAAAAGAAATAGAAAAAAGTAGTCGTCAGAAACTCGCGCGTGTGTGTGTGTGTGTGTGTGTGTGTGTGTGTGTGTGTACAGTATACTGTATGAGATGGTACCTGTAGAAGGAGTGTAATATTCACATCCACCTGAGAGGTCTTTTATGTAGGACACACTCGCGAGCGATGCCCCGTTGAGCCAAGCTCACGGAGCATTACCGGGCCCTCCGTGTTGCCTCGTTCTCCTTCTTGCTGCCAATCAAAGCCCCTTCTTGCTGGCCTGAAATGGTCTAATGTATGCTTTTCATGATGATATTAAAGAGAGAGAGAGAGAGAGAGTGAGAGCAAGATTACCATTTATACGATAAACCCATTCCAGCCCTGCCCCAGTTTAAATTACACTGTGTTTTTCTTTTTTGATTTCCATTTTGCGCATAATGCTCTCTCTCAGCATGATTTAAGTTATATTATTAGCGTTCCTCCAGAGAATTCTCCCCCTTGCTTTTTGGGTGGGATTCCAGGCTCTGGATGCATTAGCTCGCTGTAATTGGCGAATGATCATGGGATGGTGTGTGGATTGAGAGGGAACTCATGCCACACACACACACACACACACACACACACACATGCACACACACACACACACACGTTTCTGTGTAGTAAGACTGTGGTACTGGAAGTCAATCAGGGTCCCTATCAGTCAAGCCTAATGCTTCTTCCTAGCACACTTTAATAGCTTCCTCTGCTCGTCTCCTATTCTTCTTCCACCCTGATCTGAAATCTGGTACTCTTCCTAAAGAGAGACGGCTTTGAATTTCAAATTTACAAATTATTTCCATCACCTGCCTGCCGTTTGTGAGCCAAATTTTTTTTCTCTTTTTTTTTTTTTTTTTTTTTTCCCCTCATATTTTTAAGCTTGTGATGTGGCAGACAATCAGGAGTCGAATACAGGCCAACTAAAGGCTAGACACTTGGCCAAGTGGTGGTATTGAAGCGCAGCCCTGTTTGAGCCCAGGAGCCGACACATGAATGTGTAAAATATCCTGACGCCTGGGCAGGCTGTCGCACAAAGGGCTATCACCATATTATTCAAGAGATGCCATGGAGCCTGGCCAGAGTGGAGTGTTGGAGGTGGGGGGGTGTGGGATGGGACGGGGTGCTGGGGTGGGGGCGTGTGTGGAGGAAAAAAAAAAAAAAATCGGCATGATTGTGATTTGCCATTTATAATTGGCCTACGATGCGAAATGGGCCGCAGCCAGACTTTTTTAAAAAGGCAATCTGTGGCGGTGGAGGGGCCGATGGCTCGCTAATGACAGCTAGCTTGCTACGCCCTGGGAACAGAATGGCGCTCTTGTAAGGGTAGAGCACACAAATATGTTTATCTACAGTCAGCGATGTTTGCGCAATGTAAATGACATTGTCCGCTGGTTTCGTTTTTCCCCTTTTTTTTAAATGGTTCCGGGTATAAATTGTGGATATATACAGTACAGCGCCACATGTTGCAATAAGAGTGTTTTAAAACCGTTTAACCTCAAAGCTTGTTCAGTTGTGGTTCGAGGATAGAAGGAGTGTAATATTAGTGTATAATAATAGGATATGCCTATTTGCCTGCCCATGTTTATCAATGTCGTAGCTAAATGATAGGAGTTTAGGGCAGATGCCTTTGCTAGCAATGAGGCAAGGCTAGCTATTAGCGTGGACGGCTGAAGAAAGCGGGCGGAGGGGAAGGGGAAGTTGGAGGGGTGGGGGGGTTTGGTTGCTGCCTCTGCATTGTGTGCTTGACAAAAGATAGTATTTGATAAAGGCTCCCCCTCCCCACGAGCCCACATAAATAATGAAAAGTTAATGAAGAGGTAACCTAATGATGTAATGAATATGGCAGAGCAAGGTCAAACAGAACCGGAGTGGGCCGGGCAAAACCTCGCAATGCCACTCGTCAGGGTGTGTTTGCGCGCTCGCGTGTCAACGAACACTGTGACGTACCGACTTTAATTAGTTCCATGTTCGTATGTTTGTCATATTAACTGTATAATTTCAGCGTAGTTATGCGCGTAGCTCCGCGTGGGAGTGTAAACACCAGTGTGTATGAGCGCGCGGTGTAATTTATCCGTGTGTACATGTATTCAGCATGAGCTTTTGTGCAGGATGTAGTTTTTGACCTACTGTTGGGATGTTGTGCATGCATTTGTGTGCTCTGTGTTTGTCTGTTTGTGTGTGTGTGTGTGTGTGTCTGAGGGAGAGAGAGAGAGAGATTGAGGGAGCTGGATCTGGTGTTGATGGTGATTAAAAATTGAGAGAGTTTAAATGATACCGGTGAGAGTGTGTTGGAGCCAGGTGCGATCGATAGGCCAGTCAAGCATGACATCTCCGACTCCGAGTACTTGAACACGCCGGTCCCACAAAGTATTTTTCATGCCACACTGGGACTTTTATACTGGAAGGATTCAACCCCTGTCTTTTCCATTAAAAACGATAGCATGCACGTGATTCCGTTTCATTTGACACCAATGCAAATAAAAAGAAAAGACGGGCTTTCAGTCATTCATTCTGCATGTATTAGTCAGATTATAGCTCTTCAAATGAGGCCTCATAGACGCCAAATGAAATTATTGTGTAAATAGAAATGATTCTTTAGTCCCCGCGTCAAGAGTGCTTATTTGATAGCGGCCAGGTGAGCACTTCGATCTGTTTCCCTTGGCCTGAGGTTAAGCACTACATGAGCAGCTAAGCCACAGACAACACAAACAGAGTAAACTCCATCCGCACAGCCGGTACGAGATGTAGCCCTGTTCCAGGCCCAGCCTTTTGCTTTCTCTTATACGTTCAAGTCTTCTGATGCAATCTTGTTCCTTGCCAAGCCGCTGATTTCTATAAGAACCTGCAAGACATAATGAGCACATGATAGGTAAAGTCCCAGTAGTCTTAATGCCTACAGAGAGTGTTTAGAAAGCTCCTGTGCCCTTTCTTGGATGGCTCCTCGGTGAGGGAATTTAGTTTGGCAGTGAGTAGAGTATCCAGAGAGTACAGACCCTAGAAATATCTTGAAACAGTACCAGATTCTGTCAAACACACGTTCGGCACCTAGCGCAGGGATTTTGCAGGTTTTTATCTGCTTTTCCTGAACCATTTACAGCTCCCTCCGACACATCCCCAACCCCCCCCGCCGTCCCGGCGCGGCCCCGGCCGTGATTTGTGGCACGTGTACAGATGTGTTGCTGAGAGATGGTTTAACGTGACAGCCGAGATGGGGCTGTGTCGGTCTCCGAGGCTTTATGGAGGAACTCCGCGTCTGCGTCTCGATCTCAGAGACCCCGCGAACCCACCCCTTCCGTTCTCTCAAACTCCTCGTCTCTCTACTTCACAAGCCCGAGGTCATAGGAAAATGGCACAGTGCTCCACTTAAGCTGAGGTCAGGTCCCAGAGCAGACCCGGGCCGCGTTGCCATCAGCTCCTGGCAGACAATCGCGGTTTTCTTTTTCTGTCTTGTTCGTAGATGGCGTATTGTGTCTGCAACAGGTAGTGCCGTGGTTCTGCGTGCAGGAAAAAAAAAGCAAGCGTGGAAACAAAGGATTACGGCATGTTGAACGATTGAGAGTGACAGAGAGCAGCTGGGTGGCTGGGGCGGTCATGAAAGGATGGGGGGATGTCTTTAAAGTGAAATCATTTCCTTTGCTTAATCAAAAGATGACAAGCCTGAGACTCTGAAGTCGCATCTGCATACCACAGCAGATCATGCAGCTCTTATGAAGGGGCAAGATGATGGGACAGTATCGCTCTCAGAGGTTATCAGCCTGGACAAGGCTCCTCTCAGACTAATACCCGTAGGCTCCGGCTCTGATTCGTGCATCCACCATAAGTAAAGCATCAAAGACAAGAAAAGGCTTCCACGCAAACCATCGTCTCCACCACATCTGACCGACTTCTGTTACAGAGGGTAAGGAATACAGTCGGCTTGATTGGCAGGTTAAGTGAGGGCTATAGATCGTGATTGAGTGTGGCTGGCTCACTGACTGTCCTATCCTGCCTCAGAACCCCAGACATTCCGAGTAATAATCCAAAGACTGGGCACAGTCGCTTTCTCCGCGCCTTGTCGCTCGACTTCTTCCACTTTCGGACACCTGTACAACTGAACCTTTAAAGTGAAATGTGCGCGGTGGTGCAAAGGGCTGTCTTACGGCAGAAAGCGCCGTTAAAGGACATCTGCTCCTCCATCTGATCAGTCTCGAAGCTTTTGCGTCCGTGGACGTGATTCACTTTTACTCTTGTCTTTACAAGGACATGACAAAAAAATAAATAAATAAAATCTCCCGGTGAATTTAGGAACTAGCTAAAACGACAGTAGCTATAGCGTGCATTTCTTTTATTTATTTTTTTAGAGATTTCTTCTGTAATAGAGTTATTCATGTGTCCGGTGTCTGGTCTGAAACACGAGACGCCTGACGTCTTCAGCAAGTATAGGGAGCAGATGCGCTATCGTAGGACTGCAACCCCAAAAAAGGAGAACCAGGAAGAAAAAAAGTGAAGGCCCCAAGCAGACAAGTAGAGAAATTAAACAACTCAAGCCGCTCGGACATAAATAGTTTAACCTCGGCTCCATAAATCAGGTGGTGAGCATAGACTTGGCCTAAGTTGGTCTTTCAGGTTCACACTCGTTCCTCCGTAAACATGTTTTCAACCCCCCCCCCCCTTTTCCCCCTCCCCGCCCCATCCTCATTCCCACCCCGGCGTCGTGATTCATCCAAAAAGTCCTAATCAAAAACAATAACCAGTTGAAAGCGTAAACGTTTCAAAACGTCCCGGAGAAGTATGAAATAATAATCTGTGTGTGGCCGAGCAAATGCTGAGAACGCAAACATTTCACAACATACTGTAGTTGTTTAAATAAAGGCCTTGGCATCGATGGCTGAGAGATAGGACATGCAGCGTTAATTACACTCGCTCATAAAAATAAACCAGCGTTATAAAATATGACTCTCCATACTAGGGAGCTTAACCTATAAAATGGCAGTGAGGTGTGTTCCTCAGATGTGCAAGAGGATGTATTGTTTGGAGAAAAAACACAACAAGCTCGGATGAGAGATGGAGAAAAAAAAAAAGTGGAACGGAGGGAGGGCGAAAAAAAAAAGGCTTCTACAGTCAACAAAGAGTGCAGTGTTTACTCAGAATTTAAAGACTTGAATTTTTTCCCTTCACCATTGTGTGGCATCAGCATGCGAAAATAGGCCAGTTAAGCGCACGTTTATTATTCTTAGAGCACGAGCAGAGTAAAGAGTAATACGCTCATGTCCTGTACGGCAGCGAGCCTCGCAGATGCAGATGTTCAGCCCGGGCTCTCACGTATATACACTACTTTGTGAGAAAGGTTATTTTGTTTGGATGAACGGGTTATTTTTCCATAACCGTGGACTTCACTGCAGGGTGGCCCATTTTTTCTCACGCGCATTTTTCATCATGTCCTCCATCGCCCTAACGCCAGGTCGACAAATTCCAGCCGTCGAATGTCAAGTGATGTCACCTTTCCACAGTCCAGCCCAATCCGCCACATCACAACACGTTTCCATGAGGCACGCGTTCAACACGCGTCCACAACCCCAGTCTGCATCTGTCCTGGAAAATCAGTCACCCAGTCACTGCTCTGATCATGAACACTAGTCAGGTTACAGTACCTCTGTTTAACATTACACTTGAAAAAAAAAAGAAAGAAAAAAAGCGAAGAAGCATGGAAGTGGTTAGAGTCAATGCAACCATGACAACCCCTTAAATATGAGTGGAGGCATGCAGTTTTGAATAAATGTTTGTATACATTTTTTTGTACGTCTTGGAGTGCGCGCATGGTGGATGAACTGTGCTTAAAGACATCTGGATGCGATGAAATACCATTTGTCTAAACAAAAAGGAGCTCCACTCTCGGGTGCGTGGAAAGCCACCCAAAGCGTGCGCTGTGTCTCGCTACATACTTGGGTGATGTTTTCAATAGGACCGTGTTGACAAATATACAAATATTTCGCTACAACACAATTAATGTTTTTTATTTTTTTTTTTTTAATTATAATACGACGAGCAAGGAACAAGCTCAAAAGAACAAGAGCATTATGGTATTCTTTGAATATTTGGGAAATTTTTTTTCAGAGATATCACTTCAAGGGCTCTTGACCCAAAATGATCATGTCATGTAACCATGGTAACCATGATGACAGTGGCAGATTCTTTCACAAACATGGGTGTGAGCATGATATTGTAGTAATTGTGAACTTTAATATTTCATGCACAGACTTTATATAAACGACTGTTGGTGTTCCTCATGACTCATCCATATGGAATAAAAAAAAAAGGGGGGGAAAAAAAAACGTTGATGTTTATAGTCCTGAGATAATTGATATAATATGTTTCCCCTTTTTCTTGCACGAACGTATAGTTTTAATGGTAGAGCATTTACGCACTTCCATTATTTAGCCGGCCACAGCGAATACATGTGTGAATAATAGACCATCTAAATGTAAACTACTTCTAGAGGCTTTATGGCATATTAATTAGCATTTTTAATCAGCAACTGTTGATGAAGGCTAGGACAATGGCGAAGAGGCAAAGAGAGAGAGAGAGAGAGAGATACAGAATAGGATGAGGATGAAGACCTTTTATATATAAAAAAAAATAAAAAATAGAAAAAAAAAAGAAAGAGGGGTGGGCATGTGCGTCTAAGAGACACCTATAGATTTATCAGTTTCTTAATTCCATTTAAACAAACAGTCCGGCCGTCTGAGAAAAGCGACGAGGGGACATGACTAGGATAATAAGCATCATGGAAGATAATCAGATTTCTAAGAGGAATTGATTGTTGGTCTGGCTGAAGGAGCAGAAGAGCGGTTGACAATAAGCTGAAATTTAAGTGTTAATTTTTATGCTAATCCGCTGGCATCTCCATGTGATGCAATTTGGTTGCCCGTGCCGCAGATATGAAATTGTCCTGCTCACAGAGAAAATGTCAGCTTGCCAGACCCTGAAAGCTTGTAATTTATTAGGTATGTTTCTATTAGTATGTGTCACAGTTGTTAGCGAAGCCACTCTCACGCTCCCTGCCTCTCTTATGCACTTGCACACATGTACTCACATGCACACACACACACTCATACAAACACACACACACACACATGTATATATATAT
>JAQQZT010000023.1:8992407-9003142 GCA_030068275.1 Clarias platycephalus
ACTCACTTACTCACTCACTTGCTTTGTCATTCACTTAGTCACTCATTGTTTCACTCTCACATTACTTTTGTTACTCACTCACACTCATTCGCTCACTTTGTCATTTTACTCAGTCATTCACTCACTCACTTGCTTTGCCATTCTCTCAGTCACTCACACACTCAGTCACTCATGTACATGCTCACTCACTCACTCACTCACTCATTCAAACGCTCGCTCGCTCACTCACTCACTCACTCACACACTTATTCACTCACTCACACACCCACTCACACGCTCATTCACTCACTCACTCATTCACACGCTCATTCACTCACTCATACGCTCATTCACACGCTCACTCACTTGCTCGCTCACACGCTTATTCACTCACACATTCACTCACTCACACACTCACTCACACACTTATTCACTCACTCACACACCCACTCACACGCTCATTCACTCACTCACTCATTCACACGCTCATTCACTCACTCATACGCTCATTCACACGCTCACTCACTTGCTCGCTCACACGCTTATTCACTCACACATTCACTCACTCACACACTCACTCAGTCATTCACACGCTCACTCCCTCACTCACTCACTCACTCCGTCCTAGATGTCAGCCATGTCTGCTTTCGAGGACCTTCTAATGGCATTGACAGGTACCAGGTTCAGTTGTGAGACAGAGAGAAACAGAGAGAGAGAGAGAGAGAGATTGTTAAGGGACCTAAGGGAGGACGTGTCCGTCCCCAATCGTCTTCCACATCATCTGTGTGTGACAGCAGCTGTGTAATTGATATATATGGGCCCAGTTGTCTCTTCAGCCCTTCCATGTTAAGGTCAACTTATCTACATATCACTGCCGATTTCTCCACTCCCATTCTTTTTTTTCTGTACAGATATTGACTGCCTGGTGAGAAATAAGAATTGAGGAAAGTGAGGTTGAAAAAAAAAGAAAGAAGAAGAAGCTCTGCGAAAGAAGCGCCTTTATTCCCGAGCCTAACCCTTGCCTGTTATCAAAGTAACTTCCAGCTTATTAGTGACAAAGGGCCTTTTTCTCCGACTCCCCCCTCCTTCCTCCTTTGTGCAGGCCATGTTCGCCAGCGCTTCCTGAATTAAACTGCTGGCTTCCTGTTCTTTTATATGCATGGCCACATCTGGGGGAGCTTGCTCGCAGCCCCGCTGCTTAATAACAATCACCTTCCCTTTCACTCGGCCCTGATTGTTTCTAATTCACTCTGACAGATAGTGGCTGACAAGCCGCCCGCGCCTCCTCCCTCCGTGACCCCGACTCAGTCACCGCACTTATACCGCCTGTCATTTTTAATATTTGATTTCACTTTTAAAGTTATGTGTTTTAGCCCGATGATGAAATCAGTGCTTAAACCCCGATGCAAAATGGAGCGCCACTCTGCTTTTCTCGCACTCTTTCATATTCAGCCTCCTCCACTCGCTCGTGCTCTTTCGTCTTCGCTTTTTTTTATTTCTTTCTCCGTGACAATGGAACGCAAAGGTGGTTGAAATGCCACGCACGATCATATCGAGTCGTCGCTACTATTTTTGTTTATCCCGGTGAAAAATAAATAAATAAACGCCGTCCCCGGTGTCGTACCAGACCCTCGACTTTGGCTCGTCCAGATGTTAGGATCCCGAGACGCAGACTGACTACAATACGGAGCAAGCATTTCATTCAACAATTATTTACCACCGGCCCCAGGCACACACAGGTTTATGAGTTTGCACCGGCCCGCTCTTAATTGATCCCCCATTACAGCCAAGTATGCGCAATATGTATATCCAGTATAGGCCCAGCACCAGATCGTTGTAGAAATGAATGGATACATCGACAGGTAGATGGATGGCATATGGTGAGAAATCCATCCACTTATTCAATAAAAGCAGAACCTGAGTTTGACTGAAAATAAGCAATTTAGTTAGTCAATTCAGTGACGGCTCCTCAAGTGCAGCGTTAAGAGACTTGCTAATGCAGTTTAATTTCTTTGTGATGTCTACAATGAATGGCAAGGAGAAACTGAAACATAGCGGGATAAAGAAGGCAGTAATGAATGAGAAATTCTCTCTTGGTGGATTCCATTTTTATTACATCTAAAAACCTAATTTTTCCAAAATATATATATATAAAAAAACCTGACTTTGATAAAATGCTCAGTGTTTTTTTTTTTTTTTTTTTAAACTCAATATATTTTTTATTTTTTATTTTTTTTTAACGACAAATGTGCGAAATTTTCTAGATACATGTTAAAGTTTAATCTTGGATTAAATTAAACTCTCAATAAGGATAACCCCATTAACATTCCCTTCATGTGTAGCACTGATTATAATTGGTGCACATTCAAAAAATAAAAATCCTGCAGTTTGGAGATGATTCAGACTCGACTTTCCTAGCGTGTTTTGGTGGCTTAACTCTTCAGAGATACAGTACCGTCGTAATCGCACGCTAAAGGTTCGTCTCGTTCAAACGCAAATCAATAGAACTGCAGTTTCGACTCAGTCAAAACGCACACGCTCTATGAGTTTGCGAGTGTGCCTTGGGTGTGCCTCAGTCCAATATTAATATTATTTTTGATTTTTTTTTCCCCTGCTTTTTTCTTCTTCTTTTTGAATGACAAAAACAGAACTAATTGGAGTACCGCTGCATGTTTTTACTAAAGGCACAATTTAATTACATTTGAACTGGGAACGAATATTTTGGGGAGCATGGTATGTTCGTTCAAATAAATGGAGCGAACGAAAAAGCAATATTTGTTTTGCTTTGATTAGCAAATCATCAGGGTAATTTGTTAAGAGAAGGACAGAAAATCTCTGGCCGGAACTCCGACTTCAGGTCTCCTTTAGTCCTGCGATTCCCGAAGGTACTGATGTCCCATAGCGTAGCGTGTTTCCCCCCCCCCACCTCTTAAATCTTAATGAACTGTGGCCCGAGGGTCTGGGCCTACAGACCGTATTCGCTTGCCTGTAACCTCTTCAGGCTTTTTTTGGTGGCACTGCTGACAAATACTTGATTAATAACTTTCTAAATAATGTAAAGAGTATTGCTGTCTCCGAGGTTGTATTAATAAACATGAATGAATTTATTTGACTTTAACAAAGCATGATTAATGCACATTAGCCTGCGTATTGCTCATTCTAGCGATCCTTTCCCCTCTTCTGCACCCTAAAAAAAACAAAAAAAAAAAACAACCCATCACCATTAAATATTTATGGCATAATATTAATGGTTTTGTAAAGAAAATATCAAGTTAATAATCCTCTGATTAGCAACTGATTAACCTTTTTATTAAACACGTGATCCATGCATCGTTGACTCAGGATGTGTCGCCCAAGTGGGCTGTGGAATAATTATTTTTGTGTATTTTCTAATTGCAAAAACTGCACGGTTGAACTGCTTTTCTGTTTTATTTCTCTTTTTATACATGCTCAGTCAGAGATCACATCACACAACACCCCCCCCCCCCCTCCTCCTCCTCCTCCTCCACCTCCCCTCCCAAGCTTCCCTACACACAATCACACAAACTCTCTCACACACACACACACACAAGTACACAACAACAGTAAGATTTGTCTGAAGGGCTAAATATAGTGGCAAATTTTTTTGAGGACAATAGGTTTTGATTCATTTTTCCGTTTCATTCCTGCACGCAAAAGAAAGCACACAGCGCTGAAAGACGAGCTCTGCTCATCCCCGTGCCATTGTGTGTATTTTTAGGTTTCGCCCAGTGTCCGTTCAAACACAATTAAGCTTATGTTACACACGTGCCAGGAATGACATCATCCTTGATAAAGACAAGAAAACGTGGAGAAAACTATCATTTGTCAGACAGGTGGAAACGGCCACGGAATAGGAATATTTTATGCAGGATTTAATTATGTTTGCTTTATTGCTCATTCTTCAGATGTAATATTTAACCCTTAAGAGTTGACTGCGGCAAGAAAGATCATGTCTCGCACATTGCTAAATAATTTAGCAGACCCAGATTCATGGCTTGGAAAATTTCATAATTACGATTGTGGATTCGCAGTTTAGCAGTCGAGAAAAAATGTGTTGTTTAGATCGATAACACGCAGCTCGATAGGAATTTCACTTATTCGTTGTGGAGGTTTCAAGGGAGACATCGGTTATACCTTTAAAAAACATGGGTCAGGGGTGGCTCAGTGGTTCAGGCTTTGGAGTATGGCTTGGAAGGTTTCAGGTTCAATTCCCACGACCACCAAAGTTGGGCCCTTGAGCAAGGCCCTTGACCCTCAAATGTATAATGAGATAAAATGTAAGTCACTCTTGATAAAGATGTCTCCTAAATGTAAAAAAACAGCATTACAGCTTTGACGAACAAGTGCTGGAAACTTTAAAGCACTTTTCTAAGTCGCTCTGGATTGCCCCAAAAATACAAGGTGACCCCTAATGTTTTTTTTTTTTTAAACCTACTTACTTTACTCCAGTATGTAGATCATCCACTTTAGGTCATCCTGACAAGCCAAGCTAAGACCTGAATATCTCATTATGGAGAAAAAAAAAAAAAAAACCATAATTCATAATGTATTTTATCCCATCCCCCCTGCAATGTATTGTGCTGCTTTTTCTTTAGCAAGCAGAATTTATCAAAGGCCAGAGTATTGGGAAAGACAGCAGCAACAATAGAGGCCTTTGTGAGGGGACTTTGTGAGGGGATAAGGGCGTTGTGGACACTTGTTGTTTTTTTCCACGCCTGGTCTTATGATGGATTGGTACACATTCAGTAGGGTGTCTTTGTCCCCTTTTGCTGTACCTCTCTCTCTCTCACTTTCTCTTTCTTTTTTTTTTTATTAATTTACTTAAGTCCGAAGAATGATCTCACCTTCTGTGACTTTCTGCTCACCCTGTGTCTCAGTCACATCCAGAAGAGTCTCCGTCTCTCTCTCTCTCCCTCTCTCTCCGTCTCTCTTTCAAGCACAACCCTTTAATGCCCTTATTCCTTTTTCTTTTCTTCATCTCTCTCGTTCTCCATTTCTATACAAACTGGTCACCCTGGGAATCCTCTCATTCAAAGCACACACCCTTCCAAAAACAATTATCTTTGAACTTGCTTTTAGTGCTGTTTGTCCTAATTACAGATCATTTTCTCTGTCACATTTCTACTTTTATTGCCGTTTTGCCCTGAATGTTGATCCTATTGAGGTTCAACCTTATTTTACTTGCTGCAACACCCCTAAGACCTGGATTCATCTCATATTCCCCTGTGCGTCTGTCTCTCTCTCTCTCTCTGTGTGTCTCCGTCTCTGTCTCTATCTTTTTTTTAACATGATTTTTTTTCTCCTTCTTCTTCTTTTTTTTCTTTTTCTTTTTTAAATATCTGTTTCAACTGGAATTAGACTTGAAATACAGTCGTCCTAATTTTATGGTAATATAGTATGGCTTAATGTGCATGTTCGAGGTAGGGCGACTACACGCCTGCGAGAGCATGCATTCTTGTCTTCGCACTGAGGTATGAGATGCTTTAGGCCATGCTAACTACACTGCCACAGGGGAACGCTGATGTATTTATAGTGTGCTGCTACAGAGGTGGACTTTATGTAATTAAAACCCCATGAAGGTGCTTAATACCTTCCTTTTCCTGCCTTTGTCCAATCATAATCTACTCCACCTCTCTCTTTTAACTGTAACACAAACTCACATGCGCGTACGCGTACACACACAGACACACACAGACACACACACACACAGACACACACACACACACACACACACACACACACACACGACAAGCATGCATGCTCCTAAGCCTCTTAGGAATCCGATTCAGCATGCACACACAACATGCGCTGGAGTTGCGCGGAGAGGTTTAGACATGGTGCAGGACTTTTTTCAATTAGAAACAGTTTGCGTGCTGGCTGATACCATCGCGGTGCAGCGAGACGGGTCACTGGCAGCCGATGGGATTAAAATCATGCGCAGGTTCTGCCGGAGTAGAGGCACACAAAACACCCAAGCAGCCGACCCCGCTCCCCCGTCCCCGCTCCCCCGTCCCCGCTCCCCCGTCCCCGCGCCCCGTCCCTGCTCCCTGTTCCCACAGTAAACCTCACTCAATTAGACACCGTCTTACAGCCAGCTGTGCATGACAACCTGGGAAAGTCGATATACAGTATGAAGTTCAAGAGTTTATATCTTCATATCTTTTTCTTTTTTCTTCTTTTTTTTTTTTCATCCGCCATCATTACATTATTTCTCATTGCACTGTAGTAATACAGAGTGTCACATAACTAGTGCCATGCTGTTGACACAATTGACACATAGTTTTTAGTGCAAAAGTTAACACCCCTCATTATCAGAAGATGAGAAAATCTCTATTTTACAATTTATGTGTAAAACATTCACAGATTAAATGAGTGCGTATCTAAGATCCACCGAATCCAAACATCACTCAAAATCAGGAGAAATTATTTTCCAAATGGTTCTTTTACTTTCCAAAGTGTATTTTAAATAATAATAATAATAATAATAATAATAATAATATAATAATACGTATTATACTGTACATATTCATATATAACAGTTTTCTTACACACGTGTACGATGCTCCTTCTGCAACCAGGCCTGTGTTGTTACTTAACCAAATCTAAACTAGATTGCAATCTAGCTAAAATTACAAGCTAGATAATGACAATTTGCATAAAAATAATACATGCACTAAAATGAGTTCATGTTAAAGCGATGAAATCACACTTCTACTGTACATATGAAATATCCCACCACAGCACCTACACCGGGGGTTGTTGCAGAAAAATGAGATCCACCTTTTAATATGCATTTTGGGAATATATTAACATTTAGGGTGGCACGCTGGCGCAGCAGGTAGCGTGCAACCTCAGAGCTTCAGGATCCCCACTTGATCCTGAGCCTGGGTTACTATCTCGAGTTTCTCATGTTCTCCTTGTCTCCTTTTTTCCCCCCTTATAATTATTTATGTTAGTAGTTAATACATATATGGTTATATTTCACTGCAAAACACAATAAACAAGACCTTCACCCAGACAATATAAATTCCTCAGACACATAAAATCGTCTGGAAGAAAAAGGCGATCAAATCAGTTCTGTCGGTCACATGTTGAGTTCTGGCCAGCTGAATTAAATGCATTTCTAAATGCAGGGGTTTCTAGGGAATTTTAAAGATTTACAGTTTTACAAGTACAGACCTTTATGACAAGGTGCTGTTGTTAACTACTGAATTACTGGTACAGAACTGAAACTGATACTGGTAGAGGAGGAGGATGCTTATGATGCATTGCTGAAGTCTTTGCATGGGTTTTGATCTTTCTTATGATCTTTGTCATTTAAAAGGTTTAGTGTGCAAAGCTCACTGTTTTTTTTTTTTTTTTTTTTTTTTGTTGCTTGTTTCAGTTTGCTGCCGGATGACTCAATACAAAATCGCAACCAAAGGATGCTTTATTTATTTATTTTAGTTAAAATATATAAAAAATCATTACTGGTATAAAGTTGCATATTTACATTGCAACAAACGCGACTGCAGGCTGATTTCTCCATTTTGGCCCAATATGGATGTATCGCGTTTTGCTAAATAAAAACCAAAATCTCAGTGAAACCCATCATACTGTACTGTACACGTGACCGGACTTTGTCAGTAAAGACGCGAGTGTGTTTTCTAGGGCACAAATGGATGATACACAGAAAAGATTCTGAATACTGGCCCACATTTTGTTTTGTAAGCACAGATGGACGAAAAGAAAACATAAAACTGGATTTAGTGTTTTTTTTTTTTTTTTTTTTAATTTATCGTTTGTTCATTATTTATTGTTGTAATCTCCGTATGTCCTCAAAAGATGAAACATTGTTAACACACGCAAGTACATGACAATCTTCCGTTTATGCTCCTTCTGCAGTGACACACGGTACCGCTGATTTGACGTGTGCTGTAAAAGCGGTTTGTGATACTTCAGGTGTGTATGTGTGTGTGTGTGTGTGTGTGGCTTTGTTGTTTCTCTCTTTATTAGCACAGTTGTTTGCTGACAGTCCTCAATAGGCCCTTTGTTGATCCAAATCCCTGTCTTAATGAGTCATTATTGTGTATTTGCTTTCTTTCAGACCTATTTGTCAGTTTGACAGCGTGTCTTGTGATTATCCTTATGTTGATTCCATAGATGTCTGGTCTAGCCAAGCAACTATTTGCAAAAATCAAAGTGCATAGAGTTTGGGGCAGGCAGCCCCCTCGTTCCTCTTCTCCTCCTCTTCCCTGGAGCGTAGCGGCTTCTTCCTCAGCAGGGGGAAAGATGGAACGGCTGTGCAAAAGGACTAGTACCTGTCAGCAGTTACTCAAAATAATTGGTAAAGGACTGCGGTGGGATGGAGAGGGCTCTCTCTTCTCCTCCTCTGTTTGATGAATATTTGAAATCACCGAGCAATCTTTTGGAGCTGAGTGCAGAGAATCCGGAAAGTCAGGGAGGAGAAGAGCACACTGAGTGGCTTTGAGGGAACACGATAGTTGTAGTATTGTGTTGCAGGTACGGTGATAAGAAGATAAATGGACCTGGTGTTGCTCAACAGTATGGGTCCTATAGAGTGAACGGCTTTTTGAATAATGAGAGCAAATTATTACCCACCCTTAGGATAAAATGAAGACGAATGTGTAATGTAAACAAAAAGTGTAATTTTTTTTTTTTACAAAGGTTTCAAAATTTAAATTTAAAACCCAACTCTTTGCTTTCTATCTCTAAGCAGCTTTGGGATCTTCTCTCTTGTAATACATGCACCCCAGGCCTGACATCTCTGTTCTAACTTGGCTCGAGCGCTCGTCTACTCTTCTCCCATTATTCACGCCATATCCGTTTGAACTCTGAAGTATCCTTTTTTTCCTTTTTTTTCTCCCACTCAGAACCCTTCGTACACAATTCCACATCCATATACTGTAAGAAAGGCGGTAAACACGCACTTGACACTCTTACAGATCACACTTCCATTATCAGCCTTTCATTGTCCATACACATTAAGATCCCTCCTCCCTTTATAATTTTGAAACAATGCCATGGAAAGTTCACTCAGATAATTACTCCGCGGACAAAATGTGCTTTAACTTTGGGGAATCTTCGTTTCCTGCCAATTTGAGGAGCGCCATTGGGCTCTGTTTGTCTCATAATGGATGGTATTCATCTTCATCTTGCTCTTATGCTCGACTCCAACTCACTTTACACCATAGTCAATTAAACCCCTCTGGCCCCATCTGGGCATAAAGGGATATATAACTCCTCTGACATTTGGCCATAGCCGTATTAGGCACACCCAGAGCACACACAGAGCGCACTCCATTAGCACTTTTAAAGAGCGCAGAACTGATGTGAGTCGCAGAGGGGTTGAAACTTTACATATGGACCCCTATTTTGTGACTAAGACCCTTGGTAATCTATCGACATAATGGTACTGTAGTTTTATACATCTACACACAGAAGGCCAACTAGGAGACTTTTTATCTCTTCTCATCGTCTATTTCTGGTGTAGACTAACGTTATCCAAAATGATGAAAGGCTGGCGTAGGTAAACGGGTTCACAGACGAGTTCACGGACAAGGCCAAGAGATCCTGATCTTCTGAAAGTCTGGCATGCAGTCTCTCTCTGCGGTCTCTGGTGGAAAGCAGGATTTACGGGGTAAGGGAGGTTCAACCGGGCTATTTCAATCCTAATGCCTGTGACTGGGGAACTCAGATAGGGAGTGTGGGGTAATGAAGCATGAGAAGCACATCCTCCCTCGCTAGAGCCACGCTCCTCCAGGTCGGCGCGGCTCGGACTCGCAGGGTCGCGTTCAGCCCGCGCGGCCGAACCACTCAAGGTGTGAAAGTGTTCCCCGAGGCCCGAAACCACTTTGCCAGTGGAATGCTGAGTCACTAGAGGAACTCGGTACGGGTGGACAAGTTCGGAAATACAGTACCGGAGAGTAACACCGGAGATACGAGCATAAAAAGAAATGAAGCTGGTTGATCACGGTAAATTATTGACTCGTGTTGGTTGAAAGTTGAAGTTTACGTCTAACTCTCAAGTCAATAACAGCTTTATGATCTTCGCGAAAGTTCTCAACCGACACCATTTTGGGGATTTCTTTTTTTTTTTTTTGCGAGGTTGGTTTTATTGGCACGCAGCCTTCCAGAAGCATTTCGCATAGATTTCCTTTCAAATGAGACATTCCGAGAGTTTTATGCGGACATTATCATCCCAATATTTGTTAAAAGAACGACTGTGGCATTCTGATTTATTTATCTCTTCCCGGGTTGTATGAGGAGACAGAAAAATCCTAGATCTTGTGCAGAATGGTGGATCTATAATTCATGAAAGCTAATGCATTGTTTCTGTTGCTTTATATCATATCTCCTTCACCTCCCCCCACCCGCACCCCCCTTCTCCCTGCCAGCATATTACTTGGCAAAGGTTGGCAATAATACCAGTATTGAAATGAGAAGTTTGAAAGACGCATGGCTCTTTTTTTATGCGTGTGTGTAAACTGATTTGAATCACACATTGGGGGCTTACAGAACGGAGCTCTAAATGTTAAATGGGGGTTGAAGTCTGCCTGAACTAATTTGTAGAGCTTTGCACCATGTTGACATTTAAATGTGATAAGAATAGAAAACTGTATGTCGACCTATTTTGAAGATGCTTTCGGAATACATCCGCATCAGCCGCGGTCTATAATTAATAAAAAAAGACAGCGTATACCCCCCCCCCGCCGCCCGGCCCGGCTGGCGCCTC
>JAQQZT010000023.1:9003167-9018599 GCA_030068275.1 Clarias platycephalus
GCCCCTTCTTCCGACTCAGTAGGATGAAGGGACGAAGAAAAAATAAATAAAAGAGGAGTAAAATATGAGCGGGGAGGGAATTAAGGGGGAAGTGGATAGCGCGCACCTGGGTTTGAAGGGGGGAGAGATTGCATCGGCTGGCTGCTGTGCTATCACATTACCGCCATCCAGCCTGTGTGTCTGTGAGAGCAAGCGGCGAGGAGAGGGACCTCGCCAAATCAGCATGCAAATAACGCCACATTGTTAACTTAATCAGATGCAGGAGAGAAAATATGGAGAGGGAGGTGGGGAAGAGAAGGAGAGAGAGAGAGAGAGAGAGAGATGGAGAGAAAGGAGGAGGGGTGCACAAACAAGAATCAGGGTCTTCTGAAATGGCGGAGGGTGAGACAGATTAAGCCTCTCTATGTACGTAGATGATGTAGGCAGGGTGGCAGTGTTAGCCCCTTGGGCTGGTAAATTGTGTGTGCTTGTGTGTATGTGTGTGAGAGAGATAGAGAGAGAGAGAGAGAGAGAGAGAGAGAGGTTCGCCTACTTTTGTCAGAAGCCGGAGCTGATGAAGTCCCTTTCCAGAGCTACCTGAAGTGTCTCAGGCAGCAGTTTAGCAGCAATAACACTTTAACCCAGTCGTACTGAATACCTCCGCTCTTCTCCACCTGTGCCATCACTTAAGCCATGGACTCCATCCAATGTAGCGAATACTACAAATTCCTCCTCTCCTAATCTCAATTCTATTCAACAGTAAATGTTTTTTTCTCTCTCTGTTTCTTCCCAAACAAGCGGCGGATTTATGGTGACTGTACTGTAATTAATCTCGGCATGAGCTGTATAAACAACCTATAAAATCCTCCCATCTGTGGAGCTTCCAGACACTGGGAGTGTGCGCAGGGGTCACGACCTATACAGCCTCATGCACAGGGGTTAGCGCTGTTAAACATGCTAGATGGCATGTGCAGCCATGGCAACACACTCGACATGCTAACATGGCGGTCATAACATGAACAGAACGGAGGACATGGGAAACAGGTGTCTGTCTGCCTGCCTGTCTGTCTGTCTGTCTGCCTGTCTGTCTCACTCCGCACCTTCTATCTTGTGTTTCTACTTTGTACAGCAGCTGTGACAGTGGCCTTTGAAAGAGGATGAGTAAGTGATCATGTTCAAGGTCAAACTGGGCAGCAAGCAATGATAAAAATGTGGGGAGAGAGAGAGAGAGAGAGAGAGAGGAAAATAAAGTGAGGAGAGATATCTGGATTCCTGCTTTGTGGCCAAACCTGCCTTGATTTCTCTCCTCACTTTATTCTCTCTCTCTCTCTCTCTCTCTCTCTCTCTTGCACGCTACCTGAAGGCCAGTGCAGTGGGCACCTTGTGGCACGATGGTATTTCCAGGTCGAATCGACTCTTGCTTTAGAAACATGTTAGCTCGTGCCAAGATCGTCTCCGTCTGAGAATGTTTATAGATCTCGGTTAAGCACCTGCCCACAAATAAAATCCTAGAGTAGATTTCACATAATCGCTGTCGACCATATCATAGGCTCGAGTGTGTAGTGCAGCTCTTTATTTCTTCCTCCTTCTTGCTGTTCACCCGTCCTGGAATAAGCAGCCACACCATTTCCGACAAAGAGCGATAAGTAAACACGGACCTTTCAAGCCCTGCTCTCCCTCAGGTCCTCCACCCTGTTGGTTCCTCCAGAGACTCTTTGATCGCTTACACTAAAACTCAACTTGCTCTTAACACGTTCTTTACATCATCCACTCATCTTCTTAACTGTACTGTACAAGTGATGACTGACGGATACGAACGTTATGACTAATGCTAAACCGTATGGAGAGGAGAAAAAAAAACAAAATGTTGCATTATCATTTGGCCTTGGTACAACTCGCAGCTGCAAACAATAGTGGTGCAAAAATATTGTAACATATGCAAAGAATTGCTAGCATTTCCACTGAAGTCTGACTTCCTGATGGTTTTGATAAGATTACAGGCTTTTCTTAAACAGGATGTGCCTTTTAAAAAGCATGCTTTATGGACATACCCAGAACAGTTGCATAACGGGCGTGACAGAGAGCTTCTCTTCGAAATGAAACTTTCAGATTCGCCTTTGGGTGGTGGGGGGCGTTTGGGTTTATTAAAAAGTGACGGCACGAAGCGGATCCGACACCGCCCGTATTAAAAAAAGACATGCAGCGGTTCAATATTTAAAAAGCCCATTTGTCATGACAGAAGCGCTTTTTCAGTCAAGAGCATATGGCAGCTCTACCTGTTTATAGTCTTGTCTTTTCTTATCGTCTTTCATGTACTGTAAGGAGAGGGGAAAAAAAAAAGAAAGAAAAACGAACGAGACAAAAAAAGAAACGATTTTTCAAAAGACACTGAAGAATCATTCAATTAATAGCGGCGTGATGTAAAATAATTACTCGACTTGCCTTCCATAATGAGTACCTCTAATTAGCCATACATTTGTTTTGTGACTCGAGTTATGAAGAGCTAGTGAGTACATGGAAGTACTGTAGCAGCAGATCTTTTTTTTTTTTCTTTTCCCTCAGTATCACTCTTTCTTTTCTCTGTTTCAGTTGTGCATACGTCTAACTGCCTGAAGACACAATTTAGAGCCCATGTATGCACACAAGCTGTAGTAAATAGTGTAGCGTGTTAAGGAGATTTGTTCTCTCTGTCTGTCTCTCTCTCTCTCTCTCTCTCTCTCTCTCTCCCACATGCTTTTATTTTAATTAGCCATGCAACAATTAAAAGATTCACAAACTAAATTGAACCTTGTCTCCCTCTCCTCCCGACTTGATTTCACCACCTGTCAAAACAACACCCCTTGTTGAAGTCATTATGCAAAACTCATACGAACAGAATCAGCATGGGCGAAAAGAAAGCAGCAATTATTTCTGATATTCACTTATTCAGGGGTTATACTGACATTTGAAGGTTTCGGGAAAGGTAAGCTATGTTTGCCACTACCTGCAAGGGAACGCACATGTTACAAACGGGCTTTAAAAAAAAAACAAGAAGAGGAATCGAACAGATATCACAACAAGGCAACCATTTACATTAGATTCGCACTCGTCCGAACCGATTCAGAATCCTGTTCAACGCGGGCTCACGCTTTCAGACTCACACTGTGAATCAAAAAGATGTTTTTCTTTTATGACTTAGCACATATCTACACATGGTTCATCAGGTTTATCTCACTAGTAAAGCTTGATTTTGTGTCGTGTGCGCATTTTTAAACATCCAAGGATGTAGCTAGATTCCATTTGGGTGGCGCGGTGGTTTAGGTGTTAGCTCCATCACCTTGTACTTCCAGGGTTCGGGTTCGATTCCTGCTTCGCTTTGGCATTTTTCCGGCACTCATTTAAAAAAAAAACTACGACTCAATTTACTGCAGCTCATGACTCCAGTGTGTGAGAGATTTCAAACAGTTCAAACTGTTATCGTAATATGAAAAAGAATTAGTATCAGCATTCGATAATTGTCTTGAACAGTAAGAATGCAATCAAAGACACTAACAGTGCCACATGGGGCTAGTGTATACTGCCCTGAGTGATTACAGTGGTATTGCATGATACATGGTGTTCATTTCTGAGGACCTCCATAAGTGATGCTGCAAAGGACTACACGCAGTCGTCTTGTGTAATTGCAGCTACCGTAATGTGAAACCATAAGAAACGGGGCAAATACTAAATTCATCTATACTTCACCTTAATCTAAACCATACTGTATATAACGTCTTATTCAAATCGATCTGTGTGTACAGTATAGTCATGAAAAAGCCATGGTTGTCCTAGCTACTGTAGGATCGCTTGGATAACCAAACTAGGTCTAGAGGATGGCTGACCCCTGCCCTCTGTTTTCCCGCAGGTTCTTTTAGTGATTTTATCAGATTTGATCTGACACACGAACCTCACTCACTCATTGTGCATACAGGAGACTTAGGGCATGGACACACACTTCAGGCAATTTGGGAACGCCAATCAGCCTAATCTGCATGTCTTTGGACTGTGGGAAGAAACCAGAGTACCCAGATGAAACCCATCAAGAACATGCAAACGAACTCGAGGCGGGAATCGAACCCATGACCTGGTGGTGCAAGGTGACAGTGCTAACCACCAAGGCACCGTGTAGTCCAAGCCTATGTAGGGTTTCTCTTTCTGGTCCTCTTATATACAGTACAAGTATGTCTTATTCGTGTTCAACAGAGTTAGTTCATGTGTTTTTTTTTTTTTTTTTTTCTTCCATTTTTTTGGACAGGAAAACTTGCAATCAAGCGCAGTGTGAAACTATGACTCTTCTATTAATCAGAGAAAACAGTAAACACGTGTATTCATTACATGTTTGTATGTGAGATGAACACCTTTTGGAAGCACCCCACACATCTTCATTTCAAGACCCCCACCAACACTCCTCTCCAGCCTGCTGTCTGCTTAACAAATGCTCAAAGTTATTAATCTTCCTCCCTACACACAGCGTAAAATCTACAGGCAGGAGTCCCCACACACTGCTGTGAATACCGTTGCACAACACAGACGCGCACACACACACACACACACACACACACACACACACACACACACACACACACACATGCACACACAGTACATCTGCTGTACTTCAGGATAACACTGTGAATAGATAGCATAAAGGGATGCTTTGAGCTTTTGACCGGCGTAAGATGATGATGACGATGATGATGCGGCGAAGCAGCACAATGAACTGTGGGAATTCTCTGGTCTCCCATTGATCTCGCCTCCCCTGGCATCCCAACAAGCCTGTCTGACATAGGGATGAAAAGAGCAGCATTTTTCTCTCTTTTCTTCCTCCTCTCCTTTTTTTTCTTCTTTCCCGTAGCCTCATACTGATCTGTAGAGATGAGCTGAAAGCTGAACTACCTGTTGAAAAGTTCTCTTAAGACCTCCTCAATGATATATTGTGTAAAGCAGAAAGAGCAAAAGAGAGAGAGAGAGAGAGAGAGAGAGAGATAGTGATAGATGGAGAGGGAGAGAGTTATGAGAAATGAGAAGGAGGGTCGGGGGGTAAAGCAAAGAGAATAAGGTTACCCAAGCCAAATATATTCACGAGTGTTATACAGCGCTCGTTGTAGAGTCTGCAGTCGTACGACTATAATTAGGCCGTACAAACTGTTTTCTGTTTTAACCACGAATACACGAAACACCACCTCCATTTTGTGACGAGCCACAATGAATAAATGGCTTTGTTCTTTCAGCTTTTATTGGATTAATTAGATGCATTCTGAAGACCACCTGCAATAGACTGAACAGAGAGAGAGAAAGAGAGAGAGAGAGAGTCAGGCTTGAAACACTAATATGCACAAAGTGGGATTCGAGCCATGATCTGCTCATGATTTATCTATTGTGCATTTCTGGCCATACGTCCATAAACGCGTAGCGTGCGCATTATATCCTCACATTAGATATGCACCATATGGCGACCACTTTCTCAAATTCTTCACCTCGTTTTTTTTTTATTTATTTATTTATTTATTTATTTATTTTTTATTCCACAAAGTCATTAATAACCGTGGTCTGACTTTTAAGCCGAGTAAATAATGATTGATTTATTAATGATGATGACCTCCATTCTAATTAATTCACATGCTACCTCATACTAATTAGTCAATGAGTTTTGATCAATACAGGCCCAAGATTACGAAGTAACTAATAATGATCCACATTACTCAAACGATTAGCCGATTGTTCCGTGTTTCCATTCTTCAAAAACGTTACACCATGCATGTAATCCAAATCACGAGATCGTTTAAGTGCACTACCGTACATTCCACCGCGCATGTACTGTAGAAGCGATATGCTTCACGTCCTCTACGTGAGGCGGGACATACTTTCAAAGTCGGCTTTTACACAGCCGGTTCAAGGCCCCGTTGTGGCGGTGTGTGTTTTATAGAGCTTTACTTACGCACTTCACCCTGATTTGTGAGATCTAGCGGAGGCTCCGCTCAAGGACGCGAGCGCATAAAGTCACTGGATCACGACGTTACATTTTCACTTCGCCGCTTTAGAAATAAGTCAGATGGGTTCGCTTAGACAAATGCATAAATCAAGCTGTTTTGTCCAAAAGAAATGTTAATAACTGAAAAACGACCCCACCTGTCGCCTCGCTTATGATCTTATCTACTCGTAGAAAAACAGTTTAAAATGCGAAACGACACTTTAATCTGACTTTAATTATCAGCATCTTGCGCACGAGTCCTAGTTTCATCGCATGACGTAACAAAGTCGCTCCCTGAGCCTCGTTGTCATCTTTTCACTTGACTGATCTCTGTTCAGTCTGACAACGATAATTAATTCGGTCAGTTCTCTTCTTTTGGCTAGATTTTTTGTTGTTGTTGTTGTTATTGGAGTCATTTTATTAGGTCATTGAAACATTTTAGGCGGCACAGTGGCGTAGAGGTTAGCGCTGTCGGGTCGCATCTCCAGGGTCCGGGTTCGATTCCTGCTTTGGGTCTGCCTCACGCTTGGGGAGTTTCCTCCAGGTTCTCTGGTTTCCTCCTACAGTGAAAAAAAACATGCAGGTTAGGCTGACTGGCATTCCCAAATTGCCTGTAGTGCTTAAATGAGCTTGTGAGTGTGTGTGCCCTGCAAAATGTATTGGCACCCCGTCCAGGGTGTACCCCGCCTCATGCCCTAAGTCTCCTGAGATACAGGATGAAGCGGTTTAGACATTGTAAAGTGCAAACAAGCGTATAGGTTCTCTTCTCTGTTTTAGTGATTATGCAATGATCGAGGAGCTTTGCAGACAATTCGATAACCACAACCTGTTTACAAACTTTAGATTTTAAATGAGCCTTGTGTTTGTTCTTTTATGCCATGTAGGTAAGCAAAAACCTGACATCCCTGACTGTGTTAGGATATCACAGTTAGCTGCTAATATTTTTAGACATCTGTTAGACCATATGTTAAACTGGCTGCTTTTTTTTTTTTTCTTTCTTTCTTAAAGTAGAGATATAAAAGTAACCCACTGTCAAAACCCAGCTTTCACGTTTGTCTGTTTCCAAGAATCTTCCGATAAGAAGGTTTTTCGCACCAGATGGATTCTCATACGAGGGCAGTTGGGTATTACTACCCCCCTTGTAATACTTTCGCCTGTTCGCCTATTCGCCTGAAGAACAGCTTCTATAGTTATCAACTGCTTACACGCTGAAACGGGGCGAAGAAAACATGTGCAACATTTTCCTTCGACAAGGTTCTACAAGATTCAAGCCGAAGTAACAAATATTCCTGCGATTTTGTAAATGCATCCTGTTCATTTCGTATGAAACCACGATCAGAACAGGGGTAATTACCACAATCAGCTTAGTAAAAGCAAAGGTAAGAGTTGTAGGTTAGAGTGCTGTCTGACTAACGTTCTGTGATGCATAATCCGCAAAGGTAATAATATAGGTTTTAAGCACATTAAGGCGCAGATGTTAGCAGTCACTGGATGAGACTATATATATATATGTATACATACACATACACATGCAACAAAATTCAGACCTTGAAGAATACACAGTGTCTTTTTTTTTTTTACTTTCTAATTAAGGTGTGTGGTGCAGAGCAATTTGCAGTGCAAGACAGAAAGTTAAGCATAAGATAAGACACGAATCCGGTTGTTTTGCCGTGTTGCTTGAAAGGCTGCGTATTAACCACAGACGTGCATGCCACTGGCTCCTGTGTGAGAACGCACCAACAGAGGAAGTCTCAGTGGCTTTTTAAAAAGCTTGGTGAGAAAGTTAGCATTAATTAGAGCATGCGGCTGCTCTTAGACTATGTGTGGCAGGTACTAGAAAAAAAAAAGAAAGAAAGAAAGAAAGAAAAAACTACACATACACACGCACACAAACACACATAGACCTTGTCTCAGCCTCGCAGCTGCTGAGTGGCTGTCCCAGACCTGAACAGGGAAATCAAGGGTCCACAAGAAGGAAGAGCTAGGAAGTGTGTCTGCTGTGGACCACCAACCAATGGCACGCTTGCGAATAGGTGAGGCTAGGCTAACTAACAGCTGTAAGCATTCTAGATGGAGATAAGCCTGAGTTGGTGTAACGTTTAAAGCTTTGCTATATACATCTTGTTTTTTCTGGGTTATAGTGCACACTGTACTGTACTGTAGGTATATAATAGAGGAAACCACTAAAGATCAAATCTGCAAAGCTGATAATATATTTCTTAGTGTTTTAAATGAGATAGCAAAAAAAGAAAAAAAAAAAGAAAAAAAAAGAAGTCGCTAAATTAAGTGAGTTAAAAAAAATTACAGTAAACGTACGGGATATCTGAAGTATTTTGAAAAATTTGACCCCGATTCTGCAAATTCAGTTTGGGGCTGTTTTTGTACAAGGATTAACTACGGCAGTATTGTAGAATTTAAGAGCACTAATGTGACGTTGGTTTTAATTCCTATGTTTCTTTAGAGATAAGGCTCTTGGCGTAGAGCTTTTACTGATTATACTGTGGAAAATATGCATGTTGTAGATAATTGCACCATAGTGATGCCTCTCACTGAGTATTCCCACAGAGCATTTTTTTTTTTCTGGATGGCCTTTTAAAAGATTGCATTATGTGTGTGTGTGTGTGTGTGTGTGTGTACATGGATGCGTGTGTATATGGGTGTAAGAGAAACAGTTTTTATGTCTCCGCAAGAATGTGTCACATTTTTAACCATAAGAAATGCCCTTTTTTAATCTGAAAAAAAAAAAATAATAAATAAAAAACTGGAATGACTTGGGAGCAAGAAAAGCATATTAATGCACTTCATTTGCATACACTCGTCAGTGAGGGTATGTTCAAAAACAAACTGGATTCATCAGTTCATTTCACAATGTTCCTTTGTCTATCTGCCTTTGTTATATGGTAAAGATAAAGGAGGAAATCAAATTGAAGAAAAGGCCAAGCTGCTATCTCTCTAAATGAGCAACAGCTCATCAGGCCTTGCTGAAATCATACATTTCTATTGCAGAAAGCAGTGCGCATGCCAGCCACTTTCAAAGAGCCTTCATCTAATATCTGCAGGGACAGCAAAAAAGCGAGTCAAATTACTTTTAACGTCAATTTTACCCCCGTTCTCAAGCTGAAGAAAGTCACGAGCGCTGGCATAAAACTAAATTTCACCCTGACGTTATCGACTTCGGCTGAACGTTCGGATTTAGCCGATCGCTAAACATGCACGCATTCACCCATCAGTAATTTATGTTTGTCTTAAACTTGCTTCCCAAATTACATTTTGCTGAATTCGAGAATTCGTACAGAAATGCTTAGCAATGTAGATTCGCGCGGCACGCATGCCTACGCGCGGGTGTCTTCATAACCAGTGATTAAATCCATAATACACCTACAGAGCATTGTTCCAAGCCAGTGCTTGTTTTTCTTTACATTCCTCGAAGATGTAGCAGGGGGACAAAGTGAAATGGCATCCATCAACAGCCCACAACGCATTCAGAACAAACTGGAAGTGACCACAGTGTTTTATTCATGTCGGAGCGATAAGAGTCCACAACCAACATAGCGTAGGAAGAGTAAATAGCTAACAAACAGGCAGCCCTTATTAGAGCCCTTAAAGTCCGAGTGTCAGCGAATATGTTCTCCACACCCACTGCCTAACACAACACCGCCTGTGTGCATCGGATTTTTTTTTTTTTTTTTTTTAATGATCTCCGACTGTAGGTGTATGAACGTGGATAACTTTGAATGTAAAATCTTGTCCACTATACAGTAAAGTTCATATGCTGGTCGAAAAAGCAGCATCCTCATACAGAGGAGACAGGATGCTGAGTCATTAGTTCTCCTTTGGGGTAAACTGGGTCAATCGGCACCATTTAAAAGGTTTATTAATGACCAAGATGTATAAGTTCCCTATCTGCCCTATCGTACTTTGTGTGTGTTTTAAAGAGAAAAACGTCCTGGACTGGATTGGCGCATCAATGAATCGCACTGTGTTTTTAAGTAAAGGTGCTTCATTTCCATACCCGGTAATTGTTCCTTCCTTTGACTTTTAAAAATGAATGTCGCTCGTGATAGCACATAGCAGTCAGCCTTGAAATGATTATTTTATATATAATTATAGTCATGTGTTATAGCACATGGCCGCTTCTACTAAGCCGCATACTAATCAGCTTAATGAGATATTATACAATATTTTGTTGACCAAAGCAAATCTTGCTTTATTGTTTTTGAAGCTTGACCCTGTTTGTCACAGGGGAATGTTGCAAAACCATTATCCCTCCTTAAGACAGCGCACAGCATCCTAAATTTGCACAACCGTGCCAGATGACAACAGACTCTGCTTGTGTATTCATTTCATCCTGATGGTGCACTGAGCTGCTCTGTGGCCATTTTAAATGCCTGGGAAGCCTCTGATACATTGGGAACCCTTTCAATAATGCCAACTGTTGTTTTCTACTCATCGGAAGCCATACGAGAGTGAGAGTGGAGAGAGAGAGAGAGAGAGAGAGAGAGACAGAGAGAGGGAGAAAAAAATGAAGGCGAGAGCAAAGTGATTCGCATCAAACGTAATGTGCCTCTTAATGAAAAATTACGCCAAGACAAGTGTCGCAGCAGTGAGATAAGGGTGTGTGTTTACTGGAGTAACCCCTTGGTTTTAAGTGCTATTGTTAATATCATAATTGTAGTATTGCGACGGCTTCATGACAATGCCCCTGCTCTGTTTCATTAAGGCGTGTAATTGGAGGAATTCTGATAGGATGGGCCCAAGTAGTTTAATTATGCAGTGCCTTGCCATGTTTACTGGGTAATTATTGCCTCAAAAATTGTGTTACTGTTTGAGGAAAAAAAAAAAAAAAAAGTTCTGAGAGTTACAGCTTTTCCCCCAAGTGTGAGTACATGTAGTACTTCATAAATCAGAAGGAGATAAACTCACTTTTTTTCTTCACACTCGTCACTCTAGTGCAGTCATCGTTAATAACTATTTCCCCCCACACACAGACTGCATAAAGCACCGAGGAAACGTGTGAGAAGAATTTGTTTTCTAGCTTTCAAATTCACATTTCAATTGCACCTTATCACTAAAGTGTTTTCCACTCCTACACCTTCTTTAGTGATCGATGAAATGTGCTTATCTTTGTGCCAAAACCTGTTTGGGATATTGTTTACGTGGGAAACATGACTCTGAACACACCACCCAGGATAGCGTTCTTCAAATGAAGCACCTTTTTGTGGAACGAGCCTTCACGTCTACATTCTTGCGAATAATAGATCTTACTTAAGATGTGAATCTTTAATTGATATATTTTTCTATTGCTTTACTTTCTTTCTTTCATCCCTAAATCTCATCTGAACTTTTCCGCTTATCTGCACTGATTTAATGCCATCCCCGTTTTTTCCTGTTCCCAATTGCAGGATGGAAGACTCTAGTTTGTGCCTTGGTGTGTCCTCAGCGGTCCCGGATGCTGAGACTCATATCACCAGTGCCATGCTTAATGGCCGCTACCCAATCAGTCAGAAACTGCATCAGCTGACTGCTCAACTTGGTCATGCCTTTCCTGACTTTCCAAGCCGCCAACAAATCCCAGAGGAAAAAGCCGCCACCCCATTGGATGAGAAAACACATGTTGCACTCGCAAGTCAGCCGATTACCAGCCAGATGGCTCTACTAGCCAATCAGCTCAACCGTAACATGGATGCAAGTGCCCTAGGTGGTCTCAATGGCCGTGTCGACTTACAGCAATTCCTCAACGGGCAGAATTTAGGAATCATGTCGCAGATGAACGATATAGAAGATGATGCGCGCAAGAACCGCAAGTATCCATGCCCACTATGTGGAAAACGATTCCGTTTCAACAGCATCCTTTCCTTGCATATGCGCACACACACTGGCGAGAAGCCCTTCAAGTGTCCCTACTGTGATCACCGAGCAGCCCAGAAGGGCAACCTCAAGATTCACCTTCGTACCCACAAGTTGGGTAGTCTGGGAAAGGGTCGTGGTCGTGTACGTGAAGAAAACCGACTTCTTCATGAACTTGAAGAGCGTGCCATTCTACGTGATAAGCAAATGAGAAGCAGTTTGCTGCAGCCTTCACAATCACTTCCACCCCACCTGGGTCTACAGAACCAAAACCAGCAACAGCCCAGCTCTGCATGTGGCCTCCTAACACCTACAAGTCTGGGAAGCACATCAGAGGCGCTTGCACAGCCCTCTGCCTCACCTAAGCCAGCAGGCACCAACCAACAAGATGAGCAGGCACTTAACCCATGCATAGGCTTCCGTTGTACCTTTTGCAAAGGCAAATTCAAAAAACGTGAGGAGTTGGAGCGTCATATCCGCATCCTTCATAAACCCTACAAGTGCACTCTCTGCGAGTTTGCTGCTTCCCAGGAAGAAGACCTCATCAGCCATGTGGAGAAGGCACACATCACTGCTGAGTCATGCCAAGGCCAGGGTGCAGGAGCTGGCAGTGGAGAGAAGCCTGCCAATGAGTTTCGATGTGACGTTTGTGGCCAGGTCTTCAGCCAGGCTTGGTTCCTGAAGGGTCACATGCGCAAGCACAAGGACTCCTTTGAGCACTGTTGTCAGATCTGCGGGCGTCGCTTCAAGGAGCCCTGGTTCCTTAAAAATCATATGAAGGTGCATCTAAACAAGCTTGCCATTAAGAGTAAGCCTCCAATTGGAGGTGGAGCTGAGCATGATGAGCCCTCAGTCAACAGTATAAGCAGCTTAGCACAAGAAGCCCATGCCAACTTGTACTCGCGATACATCTCTTGTCTGCAAGGTGGTTTCCTCAGTCCGGAAAAGCAGAGCCTGGCTGAACAACACCACCACATTTTGGCCAAGGCTGGCATAGCTATGAAAGAGAAAGAAATGCTGGGAAAGCTGTTGGGACCAATGGCCAGCATGAGTCATGGTCTCGGGGAGAATGAGAAGCGCTCGCTGTTAGGTTGCTTGAACCTGGTGCCTCCTCTAAAGTCAAGTTGTATGGAGCGTTTACAAGCAGCAGCAAAAGTGGCAGAAATGGATCCACTTAATAGTTACCAGGCATGGCAGATCATGGCCCGCAGCATGGCGATGGAGCGTTCTTTCATGCCAAAAGAACAGCACCATGGAGCCCACGTTCAAGAGGATGAAATGGCTAGTGCCACTGGGATAGTGCCCTTTGGGAAAGACAAAAATGAGCACTCTACTCTCGATTCTAGTGATGGGCCCAAGCAAAAGAACCACCCTGATGCCCTCCATGGGGTAAGAACCGGCGGAAACATAATGTCCATGAAGGAAGAAGCTGGGAGCTTTGATGGTCACCGTGAGTTCCTGTCTCACCACGGTGGTCTCGGCCTCAGCCAGGGGCTCGAGTACAGCCTTGCCAGCATGAAAGAGAAGCCTACTGAGTGCCCTGACTGTGGTAGAGTATTCAGAACCTACCACCAAATGGTGGTCCACTCTCGGGTGCATAACAAGGACCGACGCCCAGATGATGGTCTGCAACATGGCCTAGATGAGAGGCGTGGCTCCGCCAGCGACCCTGAATCTCAGTCCATTAGCCGTTCCACCACCCCAGGCTCATCCAATGTGACAGAGGAGAGCGGGGCCGGAGGAGGCCACTCTCAGACTGGAAGTGTTCAGGATGACAGCCCTCATCCCTCTTCCCCTTCATCAGGTAATACCATTTTATTTAATATGCTTAATAATAGATAGCATGCAAATAGTTTCGGGAAAATAGTTCATATCATACCAGCCCATTTTGTCCAGCTAAAACATGTGACTGGGGGAGATTTTGCTGGTTGTTTTTATTTCTCCTGTAAGAAACCAAAATGAAATGGTGCATTTTTTTTTGTGAAACCCATGGATTTGATTTAGGTTAAGATTATACAATACTGTTGAAATCTTTCTGCTCAAATAAACATCCACTATCTCTTCATTGCACACGTGACCCGAAGACTAATATATCTGCCTATCAATCAGTCATTTTACTTTAGACTAGATGCTTAACTAAAGACACAAATTGGCATGACACTTGGCATCCATTATCAGATTTCATCGTAAACATTCATGAAAGGGCTTTGACCAACAACTAGTGATTACATGATTTTCATGATGGAGAAAAAAAAAGAAAAAATGTGAATCTACCACAACCAAGTGGAAAAAAACCCATTTCTACTTCTTTTAGTAGATAAAGTCTGTGTTTAGTGGGATTAAAAGAAGCTGCAGCTAATGATTACAGAAGTTTTAAAGGTAACTTTCTCGTTCCTTGCGGTAGAACGTTGCAGCTAAGCAGCCTGTCTTATAATTAGGTCATGACTATGTGATAATCAGTTGGTTTAAGCTAAACAAGACACTAATTAAAGATATACATATAAAACAGGTCAAAAATGTGAACTTCATTTGCATGGTAAAATGTGCTTTTAAGTTGTGGAGAGAAAGAAATAAAAAAAAAAAAAAAAGGAGACTGTAGCTTAGCTTAAGGCTCTAAGCAACTTAATTTCAACAGTACAGGAGGAATTGTTTATTTATTCCCTTATCACTATTGTGTAGTGAGATGGGTTTGAACATGCAATGGGCTATGCTTATTTTAATCTAAGTAATAATAACAGACAACCCCAACCCCAATTAGGAATTAATGAAAATGAGAGCAAGATAAAGCCTTTTTTTATTTATTTATTTATTTATTTATTTATTTATTTTTATAGAGATGGTTTAACCTAAACACATTTCACCAGAGAGGGGGATGATATGAAAGTAATTACGCTATGAATTTTAATGCAGAAAGTTTGATGTCTTTCGCATCTCTTTTACAAGTACTTTAAAGCAGTGATGTTTAACTCATGCCATTTTATAAACTCTTGTGAAATCTTTCCTCACTGTCAAACTGTCAGGATGAGCTAGTTGTAAGCAGAATCTATATACTTATACTAATTTATTCTTCATCAGGTTTTATGATTTCCTGTAGTAAAACATAGCAGTATATTTAATAATTCATCTGTCGTAAAAAAAAAAAAACCCGTCTCAGAACATTTCTAAAAGTATGATTGATTAATTTCAAAGTTCATATGAGTAATGGTTGTTTTATGACACGCTCTATTTCATTAAGGTATGAACAGTTCTCCAGCTCTCATTTGTTTCTTTCTTTCTTTCTTTCTTTCTTTCTTTTTTTTCTGTCGTTCTCTCTTTGTCCTTGCTAGTGTTAAAGTGTGATCACCATTTGAAATCCGCATGTCGGTACCCAGCTTAGGTGCTGAGGGCGTGATGCCAGTTACCCCCCCTAGTCTCTACTCTGACACAGCTGTGTCTTAAGATTGACCTTGAGGTCTCTCTATAGTTGTGACAGACTGATATCACAGAAGCTGATACATTCTCAGATGTGTAAATTCAAACAGCCACGGTGCACAGACAGACACTGGTGGTAGCGTACACTTTTTCTAACCCACAACAAAGTTACAGGTGAGAAATGCAAAGGAGGAAACGAAGCGACATAT
>JAQQZT010000023.1:9018635-9052320 GCA_030068275.1 Clarias platycephalus
TAAAATATAAAAATAGCAATATTCATTTTATTAGTTGCATAAATAAAGAAAAAATTAAAAAGTTTTTATTGTCAATAATATAGTAAAACCGTATTCTTTACATTGAGTTGTTGGAAACAGAACATACTGTATTTTTACTGTATGCACTTGCCTGCAAACATATGTGTTTGCACATTAGGCAACAGGATGTGGCATGCTATACCTCTGTTTTACTTTTAATATCTCACTTGTTGCTGTCACCCTTTGAGAACAGACTTCCTTTCTCAACTGTAGGTTTTTATAAAAAAAAAATAAAAAAAAAAGATTAATTCTCTTTAACACACAGCGGCTTCATCTGCCAGACTCCCTTCGACAAGCTCTGCCAACCTCTAAACCACCTACCCACTGCAATTTTGAGTTAAACTTGAATTACAGTAATCAACAATAACATCTCAACTGTGAAAGAAGGTCGACACAATCGCTTTTGTCTTTAACACTACACTTGTTTAGAGATAGAGAGAGAGAGTTGCCTCAGAAACGTCCTTTAAGGACCTTTCTCCTCTCCCTCTCAATAATCAACCCTAAATGTATGCTTCTCATTCAATGGAATCTCTAGCCCTTTTTACGTCTGCTCGATCTTTTCCTTTATTACATCCCCCCCCCCCCCACACCCCCTCCCATCCCCTCTTTTATTTCTTATTACTATTACAAGATTGGTTTGACTGAGGAAGGAATCCATTGTTATTTCAGATTCTTCACTCGGAATTGGGCTTTATAAACAAGGGGGGCTCCTACTTTTGATAGTGTTTCTGAATTCATTATGATAGGCCTTTGAGCGACAGCACGGAAAGACAGAGGCGAAGATTGCCTTAAACATAAAAAAAAAAAAAGCAGGATCTGCAAACACATCGATTCCATTTGAATGCACGCAAAGGTTGAATAAAAAAGGAAGAGGTCAGTGTCGAGGGAGGGATGGAGGACGGGTTGAGGGTCAAGCAAATGTTCATCTTTGATGACGAGCTAACAACCGTCCGTACGTTTTTAAAAGTTTAATCGAAACTTCATCATGCACAACGATCTAAATGGAAAAGATAATAACCATGACAGAGGTGATCTACTATAACCTGTACTGTATATGTTTAATCCCGTGTCCCCCTTTCCCCTCGCCTCATCTTCATTTTTTAACAGCCATAAACATCCCCTCGCCATTTTCTCCCCTCCTCTTGCTGAAAATCCCCCATGTCTAAATATTTTCAAGAGGATCGGCGTTTTAACATGGCAAGGATTACACACATATCCCCAAGTCCTCGACGCTGTCCAACATGTCGGTAAAAACACTCGCGCCTCACAAATTGAAATTGGATTTGCCAACCGATGCCTTAGGTTATAAAGCATGGATATTCATCTAATTACGCCGTTACAATAAGGGTAATTACACACACAGAATTACTGTTACAATGTAATTGCTGTGTAATTAAAGTCAAAATAAAACCAAAATGTTCTGCCTTTATTTTGTCCAGACTTTTAAAGCAAGTGGTTTATACTTTTTTTTTTCCTGTATTAAAATGTAGAAAGTTTCATGTTTGTCGATTATTAATTTTTTTGTAGAATATTTAGCTCCCAGCTGATTTACTGATGTTGCGAATATAAATAAAGACACACACATGCACACACACACTTGTATAAGTTTGTGTGCAAAAGTATTACAAGGGTTATTGAGTTTTAGAGTTAAACCGGTATTATACAGTGACTACATTGTGCAGCATTAAACCATTCTGTATTTGTTTCTAAAGGTTTGTAAAAAGAAATATATTCATCATCAACTGACATTTTTTATGATTTAGTAATTTTTCTTTCTTTTCTTTTATGTTTTCACTGAATATCAGATTTTTCCTCTTTTTTTTTTGGTCTGTTCCCAATCTTTATATATTTTTTTAAATAAAATGTTTTCCCTATAAACACTTTTTGAATCCGTCTCTCAATGACACATTTTCTTTACCTGCTTAAGTCCGTCTCATGGATGATACCTTTTTTCTTCCTCTTTTTTTTTTTTTTTCACGGAAAAAGTAAAAAAGATGTCATAATGTGTGAGGCGAGTTCATTATGCTGCCGTATTTCAGTACAGTAGGTCAGGGCTCTGGTGTCCTTAAATGATAAAAGCCCCATTCAGTGCATTAATTGTCTGAATGCTTGCCTGATTGACACGCCTTGGATAAATGTAGGCTTAGTATTTTTGTGCATGCTTGAACAATATAAAAGGCCAATTTATTTCCCCCTCAGTAGCTCATTTGGTTTCTATCTCTCGCATGCCCACTTTCCGCTCTATATTATATTTCTTTCTTATCCTTCCTTCTTCTCTCTTTTAGACTAAATTTGTAAATATTACCCATAGTTGGAATTAGCATTTTTTTTTTTCTTTTCTCTTCTCAATGTATTTAAATTTCCAATTGTATTCCGAAGTGTATATGAAAGCAAGGCTGAGAGTGTTGTCTCTCTGTACTGCTCGTACTCCTTTGAGGCTGTCACCGGGCAGTCCTTATGAAACATTTATCAGTCTGTTTTATGTCTTAATGATCCTGTTAGGATTCCCTGCTTGGTTATGGAGACAACACAGAGCAATGTAGTGGAGAGAGAGAGAGAGAGAGAGAGTGAGAGAGAGAGGGAGAGAGAGAGGGAGAGGCGAACAGGTTGGAGAAAGTAAACTGCATGCAGTATACCAACCAGATTTTAATTCCATGTCTTTGCCAAAACATTGCTTACCTTTCTCCTGTACAAGCCTCCTTGGCAAGGACGGGCTTTTTTCATCACTCTCTCCATTTCTGTTTTATGTTTTTATAATTAAAACATAATATTTATCTTTCCGTAACAGAAGGATGCTGTGCTGGGGTAGGCAGCCTGTTTGAATATTAATATTTTAAATGCATCAGTATGACATCTCTTCAGCAGACTTGGAAGGTGTCATTGCTTTAATTGGGAAATTGTGATCTTGTCTCGCCGTGTGTTAAAGGGGGCTAAGCTTGGCTCGGAGGAAGAGTCGTATCCGACTCCTTTTTTTTTTTTTTTTTGGTCACTCAGTCCACCGGAGCACCAAAGCTTCTCTGTTGACACTGAGTTTCTTTTCAGCAGAGTCTAAACTATTTGCCGAAAGGCGGGATGGTACGCTGTTTTCTGCGCCTGTGATGGGAATGTTGACTGGAGAGCGGGAGGGTGACAGCTGTCTGACTCCATCAGAGCTGAATTCCTCAGGAATGAGTCTCTCTCTCTCTCTCTCCTTCTCTCTCTCCTGACGTTTTCCCTCTCGCTCAAAAAAAACGAACGCATACAAATGCTGGATCCGGGTAGGAGGGTGCTTTGTTTGAACAAGTTAACTTGGGCATGATTGGGGTGCCTTTCGTGTGAAAGAGCAAGTGAATACATTGACCTTTGTCTCATTAAAAATGGAGGACCAGGCATATGATACCATGACAGAAGAATCCTCCTTTAGCCTTTTTCCCCTCTTCCCTTCACCGTCCCCCCCTCCTCGTCCTCGTCCTTCTCCTCTGGCTAAGTCTTTCCAAGTCGCTTCTTCTCTCTCAATTTCTCTCTTTCTTTCGGTCATTAAAAAAAAAAAGAAGAACTTTATAAGGATTAGTATTTAGAGAAAGATACACTTGTCACAGATTGCCTTTTCTCCCACAGCCGTGCTGTGTTGGATAGGACAGGACAGGACGGGGTTTTAGGGTGGGGGGTGGAGGGCATTCATCATGCACTGATGAGTATCTCTCTCGTTTTCCACCCTCTCGTTCCCTCTCTCTCTCTCTCTTTTTATTTTTCTAACACCATTGACAGGCCACATAAAAAAGCCTTTTGTGTCAGCATCACAACACTGACATGAGGCAGATAATGACATGAAAAGTTTGTCTCTTCTTTTTATTCTAGATTTTCAGTCATATTTATCGTTTAATCAAAGGCAAAATAAGAGCGAGAGAGAGAGAGAGAGAGCTAGAATGGTCAGAACGAGGGGGAGAAAAAGTGTCTACGGATTAAGATCTTCATTTTTTTTTTTTTTTTTTTTTTAGCGGCCATGCATTCCAATTGTTCTTAAAATATTTGGCAATGTCAATTAGTAAGAGAGCAGAGCTAGCTGATGAACACAATTTTCCACTAGACTGAGCACCCTATTGTTGTGGAGCGAGGAGCAGATTTCTGAGGTCATTATCATTCCCCGTTAGCCTGGCCCAGCTGCTCCTCTCGACTCTAGCCAAACTCGACACCACGGCTCAGGGTAGCAGGCAGCAACAGGGGGTCTGGAGAGAGAGAGAGAGAGAGAGGAAAGGCGGGAGGGAGGGAGGGAGGGAGGACTGGCAGCAGGGAGAGAGAGCGGGCGAGAGAGCAGAACTGTGCATGATAGAGTGAGATGGAAATTCAGGGATGGTTGGAGAGGGCATGATGGGTGATGATGAGTGAACGAGGGTCAGATCGCGCAAACCGCGGCCTACGGTAGGTGCTGCTTTGAAACGTGAGCGAAACGGCTGGTTGAGAAGAGCGGGGGGTAAAAGGCGAAGAGCGTGGGGAGACAGAAGGAGACGAGCTCGGTGAAACAGAGTGCTGGGAGAGAATTAAAAAATCATTCATACGGTTCTTGGAGCCGAATGTTTAGATTATGAGGGCGAAAAACTTCGGATGGTAATTTGACTGGGGGGGAATAAAGAGCCAGGGTGCCATAGCGCTTTGCTCGGGCAAATCTTTCCCCCTGCAGATCCCTCCTCTGGCAGACGGGGGTAAGACAGGGCAAACTCAGCACAGACACAAAGAGAGATAGAGATAGAACACATGGTGGACGGGTGAGAATATTTTCAATTGAACCATTTAAAAAAAAACCCACAAACTTAAAGAAACGAGGAAGCGTGAAGCTTTTCTTTACAGCACCAAAAAACTGATCCGAGAAAGTAAAAAACAATACTTATCTGATTTTACTTTTGCTTCTTAAGTCATTATATTAGTCTCCTTTACAACGTTTACGTAGGAGCAGTGGAAACGAAACAGAAAGGGGTTTTCCAGTCGCTTCGCACCTCCTCAGGCCTGCTCTAGCTGTTACAAGTGTTATCATGTGCTAGGATGTCACGTTACAAATGACTCATAAGAAAACAGAAGTTCAAGGTGCCAGGGGGTGGCATGCAACCCACCTGTACCTGTGCAGTTTTTCAAACATCTGTATCTGCATTTAAATTTGACCTGGTCGACAGTTTCTCATCATCAGTTACATCACTTAAGCTTATTAATATACTTGGCCTCCCCACCACAATATGTTCCATGGGTACCTGTTGGTTAGTTGGTTAACACTGTCACCACGCATCACCAGGGCGGGGGCTTCAAATCACACTTCCACTTTGTGCGTGTGAATTTTGTACAATATGTTCAGCCTTGTCTTTTTATGGTTTCCTGTAGTATAACTCCAGGTTTCACACAACTGTCTGAATGCATGCACTCATGGGTGATTCTCCACTAGGGTGACCTCTACCTTGTGCCTTGAGTTTCCTCGGAGAGGCTGCATGACCCTACACAGGATATTGCCAATGGATGAATTGAATGAATCCAGACAGGTCATGCAAATGAAAGAATGGTTTACATTTTTATTAATGAACATAAACGTTTGTGGAATTCCAACCCCAATGTCTTGTGAATAAATAAGCAAATAAATAAATAAATAAATAAACTCTGCTTTCTATTCATGTCTGCATTTTGACATGACATGTTGTCTTTTTTTATTATTATAAATTATATATTCATATTAGTTACATCACTGCGGTGTACGCTTGGGGAAAAAAAGAAAAGAAAAGAAATGCTACAGAAGGACATGCTCCCCGTTATGTAACCTTTAGCTCCCTGTCTTCCAACTCCTTCACCCTCCTTGATCTTTACCAGTCAGTTAGGAAGTTGCTTTACTCGTTATGTGTACTTTTGGCATTTATCATTTCCAAGGCAGACATTTTGGTTTGTGTAACGCTCCAATAAGGATCTCTTGCCCTTTTCAGCAACTCAGGCGTACAGCGGCGTTGTTTATTGTTGCTGACAGTGATAGGAAGTGGCCATGTGAACATTGCTACCTCCTGCGCTTTTGAGTGGCTTGTTTTTGATTAATAAGAGGTGAATTATTTGATCTGGAGTGTAGGACACTGCAGCGTCTCTGGGCTTCTTCTCCTTCTCTCGCACAGAGGAGGGCTGATAAGCTGCCCCAATGGAAAGCCATGGAATGGAGCTCATCAGCAGATGAGTTATTTACTCCCTATGCACAAGGCCACTTAAACACAACAGGCAGTTTTTTTCTTTGTGTGTGTGTGTGTGTGTGTGTGTTTTTTTTTTTTTTTTTTTTTTTTTACCTTTAAATAAGTTCCCAAGACTTCTACGGTTCATTTTCCATGTGAAATGCTGTGTTCTACAGTACAGTACCAACTGCTGTCTCTTTTCTACGTTGATTAAAACAACAAAAAAGTGAGATGCGCCGTTTCATTCACACTCCACAAAACATCATCATACTTGCATCACTGTATCCAAAAGGAAACTGTTTTTTTTTTTAGATGATGAAAGGTTCTTTTGACTCAAAGAAAAAAAAAAAAAAAAGAAATCTGAAAAGAAAAAAAAAAAGAAAGCCCCCTCACTTTTGTACTCGCCAGCTGTACGTTTTAATGTGCTCCCAGAAGCATTTTCTCTCCTCCCCATTCTCTCCCTGTTCCTCTTCCCACTCACACCTTTCCCTGTTCGCCGGCTATACGTCTCACCCTCCCCTCACCTACCTGTAGAAAGTTTGCGTTGCATCAAAGCTACGCTCTCAGCTTGCAGCTGCCAAGCTCCTCGTCCCCTGTTAGCAGGCATCCAGCTGTCAGGCTCAGATAGGAGGAAGAGAGGGAGGAAATCTCTCACCAGCCATATGGTACCGAGTTCTGCCGGAGCATCACCGCTCCGTGGGCAAATGGCAAACTCATATATCTCATCAACGCTGTTAATATCCAGCTCAGAGATGGAGAATATTAGCCTTTTCACCCTCCTCCATCCGAAGCTGGGATGTGGAAGACTGGGAACCCAGCTGGATTCAGAGCACATGCTATCTCGCCACGTTCTCAAGCTGCTTAAAATGGGCGAGCGTATTTCGGCCCGAAGTATGGAGCCCCTCTGCGATTTCTGGGATCCTTTGTGATTCCGTGGATACCTGCCATGTAATGCTAGGTACCATGTCCGTTTCCTAACCAGAGCCGAATGTAAATCCCAGAACAGGTTGCGATGCTTAAAATATGGCAAGAAAAGCCGACACATTGAAGATTTGATATACCCAGCCCTTGAGAGTGAGGCTTCCATGTTTCATCTATTAACAGGATGCTATTTTTCCCGAGCTAATCCTACCAGGCCTGCGCTATCAGCTTCTACTGCCTGACTGTAAGTGCTGCCTTATGGCATCGCAAGCCTCGGTGAAGCATTGGTATTATGGGTACATTACCACGTAATGCTGAAAACACTGTCAAACCCAGCGTGCGTGAATCCTCCTTTTTCTTCCTTTCTTCTTTTTTCTTTTTTTTTTTTATACACCATCAGTGAGCATGCCCCTGAGCAGGAGGTATACTGGGTAATTGGTGAGAGAGAAAGAAATGAGTGTGTACCTCGCCATTCCATGTTAAAAAAAAAAAAAAAAAAAGACGCAGAAAGAGATAAATTTTGAACCCACAAATCTTTTTTTTCCCTCCTCAACCCAACCTGAAGCAGTAGCCATTAGAAATAGGAGCTTGGGAGATTAATATGGCGGTTGCAGTGTTTTGGAGGGACGGTAGCGTTAATGGCCCCACTGGGTTTTTAATGAGTGTTGTGCCCCAAACAAAATGAGCTAATTAGTGTTATCATCCATATATCAGGCCATACACATACACACTGATCCTTACTCTCTTTTTCTTTCTCGCACACAGACAGAAATCCTCAGCATCACCGTCTCTCCGTCTGCACCCTGGCTTTAAATCCCCAGGCTGATTTGTTGATAGTGCGAGAGAGAGAGAGAGAGAGAGAGAGAGAGAGAGAGGTCGCTCACCTGATATTTTTCACTCGTTTTGTTGATCAAATCAAAGATGACTGATGGTGAAATTGAGTCATTAATTGAAGAGATGGGAGATCATCCGAATATGTTCTACCTAATTTGAATTGTAGCTGATAGCAATGTAGATCTAGCCGTGAAGAGATACAAAGTTTAAACGTGCAGTTTTGACTCTGCTCATGTGGGGAAGAAAAAAAAAACAAAAGTTAACAGCAGCGTGATGACATACTGACCAGATGAGCAGAAACATTATGTCCAAAAAAAAATAATAATAAAAAAAGGAAAAGGGAAGCAAATGGAAAAAACTGAATAATGAATGCATGGATTTATAATAAATGAATTAACTACCTCATTAATTCATTCAATTATTAATTTCACTATATTATATAAACAATAATAATAATAATAATGATGATGATGATGATGATGATGATGATGAATACCTGTATGGTGTATTTGCCTGTTTTTTTTTTTATTTATTTTTTTTGGTTCTGTTTTTTTTGTTTCAAACAGAAAGCATTAAATGATTACACGGCTGCATCCAGTAAAACAGAACGCAAGAGCCGTAACCCATCTTGTGCCATTTTGTGGTTTGTAGGGGAAACAAGCCTCCTGTAATCTCACCGTTCTGACACTCGGCCTTGTTACCTGCATGTAAGCTCATGTTTGTCACGCCATTGCTTCACGCTGGGGCTCGCTTGCTGACCTCCTCTTTATTTCTCTGGCACTAAGCCTATTATAAAATCAATAAACAATTGTGGTTTTTTTTTCTTTTCTCCTTTAAATCTTTTTTCTCCTCCGAACATCCTCTGTGATAGGAAAGAAGAATAAGCTCTCTCTCTCTCTCTCTCTCTCTCTCTCTCTCTCTGTCTCAGGTAGCATAGTTCTATAACCTGCCTCTGATTACAGACTTCATTCAAATAAGATGTGCTGCCTTGTTGTGTCCTGTCTAAGCCATAATGCCATAACGCCTGAGAGCTGGTGCTTTGATAATCATATTAAATAATGACGCATCACTTATGACATCCTGGAAAACTCATCCTTTAAAGCACAGATTTATTATTAGCGGTTTTTTAACCCGACTCTGTTTAAAAATAATGAATGATAGAGTTTAAAGCCTAGTTTAGCTGGCAGGTTGTTGGAAACGAGCGCGTAGCAGTTGAACCTGACTATGCACGACTGCCGCTCGCTCTCAAACAGAACGCACGTATGTTTTTTGTCTTCCCGTTTCGCATCCCATCATGCCGCATCGGCACCCCGAGGCAAAGTTATGGAACGATGGCGGGCTTTTGAATTGTCACATTCTCGCAATGTAATAACCCGTCTGATAAAAATCAACAAGCACCAACTTTGACAGGTGATTCGTACTTTGTGTAGAAAAAAAAACCCAACAATAATAAAAGAACGGTTACGGATTTTAATTCCCGCTGACGGTTTAAACTAAAATGCCAAGTGCAGAGGTTGTCATGACAGTGTTAACCTTTTTTTTTCTAGAAAGAACTTGAGAAATAAAGAATAAATGAAACAGAAAAAAAAGAAAAATAGTGTGTGATAGATTAGTTGTGTTAGTTTTTTAGTCTCTCTCTCTCTCTCTCTCTCTCTTCCCCTGTCTCTTGTTTCTTTCGTTTTTTTTTTTTTCCTTTTCCTTTCCTCTCCTTCCTCTTATGTTCTTTTTTCCCTCTTCTTAGGTCTCATTCGAGTGCTGGTAATTATGGGTAATCATAAACAGCGGCGCTCTTGCTAATGAGACTGTGTGGTATGTTGGGTTCATACGGAGCCTCCACTTAGTGTGGGTAGAAGAGAAGCTCTTTGTTCTGTTTGTGGTGGTCTCTTTTTTTGCCAATTTGAAACGCTGCCTTTACAGTATGTTCTGTCTTTTTTTTTTTTCCTTTTACCCCGGGTTTATGCTACTGTACATAGCGATAGATGGCAGATTTCTCCAAGCTGTTGAGTCGGCTTCGCCACGCTCACCCTTCATACGCCTGTTGCCTGCCATTTGGAGTTTGAAATCTCATTGGCTGGCCTCGCCTCGTCGGAGGTCACTGATTCTTGGTTATTTCCTCGATCGTTCCCTCAGGCTTTGGTGAAGCCTCCAAGGGTCATATAGCTCATCTCTCATCCATTGGCAAGGCTGCACTTGCAGCAGTGCAGCTACAGAGTGGGCTCGAGTAGTGTTGTGTTAGAAAGATGACAAATCTATCACTGTCATCAATGTGTCACACCAGAGTTCTTAGCGTCCAAGTCGTAGAAATCTGCCCTAGTGACGATTACCGTGGAAACAAGGATTCTGACAAGGGAAGGTTACGAAGGTCTGCTGGTTGAGTGGTGACACTCATCCCTCGCGTAATCCGTGTCCTCGTGCCGGTGTATGGTCCTGGACCATGTTTCTCAATCTAGACCGAAAATGAGTGGACTAGGTCTTAACCTTTAAGCGTTGTGTCGACATCTCTGGAAGTCCCACTGTATTCAAGAGGAGAAGAAGTCTCTCTCTCTCTCTCTCTCTCTCTCTCTCTCTCTCACAGTTGCACTGCTGTTCCCATATTTCCACTGGGAGAAACACTGACCTCATTTGTGAGGACAATAACCCCCTTGACTTTGGGGATTAAGACATGAAACCTTTGTGGATTAATTAGGTTTGGAGTTGAATTCATTTCGCGACACTGGAATGCAACAAGAAAGAAAGAAAGAAAGAAAGAAAAAATATGGTTGAGCTGAAAGTTCAATCGTTCCCAGTTCTTGGTAAAAAAATAAATAAATAAAAAATAAAAAAAACATAAAAAAATTTTTTCCCTGTTTTTAATCTGCCTAAATGCACTACATTACCATAGCAGGAATGCTAATTGCAATTTATTTATTTTTTTAATTAAATTTTTTTTTTTTTTTACTTTTGCTTTAAATCTCACACTATGCCTGTTACAGTTCTTCACACATCGGCAGCAAGAAGTGGCAGCGCCGACAGCGCCACGGGAATCGCATTGTTTCAGTTGTCTTGGTAACAAAGCTTGGTGTTTGTTTGTATAAGATCTAACGCAATTGCAATTTAGTCGGTTAACACCTATTGTTGCTGTTAATAGCATATGTTATTTGACTTTAACTTTCATGTGAAAAGAGCTGTTAGCGCGCGTGTTTACAAAATAGCAAACAGACTTAATTCACAGCAGAGCAACTAAAGAACAGTGCAAAATCTTACAGCTGTGCTCCGTCTTCCTCTTTACATACCCTGACTGAACGTGTGGGCATCATTAAGCTCACACTTTAGTAATTATTTAAGCACACTGTATGAACCGTGCCTCCCGTGATCATTCCTTGTTTTGGATTTTTTTCCCTCCCGTTTATTTAAGTACGCATTACTACTATTAAGTAGGGTGATTATTTCGCATATCTTCGCATATAGGAAGCTGGAGTGAACAGCCGTAGTTGAGCATTAACAGCAAGTCTTCCTGATCCTTCTCTATCATGATCAGGTAACATCCTGTTTTTTTTTTTTTTTCTCTCTTTTGATGCGACGAGCCTTAAACCAGAAACGGCGATACAGAAGCCGAGGTGATGAGGTTAACTTCTCCCTAGCTCTTTAAATGTCACGCGTGTCTCACATGGGAGCGAGTCGTATAGGTTTGCAGTGTGAGGGGAGAAAAAAAAAAAAAGGTTGCAACACTGATTTATAATAACCCGGTTGTTGCAACCACCTCTTATTCTTAAGGGTTTTATTTCAGGGTCTTCCTTTGATCCCTGATTTTCTATCTATTATTTCATGGCAACTATTGTATACAGTAATTATTGTAACAAACTAAATAGAAAATGTAGAACAAAATAGGACAAAGTCATATCCAGTATACATGGGAGAGAATCGTACAGTATAGGTTTGCAGTGTAAGGGGGAAAAAGAAAAAAAAGTTGCAACGCTGATTTATAATAACCCTGTTGTTGCAACCACCTCTTATTCTCAAGGATTTCATATCCATTTGAAACGGACCTAAATGTTGCTTCGACATTCTTTCCCTTTGATCCCCGAGTTATTATCTCTATCTTATACTGTAGCATCTATAAGTACAGTATTGAAACAAACTGAATAAAAGATGTGAAATATAGAAAGAAAAGCCACAAAAACCATTCGATTTGCACCACGAATCAAAAAAACATTTTCATCAGTAAGGGCCATGCTTGCAAAAAAGTTTTCTAAAGTTTTGTTTGTAACTGGGAGAAGCCAGAGAGAAAAAGAGAGAAACTGTATTTGTGCTACAGTACAGTGCTTTTCTGAAATTCAGCCCTGAATAAAACAAATACAAATTTTAATGAAGGTTTAAAAAAAAATAATAAAAAAAATCAGACATACTTTAAATTTGGAAACTCATAATTAGTATTGTTTCAGATTTATAAATGGGTCATTTTAATTCTAATAAAGCATACGGTTTAAATTATTTAATTATTCTCCCTAAGGTCCACTGTACTTTAAGATATTAGTGAGCGAAAAAAAAGAAGAAGAAGAAAAAAAAAAACAGATGCAACTTCTTTTTTTTTTTTTTTATCTGAAGGCCCTGACATTTTGTTGATTGTACCCATGGGCCATTATTGTAGAGATTTGGGTGTTTTAGCAGCAGGCTTATGAGAAGTTTTTGCGCTCTTCCCCAGAGGCAGTAGGTTTAGTGGGGGTTTAGTGCTGCGGCTCAGCCCGCTCCCTCAACGTGGCTAAAACCACGGCTGAGCTCCTCGCTGGGGACCGAGCGCCTAAATGCCACCTCTCTCCTGGCTCTGGCTGCAGGTGAGGTGTAATCGCGCAGCCGAAGCACTTCCCTCTGCCAGGAACAGGTATTTCCCATTAGACGCAGGGTTGAGGATTCATGAAAGATCATCAAAGCAGGTTTCCTCATGGCCCTTCGCTACAGCCCCTGAATCGGTTGGGATTTTACCTTTATGATTCTGGTGTTTTTTTTTTTTCTTTCCTTTTTCTCATGCTACTCAACATAGAAGGGAAGTGGGGATGAAAAAGGAAAAACTCGAACTTTCAAAAGAGGAGGGAAAAAAAAAAAGTTTGGAGGACGTTTCTGAATTATGTTTATGAGACACAAGCTGCTCACAGCCTGAACATGGCACCATGTCAATGAGGATCTATTTCGATAAAGTTTATTTTTACTCCCCACAAGGCTCGGCATGGTTAGACATGAAAAAGAAAAAGAAAAAAAAAAAAAAAGTTGGTGTAGGCACAGATCTTAAGTCAACATATCCTGCTTCCAAATGTCTTTGACAGATCCCGAGCTGAAAACATGTTACATGTTACGTGGATGATGTAAACTAGGCCGGTGCACGTCTTATCACGATAATCCAGCACGAGACACAGCCATGATTCATGGGCGAAAGGTTACCGGGCGCCTTCCGAAACGCTGAAAACGTGACGGAAACGTGCGCTAACAGTCAGATTTTTCTTATCTCATGCTTACTGTAGCGGTAAGTGGAGCATCTGACGGCTCGCTGTGACGCTGCCTGGCGGACAGGTGAGATGGGCGAGCAAGCGACACTTTGGAGACGTGTGTTCACACCATGGCATCGTTCTCCATCTGCAAGCTTTCAGAAAATCCTCCTTCAGCTTGTCTCTGCCACACACTCACACGCACACACACACACGCACACACACACACACACACATGCAGCAGCACAGGAGAGAATTCATTGGCTACTGTTTCCAACTTTGATAAATTAAGCAAAGCTTCTTACTTGCATGCATACCTTCAACCAACTCCTGTCGCTAAATCTGCATTGAAGACGCTCACTTGACTGTGTCACTGCGGTATCATACATGGAGTGTGATTTTGGAAAAGGTGTTACTTCCTGCCATGCAGTGTCCTCTTTCTCAACTCGAGGTGATGTTGGTTAAACAGAGAGCAGCACTTTGAATCAGCCTTAGGGAGGTGTTTTGGTTTTTTTTTTTCCCTTCCCTTTAAATGCTTGGCACACTCGGTGGGCTTTTTGGAGGGGCTTCGCCTAAACAGACGGTCTCCCACTGCAGTGAGTGGGTCGAGGTCCAGGGAGCCGCGTGAGTTTCTCGAGACGCATCGTTATCTCTCTGGAAACCAGTGCACTAGAAAGCGGCGTCTTTCCCCCCCCTCTGGCTCTTCCAGAGAGTCTCCACACCGTCTTTCCTTCCAAGTTCGAGCGTCAGTCCAACCCTGATCGAAATAGCACACAAACTCCTCAGTCAGCAGACGCACACATCGCATTCTAACTTGTCTTGTCTCTAAAGGACAAAATCTGGAAAGCGCCACTTTTATTTCTGTTACTTTAACTTGATAAAGACATAGATTCCGAGAATTTCATATCCGCATCACACCATAGTTCTGTCCTTCCCATTTCTCCCTTTTACACCTTTCTCACTTTTTACAATTGTATCCAAAACCATTAAGAGTTTCTTTTTTCTTTCTGCCCTTCGAACCGCTCCCCATCCTCTTTTGCTTTCTTCCCTTCGTAAATTAAATCCACATAACAGAGATCGATGGCTGCCTCCTAATCGCGTTAGACGTATTGTTTTAAAATACCAGCGCCCAGCTGGTGAATCCTGGTGCTCTTCTGTTTGTCTCTGTTTAAGAAATCAGACCTCTTTGGCTTCTCCCTCTCTGTATAGCGACACACCCCGCGTCTTCCTCCCTTCCCCAAGTCTTTCTGTTTTCAAAACCCAAGGTGTTGGCTTAAATTCTAGGTGTCACATATCTGACCATATTTCAAGCCGGGAATGAAGCATGTATAAACCCCTTTCCCTTTAAAGGTCAGACATTAGCGCTGGTTAAAATTGATCTGTGGGTTTTTTTTTTTTTTTTTTTTTTTTTTTGTATTTAGCCCCTGTATTGGAGCTGCTTTGTAATGGGAAGATTCAGCGGGGGAAGCTTAACACAGCCTTGTTTTGCTTTGACAACGCAGCCACGAGAGCCACTGCAGCTGTTCCCTCTGCTCACAATGGCAGATTAATTAACACAATCATGCGCTTCTGGCTGGCGCTCAACACGCAGGTCTGCTCTGGGATAGATAGGTAAATCCTATACATGCGTTTCCAGACAGAGCGTATTCTTGATGGGGTTCACAACTAGATATATATTTGCAATGTGACTGGTCAGCCATTTGGAAAAAAAAAAAAACAAAAAAAAAAAAAACGTAAATGGGTAAAGAATAGAGAGAGAGAGGGGAGAAAAAAAGAACTACAAATGAGGAGAAGAGGCCTAAGCTAATTGGTCCAAAGTATTCCTGGGAAGTGTTGTGTATTTCAGAAGAGCGCTTCCTTTCTCTAACCGCTCTTTTTTTTTTCTCTTTCTCTCTCTCTCTCTCTCTCTCTATCTATCTCCCTCTCTCTTTCCTCCCTCTTGAGCTGCCAGGACCATTAGCTGGCTTTCCTAATTAAGATTCTGCTGGCCGATCCGTCTCTCTTTCTTAGTTAGTTCCCTGACATTTTAAACTGTCTATTATTCCAGCCGGCTTTCAGGTGCAATGCTGTGTAAATGGCAAGTCAAAAATTATGTATCTTTTTCATACAGTTATCCATCAAGGACTATTAGAGGGAGCGGTCTGAGCGCTTAAATCATTACCGAATGCTGTGATCTTTCTCAATTGATCTTATCTCTCACTTCCACTGTCATTCTCTTACCACATTATACTTTTTTTTTCCTTTCCTTCCCTTCTTCATTATTATTATTATTTTTTTTTAGAAGTGGTCCGTCTTCGCTTTTATGCAACGTTACAAATCCCACGTTCGGTTTGAAAGACGTGTCGATATTTTAACCTTGCTCCCGTCGCTTCTTTGATATAATGATCACTTAACAGTCAAGAGTAAGGAAAGGAGGAAATTAGGGTGTCGGTGGAGGCAACAACAACAGCCAAGCAATTATGTTTCCCTCAGCCCAAACGTTCTGCCGTTAATGAAATCCCTTATCGTGGCGGTGAGGAAAGGATGCTAGGACAGGTGTGAGAATCGCGCACGGTTCATTTATCACTCCCGAAAATGAAAGCGAAAGGAGGGATGCGCAGACACGGAGGCAACAAGTGCGAGCGAGTTTCAACGTCTGCGATAATGTGTTTCTCCGGTACATATTTTGCGCTTTGATTGGCAGCGAGGACTCGTTCTATTTTCAGTCGTATAAATATAGGGCCGCATCAGAAAGCCTCGCCACGCATACACTTCCAGGAGGACGCTGCGTGTTGTGTGTGCGCGGGAAGGTAAAAGTAGGGAAAGAAGACTGATAGCCTGAGAGAAAGAAAGAGAAAGATGAAGGACTGTCAAATGAGTGTCTGACACGCTATGGCGCCTCTTCGCTACGGACGGCGGACGGCATTTTTCTGAAGTATTTACCTTGACGAAAGATGCCCTCCCTCACAACATTGCAATACACAGAGAAGCTTACATTAGCAGGGGCAGCGGTCGAGAGACTGAGAGACTGGGAGAGAGAGAGAGAGAAGGAGTGAGAGCGTGTAGGGCCCTTTAATGACGCTAATGCTGTGTGAGACTTTGGCTCCTGCTAAAGGAAGCTATCTGATTGGAAACAGCTCTGGGAGTCTGGGAGGTTGGCCCTGGCTCGTTTCATTTAATGACCCATTTCCTTCGCTCGTGCCACAAGCAGTTAACAGCAGTCAAGGTGCCCAGAGGTTCACCGCAGCGGAGGAGCGCGGGAGGGGTCGGACAGAGCGGACATGTCCGGGTGACGGGGTATCGCAGGTGCCTGGATCAGCTGACTGGGGAAATAATCTCGATCTGTGTAATAGTGCAGCCACTACAACAATCGAAAAAGTAGAGAAGTCCGCCCAGACCGACCTGTGATTTACTACGCACATTTACTAGAGTGAGATTCCTGATCAAAAATAACCTCCACGATGTCAAATTTTGGAAACCCGCCCCCGACGACCGGACTTTTAATTGTTCTTGGATCCAGTCGTCTAGTAAAGACAGAGAGTCAGTTATGACACATGTGACCTTCGCCTGGCTGCTCCTCGGCCCCCAGGATCAGCCGTAATGGAATCAGCCCAAAGTTGAGCTCACACACACTTATCGAGCTAATGATCAGTTATTAATATTCGCAATCTCTGGCCTTGATGTCCCTGCATGGGTATAGACGCGAGGCAATTATGTCACGATCATCCCTTCCAACGCTGCCATGTGAGGATATTTATAAATATATAAGAGATAGATCTTAGCGTGCTGAGTTATTGCCCTCTTAGTGCAGATATACAGATTCAGATTAATTTGTAATTAGTCTTGAGATGTTGAGGCTGTGTAGATAAAGGATTCGACTTGCTCGCTCCGTTCCATAAATGCTGATCATTTAAAACGAACAAATGCTGGGTGTCTGATAAAAATAGCTCCGGACAGAATTATTTTGTTCGCCCGACGAATTCCGACACATATGTCTGAATGTGCTGGCAACGGCGAGGCCGGCGGTAAATGAGTTTTGAAATAAACTGTTATTGTTTAGTTGTAAACATTTCGCCGCATCGGATCCATATAATGGAATCTCGGGTCGTGCTTAAGTGTCAGCATGTTGGTGGTATTGTACAAACACAGTCCTTTACAGAGAGACAGAGAGGGAGAAAGAGAGAAGGAGAGAAAGGGAGGGAGGAAAAAAAAAAAGATCAGAAATGAGAAGCCTTTTCTCCATGTGATTTAATTTTCAATATCCTGTCATACGATGCTTTTCAGCAGACTTAGGTTCACATTAATTCGCTCCAAATGTCAGATATCTCCACTCAGATAAAACAGACGATGAGAAATAAAGACACAAGGCCTGCCTCTTTCTGGCCCGTGGAATCGTCGCGATAGTTTTTAGTCATATTAAGACGGGGCAGCGGTCTATTAATAGTTGAGTCATCTGCGCCGCAATGTTCAGAAATGGCAAATTGTTAGATCCCCAATGGTGATTATTACTCTCTGTCAATGACCTTCATAACAAATTAACATTCCGGCTGTGGAGGAAATAGAAGCGGGCTCTCTCTCTCTCTCTCTCTCTCTCTCTCTCTAACAGACATGTGTTACGGGTGACGCACAGCAAACTGGAAGGAATGGGAGCTGTGGGAGGAGGCGTGGTGGAAACAGAAAGGTTGTGAAAGGGGGGGGGGATGAGATGCAAACACAAATAAATCATCACACCGATCTATTATTTTTTTTTCTTTTTAGCTACGAGTGAGAAGGAGCGATCCCGGGTAAATATGACATACTGTACACTGGAGATGCGTTTTGTTACAGTAGGGAAAATTGACCGGATCTCGAACGAAACCGGCGTTTCACATCTACACAAACACACAGATGCTTTCACACGCGTGATTATGTAGCTGTTATCGGCTTTCGCGCCGCGCGCTTCATTTTATTATCAATCATCACCCTTTTCAGAAATCCGCCTACCAGGCTGTTCTTAGCTACTTGTCTACGTTCTGCAAAACTTTCATCAGACGCTTCGCTCAGATTAACGTGGGGTTAAATAAATGATATCTAATATTGAGGATAAGGAAAAAGAAGCGGCGTCGAGACGGGCTCATATCCCAGCCTGACTCTGAGCTGCTCATACCGCTGCGTTTGGCATGATAAATCGTTTTATTTCATTTTTCCGAGGCACTGGACAAGCGCATATATGAGTAAAACAGCGGACGTCCTTGGCTGTACAATTTATAGGCCCCGCGGCTCGACGTGGGGGGAAGACACATACTACAGTAGATCTGCTGTAAGAAAAGAGGGTTTTGTTTAAGGCCGGGAGGTCGTTACATTTTTTAAGGTGTTCATCGGATCAGCGTAACAGAAACAGTCTGTCTTGGTGTCTGGTTTTATAATTCTATTGTGCGTCAGGTCATAACCCTTATGGTAATTTTTCTCAGAGTACCACTGCATTCTTTTAATTCGCATTAAAGCAATGAAAGGAGAGGAGTGATGCTTTTTGAAAGCTAATGGCTTTACAGTGAAGGTAATGGATTCAGAAGGGTGCTGTAGCTGTGCCTTGGACATGGATCTGTAAGTCAGCTTTATGATTGCCTGTTGTACTTGTTGATTTGGCCAGCTAGAAAAATGAATAGGAAATCAATGTCAGGCGAGAACGTGTTTTTTTTTTTTTTTTTTTTCCCTTTCCTTGTCGACTCTTTAAAGCGTTTTTTAAAGGCACAGCAGCAGATGAGTCCGCCGTTCTATTCGTGTCATTTTAATGTTTATTAATATCGCCGCGGCCACAGGGACGTACATAAGAAATGTAGATTCTAATTTGGTAGAATTAAATCAGGAAGCCGATTTGCACAACCGATCCACAGAAATCACGTCGTCTCCATGCAGACCGAATCTATTCATGCTTCACTAATGATAAACACTTCCTTCCTGCCAAAACAGTCAGCACCCGATGAATATTTACCACTATTAAGAGCAGCCGGCCCTAGTGAAGCAGAGCTCCTTATGAGATGCCCGCCCCCGGGGCTCGCCCGTGCCCACTCATACCTAGGACGGGTCCTGATCATGCAAAACCCCCAGCGTTCCCGCATCGGGCCAGCGTTGGTCTCATGTTCCTCCCCTCTGTGCTTTACGCTTTGATCACCTTGCAGAATAATACAGTTAGTGAGACCTCACTGCCTCCTCAGCAACCCTTCTTTTCATTTTTTTTTTTTCCAGGACTTGTTTATTACTTTCGTTTTTTTTTTTCTTCCTCTTTTTTTTTTTTTCATAAATTTGCTGCTCTTTGAAGCCTGAAAGCAACTCGAGAGGAGAAAACAAAGATGGGCGCGTGCCAGCCGGAAAGTTATGGCACCATTCCTGTTCCCCCAGCTCGGCAGAGGCTTTGCCTTTAAAGAGGGAGAGGCGCACCTTCTGTCACTAGCGGAGGGAGGGAGGGAGGGTGCACAGGAGAGCGAGAGAGAGAGAGAGAAAACGAGAGTGAGAGAGAGAGAGAGAGAAGGAGCGATGGAGAGGGAGGAGGAGGGGGTGTGGGGGGGGGGGTCCTCCACGGTCAGGAGCGCTGTCAATGTGGCTCATTTGCACGGTTCTGCTACTTTCACCTCGCTGACCTCCTGAGACAATGTCATGTTGTTTGTGCCGGTGCGCGGCCTCACGCCGCTCGGACGGGGTGTGTTGTTACGAAGACCTTGAGACACCGTGGTCAGGTTTTTCTGACTGCGCGGTGGAAAAGAGAGATAACGATTCATATCGGAGCGTGGTGTTTTATGCGTCCTATTAAAACTGCATCGAAAGCGGTGTTATTGATAGAGTGAATTCAGTCAAGCTTGTAAAGGCATGAATGATTTCTAATTCCTCGCAATCGAAGGCAGAATGCTTGAAGCTTAATTTCACCTGACCCCCCTCTACTAGCAGGCAGAACAAATGTGCTCTAAAAAAGAGAAATGTGCCGTTCTGTTCAGCGAGCAGAAAAAGGACAGTCTTCCCTCCTCCTTTTATAATCCCACTTTCGCTCAGCCCGTCGCTAATAAATATAAATGTTTGTGATTAGCATCGCGGCGGCACAGGTGCATGTTTGTTGCGAGGGGAGGCATGTTCATTAATTTTCAGCGATGAAAAGTGCACTGCGCCATAAACGCACAGTCCAAAAACGCATCGGCTGATAAATGAATGCACAGATTGTTAATGTACCATTGTATGGTCGAGCCTCACCGAGCTTTAAAAAAAAAAAAAAAAAAAAAAAAAAATTGGCCTTCCTGCCAAATCGGCGCTAGCTTGCAAGTAGCATGTGCAGCAGAGCCCTTCTTTAAAGTCTGATTACACAACGCAGAGAAAGCATTACAACTCCATATCTCTGTGTAACCGTCTCTCTGTCTGTGTCTTAATGTCTATATTTCTATTTAGACGCGGAATAAGAATCATATAGACAGCTGAGCTTTTCCCCGCTGCGACTCCGCTACCATGTGTTGAGTAATTAGTTTTTTAGGCTGATGTGCCATAGAGCAGTGTGTACGGGCCATGTGTATGGCATTTGGTGCCCAGATCATGCCGATTTGGCTAGGAGTGTTATATTATAACCTAGAATTAAGCTGTCAAAATGATGCCGCACATAACCACTAGATTGAAACAGCAGTGAACACAATTAAACATTCTTATTTTGTATTCTTCATCATTTCTGCCCATCAGGTGTCTCAGTGTTTATGTGTGTGTTTGTGTTTGTGTGTGTGTGTGTGTGTGTGTGTGTGTTTTTTTTTCTTTTTTCTTTTGCTAAGAATCATCACATCATGTGAATTCGTGTTTAATGGCATACCTCGAACATAAAAACATGTCTGTTTTTTCAGGGCAAAACTGTTCATGACTAAAATGAAGCTCTTTTCTTTTTTTCTTTTTTATAAATATGCTTGCGCTTGGAGCAAGAAAACACGACTCTCCTGCAGACAAAGAAAAGAAAATCTGCTGAAAATGGGTTGTTTTTCAGTCGCTGCGAAAATGTTTTATTAGGGGACCGCTGAACACCTGCCTTAAAATGTCGTTTCAACATCTCCCGAATGCCATTTTGCTTAATTGACTTGGAAATGGCCCAAATGTATTGCTGAATGCAGTCTAATTAATATTAATAATAAATGCCATTATTAACATCAAAGAACATCTGGTGCCCCTGTTTACCCACATGCCTTATATGTAACACATTTTGCGGCTGTTTCATCTCACAAACAGAGCAGGGATAAACACTTTTTTTTTTTTATTTAGGCTATTTTTTTTTTATTTCTTTTTTTTTTATTATTTAAATTCCCATTATGTTTTATGAATTTATTTCCTCATTGACACCCCGGTCAGGGTTTTCGGTTTGCTCCTTTCACGGCCAATGCTGGCAATTCGACCGCAGTGCTTTTTTTTTTTTTCTGGGCAAAAGACTTCGTTGTTGTGATACCAATGAAGGATTTGCTGGCATACACCTAAAAAAATAAAATCTGCCTAAGCTGGGATCCATGCCGCGAGACTGCATTAGGAACTTTCGACCACCATAAATCAGCCGGCTAAATAACTTTAATCTAAAATTTCATTAAGTAGTCCTTGTCAGGTAGTAAAAGTAAGAGATAATGCAGTGGTGTTTAATGATAATTGGTGTTTGGTTAATAAATTCAGCGAGTTCCGATTACTTTTTTTCGAGCAGCCGCTAGAATGCTAGCCTCAGCAGTGTAACTAAACCTCAAATTGATTAACTCGCCTGAACCAGCCCGTTCACAAAGATGGCACGGGTCCAAATCAAAAAAGAGCGTGTAGTGCGCGCATCAGCCGGATGGTGTTGTGTTGCTTCGGCGTAAGGAAATCAACTCCCCCCGGGTGCATTTTTAAAAGCCTAATGCCTTTCAAATGATGTCATCACATTTACCCCTTTCTCTCTCTCTCTCTCTCTCTAGCACTCTCTTTATATCTGTCTCCATCTTATTATTATTATTTATTATTTTTTTTTGTTTCTGTTACATTTCTCCTACTGTCTTGCGCAGGCTCCTGTAAGAGAGAGGTCAATGGCTTTGACTGAGACACGTGACACATTATTATAATGGAGATGAGAGGCGTCTTGTCTTTTTATATTTCTCTCTCTCTCTCTTTTTTTTTCTTTTAAATTTCCGGAAAGTGATACGAGAGCAATCAAAACCGCACGACAACCTGATTTGGTGTGGCGAGTGTGATTGGGAAAGTACCATTAAGAGAGAGAGGGGGGGGGGGGGTGGCTTTTGTTTTTGTTGTCTTTCTTTTCATTAATGGGAACAGGGTGTGGTCCATCTGGAGGGACTCCAGAGGATGCACACATACAAACACGTTCAAACAGTCACACACACACAGATGCAAATCCATATACAGTCCATATCCTCTCTTACAGTAAACACATACACACCCTGGTGGTAGCTGAAGAGTGTGTATGTGCCTATGTGTGTGTGTGTGTGTGTGTGTGTGTGTGTGTGTGTGTGTGTGAGACATGAGACAGACAGCAGGGTGAGTGACTGATACTCCTCCTCCTCCCAGATGGCTCATGCCACTGGCCCTTGGTCTGATCCCAGCTCTTTGTTTCAGTTTGCTGTAGTGCATTAGTGCAGGCCCAGTACGGAGCATAACACACACTTCACACCTCAGCACTGTCCAGATACAGTATCTCATCTGAAAAGAATACTACGGCTCAACAGTCACTCGTCAACCTCAGGAGTGTGTAGCGTAATCCTGACCAGTCTATCTACGCACGGACGAGTTAATCGTATATGATGAATCCTTATAAATTTCATTTATATCGTTCCTTAAGCACAATTGATTACATCGACGGTAAACGTCTCTAAAGCGCATGGTTCGAAATAAGGTTGTTGTGGTTCGGCGTCTAGAAAACTCACCCTCGAGACGTATTGTTTGTACATATTAGCAATTTAAAATATGAAGCCGATACCCGCCTTGTGACAATCACTTTAATATTGTGTGTGTGTGTGTGTGTGTGTGTGTGTGTGTGTGTGTCTTACCGAATTTTTTTCACGCTTTGCATAAAAAGAGGATGCGAAATGGAAAATCAATACAGAGAAAATAGTTATAGGTGGGGGGTTATCGGGAAGCTCTGTGTTGCAGACACCCTGGGCAGAAGGATGGAGCGTAATATATGGGGTGACCTTCAAATGTCATAAATGTGTTGTGCAATAAACTGTCAATATTTGTGGTTATACGGTGCAGGATGAATTTTACAGTAATTGGAACGGCCATATTAAAAGCCGGGAAGCAGTCAGCTGATTAAAGACACCGCTGTCGGGCCGTCTGGTTGTGTTTGTACTGTGTGTGTGTGTGTGTGTGTGTGTGTGTGTGTGTGTCGTGCAGTTTCTTTTAAAACGAGTACAGGAAAAGTCTTAGAATCTGCTACTGTTGTACTTTTTTTTTTCTTTTTAGTAGATTCGTTGTGAATTGACCTCCCTTTCTCCCAAAGAAGGGGAAAAAAAACCATGCACACACTCACTTGTCACTAAAGCTAATTTATCAGGATACAAACTCGAACTAGGTCAGAGTAGGTGTTTGTATCATTGTGTGTATGTTTGGGTCAAAAAATGGGGCACGCAGTACAATGTAATGTGTGTAGGCAAAGCGAGGGAAGCAAATCACAGGCACGTGATCAGTCACAAGAGTGGAAGAGAATGCTGACTTCATCCTTTCTCTTGTAACTTCCTAAATCTCCTTTGATTTTTAAAAAGCGCTAGAAGGAATATAAAGAAATGGAAAGATTATTGGAAGAAAAAAAAAAAAAAACGAAGATGGTGCAGAACGGTTTGTCTAAGTGGGTTTCTTTCCTCGCATACGTATCATATCAGGTAGCGCCGAGTAACTGAGGAAAGCTGGCCTTTTAAACTTTACTTCACTTCCATTAGGAGTTCTGTAGTTCAAATTACAATAGAAAAGAAAGGGGGGAAAAAAATTGTTCTGATTCGAGAAATACGCTACATACTTTTCCGCGGCTGGTCAGGAGCCAAACCCCGCCGCGTGCGAGGATTCAGATGAACTCGTGATCTAATGCGGGATAATAATTCCGAGCATATGTGCAAATATATGTGCAAATACCTCAGCATAATCTCCTGTACCATTCCGCCATCCAGCATCTCCTGTAATAACTCACTTCGGCGTGGTTAATTATCTCCGAGCCCGGGCTTGTTGGTCTTGACACGTTTAGAGTATTGTAGTGACAGCAGCTCAATCAGAGCGAGGCCTTCGTTATCACCCTCTCCTATCAGCCACGCCGCCGACGTCACCTGTCAAAACCAGGGCGCAACACGAAGGCACAGACCAACTGCTGACATAGCTGTTTCCTTTCCCGTATTGTTCGTTTTGACACAATCCGCCATATGCTACCCGGTAAAGATGATGATAGGAGGGATAAAATGGAAGAATTGGAGTGTGTACGTAGGGGAGGGCGTCAGGGCGACGTCTCTAAAGCAACCTGAAAAGCTTCTGAACTGTCAGCGTTCTGTCAGACCGAGGAGAGTGCGGCGAGGAAGAAAAAAAAAAAGAAAAAAAAAGTGGCGCGCGTGAACCCATTGATGTGTTTGACTTTGTGTGGTGTTAGCAGATTTGTGCGGCAGAAAAGGCTGAAAGGAGAAGGAAAGACGGGAGAAGAAAAAAAACTGAACAAGTGGAAGAAAAGCAGAGTGGCTTGTGGCTGGTTTGAAGTGAAACTGAATACTCACCGAATTACATCTCTCTCTCTCTCTCTCTCTCTCTCTCTCTCTCATTCTCCTCCTCGGTCTCTGTCAGATGTTGGAGATGAGATGGCGAAGGCACCAGGAGCAGTTCCTCCTCCTGCCACCCAGCACCGAGAGAGGAGCGTGGGATCCGCCATGAAAGACTGCCCCTACTGCGGCAAGTCCTTCCGCACCTCCCATCACCTGAAAGTCCACCTGAGAATACATACGGGTAAGAAAGCAGACACGTCACTATCACGTCCAACTCAATCCTGTCACTTTTTTAGCGAGTGAGTGAGTGGTTTTGAAATATTTCCGTGGACCAAGTTCTTACGTATTAAGAGTCAGGAACGGAAAGTAGTTGAGAACATTATTACATACTTTTAATTATTATTTGGTGGTTTATACCGTATACATTACTCACGTGTTATTGAAGTTGAATACTATTGCTTAATTGCATTTTCAAGGGGAAAAAACGTACTTTTTACAGCTTGCATTCATTTATTTAGTTCTTTTGTACACGCATTACAAATCTCGAAGGTCTCGAAACAAACCAATCAGCATAGGAAAAAAAACTAATCATATTCTGCATCGTTGGAATACATTAAATATATATACATTAGAAAGTAACAACATTTTTGCCTTTCTCTTGACATCATTTTGGCCAGATACTTCAACTTTTAACTAACATTTTGACACATTATCTATCTATCTATCTATCTATCTATATATCTATCTATCTATCTATCTATCCATCCATCCATCCATCCATCCATCCATCCATCCATCCATCCATCCATCCATCCATTTAAATTCCCACCCTTGCTAGCAGCTGTAAAACATTTTTATAATACAAAAACAGAAAAAAATGGACCACCAAGATCCAGACAATTAGGCCAAGGAGGCGTTTCTCACTGTCTGTCAATCATGTTGATTATAATTCTTCACAGCTTTATTTTTTTTTAAACTGGATTTAAAAACTGCCAAGGCAGGGGGTCCGTAGTTAAGGCTGAACCCTTGTCCCGGGATTGTTGTATATACTGTATAAGTCAAAATCCAAACTCTCAGGATTTTTATTGCTCCAATACCAATAAATATGTTTAACACTGAAACAATTTGTCTACATTTCATTCACACTTCACATCACATCTACATCAACGGGGCACCATCTTCCTTTTTTTTTTTTCCCCATCAAAAAAAAAAAAAAAGCCCACCATTTGCTTTCGTTCGTCATGTTACTCTGACGTGTAGCACGGCTCACATACCCTGGAGTTCCTGCTTGTATCACGGAGTTTTCCCACTTTTACAGTAATGATGTAGAGAGTTCGGTGAAATTCTGCTGTGTAGCCCACAGCGAAGCTGAGAGTTACTCTCCTGCACAGCTTGTCCTAGTTAACACAGGGAAGCACTGCGAGGTCACTGCCAGTGTGAGTGAGTGTGTGTGTGTGTGTGTGTGTGTGTGTGTGTGTGTGTGTAATACAGAAAGAGAGATCATGAGACAGTGTAAATAGAAACTTTGTGCGAAACTATATCATATCATGAGCACAATAAATTCCTTTTCTTTTTTTTTTCTTCCTTTCAGCGCAATATAATCAACCATCTGTAGACTCATAACTCATGTGTAGGCTTTTTCCCATTTAAATACTTTTTTCTTTTGTTACTTCACTGCTTTGGCTTGCCTCAATACCTTTAAAACATCATCTGGAGAGGGCCATGCAAAAAAAAAAAAAAAAAAAATTTATAAAATAATGAAAGGGAAAACTATTCAACAAGTGCTTTGAGGACAGCTTGCACTCTCGCTCTAACTTAAAATGGAAATCGCTCTCGGTTCAGGAAATTGATGGTTGTTATTTTTTTGGTATGTGCTTACAAGGAAGAAGGGAGACCACCCAAATAGTATTCGTCCCACTTAATAAGAAGCACATAGCTCTGCTGTTCTGGGGGAATTAAAGCCTGATTGTATGGCACGTCTAGCCGTGGAGCTGATGATTACACCTCAAAGCTTAAACACACACACACACACACACACACACACACATACATACATGCACAGAGGCCAAGGCCATGCAGCCAACATGGTATCGTTTTTTTTTTTTTCAGTTTTTTTAAAGCCGTCACGAAGCTGTCAGCGTGCAGCTGCGGATACAGTGTTTAGTATAAAATATAAGGAAGTTTATAACAGAACTTCATGCTGGTCTCAAATATCAAAAAGTAGCACTCGAACAGAGCCAATGAAGAGAAACTGTATACGGATGAATTAGTAGTGTGAAGCAATGAGGAAATGTGGTGTCAGGCAGGTCCGTTGACAGGCAGGTCCGAGGGAAGTGTCGGAGTCAGCTGCTCCCGGGCTCGTGGAGACGGATTGCTTTAAGTCTCGGTGCAGCACAGTTATGTCCCTATAAGCAGGGGGAAGGGAGCAAGGGCACGGAGCTGGGAAATATGTTTCTAGCTCAGGGAGGTTGAGTTATGCGTGCTTTGAGAAGAGGGTAAGGGTCCCCAGTAGGGCCATATTTCTCCGAAGAGGAAGCAGAGGCCCTCGTCCCGCAGCTCCGTTAACTCACTCACTCACTCAACTCACTCATCTCACTCATCTCACTCAACTCACCAGGCAGCCTGGTGTGTGTGTGTGTGTGTGTGTCTGTGTACTGTATGTGCGTGTTTACACTGCTGACGTCCTTACAGTCTGCCGATGCTGCAGTTTACACCAGCCTTGATTTGTTTGCAAGATGTGTGAGCCATGTTGGATATAAAATTGTCATAAAGTTTTCACCCCCATGGTCCGAGTTTGGAATGAATCAATACCGCAAAGAAAGATTTTTTTTCCCCCTTTCCTTCCCTTAATCAAAATCTAAATAGCTGTGCATATGATCTGATTAATGACACGCCACCCAATCGACATACTGTGAACTGAAGATCAAAATCATTCAATCTCCTGGTTAAACAAGACCAGCTGAAATCTTTTACATCGAACGAATCGGCCGCGCTCACACTCGCAATGCATAAATCTAGTGGAAAAGCCTAAAAAAAAAAAGAATTGATTTCCAAAACATCCTGACTGGGGCTTTAAATCATTTTCACTATCTGTACAAGTGATGAATCTGATCTTTAGATCAGCAGGTAACAACCGCCCTGCGTCCTCCTGCGTCCCGAATTCCTCCCTCCTAATCATAATCAGGGACGGGAACAAAGACCGCTGACATTAGACAAAACATCCACTGCTTGATTTAAAAGAATCAGACATGCAGATGACACAAAGGGCATCGCAGATGACCCTCGATCCGTACCGCGTCCCCCCATCGTAATGGCATTGCTTACTAAGAGGACCAAGGCATTGTGCAACACAATGTTAGATTAATGACTCTCTAACGCTGGCTTGAAAGGAATGAAGTGAATTTAAATTTCTCCAAAAGTTAAAGAGCTAATGTTACAGTATTAATTTCCTCTCCAACAGTGAGTGGGAAAATATCCATTAGTGAAATTAAGCACAGTTTGCTAGGTAGCTAACATTGTGCGGCATACAGTGTGGGGCCACAGCTAATGAACACTGCAGTGGGTGATATTTCATTATACAAATTAATGCTCACATTTTAATGGGAAAGTCACATAATGAATCTAGGCTTCAGTGACAGCAATTAGAGACACAGATTGTCCCCTTCTGGACAAGGCACTATTTAGCAGTAAGCAGCTGTGGGTAAAAAATAAAAAGGTCCTCGCTCCTGACAACGGCTCCACATAACTTCAGGGCACAGGAGAACTTGCGTATTGACCGGATCACCTTTATTTAAAAAAGGGACACTCGGGTCAAGTCGTGCTAACTTGTTACAAAACCTCTGCGAGTCCTTTCGACAAAAGTTAAAAATAAAAATAAAAAAAAGAGGCTTTGATGCAGTTTTGGAGTTTTATGGTTGTATCAAGTAGTATTTTAAAAAGTTTACTCAGGAGAATGAGAGTGATTAAGCACTGGTGTGTGGTCAGCTGCTACCGTTCCAAGCCGTAAGCACTGTAAATTACTAAGGTCAGACAGTCTAGAGATTCACAGCAGTGCCAAAGAAAGTTTATTCAGTGGTAGACATGATCATCATTATTATTATTATTATTATTTAGTCTATAGAAACATCATTTCTGCTCCTTTTTTCCTTTCCTTTCTTCATCCCCCCCCCCGCTCTCTTTAAAATGAATGCATGAACTGCAGTAATAGCCCTTACAGTAAAGCACAATTTAGAAACTAAACAACACTTACTGACAGAAAACATGAGCACCTTGATGTTTTTGGCTCCGCGTCTTTAACATAGATAAACAACCCCCGAACATAAAAGACAGTTCTTTTTCCAGACCAGTCGATCTCTCCATCCCCGCACTATACCGGCTGTCTTTTCACCATTATATAAAGCCATATGGAAATCCATCTTAAAGTATGTAATATCTATTAACTATTTTAATTGCCCTTCTGTAGAGGCTCTGGGTGTTTATTTGCGTGGTTGCTATGGAGTCGTGACAAATCGCACAAATCCAGATGAAATCGGTTTGAGCCGGACTCCTTCAAGTGGAAAGAGCAACCGGCAAAATGAACTTCTGAAATGATATGTACCACTCTCAGCAAGAGGCTTCTGTAATTTATATCAAGTCTGTCATACAGTACCAGATGGCAATTTGATGTGTGCTTTCCCCTATTTTTATTAAGACAGTCCATCAACAGTGAACGAAAGCTTGGGAAAGAAAACTTTTTAATTCTTCTTCTTCTTTTTTTTTTTCCGCCTTCCCTCATCTTAAATGATGAAAAATAATCATTCCTCTACCTCTGGGCCTTGGCGATCCATTATGTTTCTCAGAGGTTGTGCTGTTTGTGCGGATATCAATTAAAAGTGGATTAACGGGTACATAATGACCTTTAGCAGTAAATTGTGTGTAATGTTGCAAGGCAGGATACAGTATATTCCCCAGATGTCACACATGCCCCTGACGTATGATGGAGCAGATGTCTTACTGAGTCCAAATGGTGCACAAAGAACACGCCATGCGTGTGCATACACAGACACACACACACACACACACACACACACACACACACATACAGAGAGAGAGAGAGAGAGAGCACTTGCTTATTGTCTATATAAATACCCATTATTTATCTAGTGTTCTTAATTGTAACATTGCACAAAAAATTCACATCTTTCTATTTTTCTCCATTATAATGGTGCTTTAACAAGTGACAGCCTCAGCGTCGTCATGAATTAAAACACAAGCTTTGGGTGGAAGGAATAAAAGGGGAAAAGCAGATCACCCTAGCAGATTGCCTCTAATTTTGGGCACAGAATATCATTTTGTCCAGTTAAAGGAATTGAAAATGATCATTTGCATCAGGGACATTTCCTTATTGAATCAGGCCAAGTCCCTGTTATCCTGCTCAGAGGATAAGCTCTTATTGGGTTAAAAGCTCATCTTGTATGGTTTATTTTAAATTTAAGCCTCACACGCACTCCAGTGTAAAGCAATAAATGACTCTCGCTCCCTCTCTCTCTTTTTTCACCCCCTCTTTTTCTCCCCCCCCCCCCTCTCCCTCTTTTAACTCTTCTATCAATGAAGTATTGAGGTGATATTTTTGTGACCCTTTTTGGTAAGCTGTGTTCTGTAGGTCTGCAGATTTTTGAGTCTTTCTTTTTTTTTCTGGAATGGTGCCCTCCAAATAATGATAAATTACTTGAGCAGTATGCCATTTGCTAATTATATCCATGATTTACTACAGAGCCAGACTTAAATCATTCAGTTCAGTCTTGCGTAACAATGCAACATTTTTTTCTCAGATAAAAATTGTTTCCATGTGTATAATCTAAACCTTTTATAGTTATATATACACACAAAGACATATGAACACAGTACTTGACAAACATCTTTTTATATTTGTTTTTTCTTTTTTCTTTTTTCCATAGCTCTGCACTCCTTTTCTTAACTGCAACACTAATGTACCTCAGGAAATCAAGCTATGTTTTCTGGGCTTTATTGCTTATTAAGTCAGAATATGGCTTTACTTTCTTTCTTTCTTTCTTTTTTTTTAACCTTTTATAACGGCTGCCAGAATGTATGGGATATTAAGATGCAGACGTATTCCTTCCATTTTCAAATGTTCTATTGTATATTCTATCATGTTTTGTACATACTTTTTTTTATGGCACATTCCACCCTTCACGTGCCTTAAATCTTGATCTAAAGCTGCCTTTTAAGAAGGAGGATCATATGCTACACATATGCAGACTTAAGAAATTTTGTTTCAGTTTCATTGCAGGTTTTTTTTTTCCTGTCCATTGCACTTTGGGGCTAAACAGTCAAGCTTACACTCTGTAGGGAATCGCGAGCTTCTGCAGAGCTTGATTTATCTGTATGATAAATTCCAGAAAATGTTCAAGGAATCACCACCTCGCCACCAAGGCTGAGATCTGACAACGAACAAGGCCGATTGGAAACAAAAGAGTATAGCTACAAGCAGACCCCACTCACTTGTACTCCCCTATAGGAACAGAGATAACATCCAGACAGTTTTGTTGTCAGTTGAAAATATGATCTCTGTAGTGGACTGAAGGCACCATATGGCGAAGTGTTTTTTATGGTGCTGATATGAGTGATAGCTCACTCGGTGGAGCTGGATCAACCTGTATTAAAAAAAAAAAAAATACTCCTCCTCCTCCTTCTTCTCTCTTCCACAGAGAATGGTTGGCTTGTGGCTACTGAATGTTGAATAGGATAGTGGATACCTACAGTACTGTAATAGACATTGTCACTGAGATTTTTTTTTGGGGGGGGTGTTCACAACAACTTTATTTGCTGCAGATTTAAATATTTGGTATTCTTACTTGATCTATCTTGATGTCTTTAGGTGAGAAGCCCTACAGATGTCCTCATTGTGACTATGCTGGCACCCAGTCTGCCTCCCTGAAGTACCACCTTGAGCGTCACCACCGTGAGCGTCAGAACGGCAATGCCTCCTCTGCCAACCATCCTCCATCCTCTGATCACAAAGAAGACCACAGCAAGACCAACAGTGGGAGTGGCATCTTTGCAAGGCCTGATGTTCTACGTGGAGTCTTCAAAGGGATGATGCCCTCCAGTCTTGATTTTAGAGGAGGCCAGATGCTTACTCAGTGGGCCACTCCTGCTATGCTCTCTTCCAGAGAGAGAGACCGTGAGAGAGAGCGCGACCGCCATGGACTAGGGGCTGAGCCCAGTTCTGAGAGCATGAAGACCCCTGAAGGTCAGGCCACTGGAGGGGACAGCCCAGCCAGTTTTTCAGACCTGGGACGGGCTTATCAAAGTATGATGGGGAATGGAGTCAACTTTCAGGGCTCTCTTCAGGCCTTCATGGATAGTTTTGTACCGAATTCCATGAAGAAAGAGAAGGAAATACGAGAGAACCAGCTACATGGCCAGCACTTTGGCCTGGATGGCACAGAGCCCAAGATCAAGAGAGCCAGTGATGCCAACCAGGACGAGAACCCTTCTGAGACCAAACCAACTGAGGGCATTCGCTCCCAGTATGAGCCTCTGGATCTTTCAGTCAGGCCTGATGCAGGAACTCTGCCTGGGGCATCAATCACCATCCAGGACAATGTCGCCTGGCATGGGTGTCTGTTCTGTTCCTTTACCACTGCCTCTGTGGAGTTAATGGCTCTTCACTTGCAAGCCAACCACATGGGTAAAACCAAATCAGGCCAGGGCAAAGAAGTTAAAGATCACCTACTGGGTGAATCTTCCCATACTGGCAGCTCTGGTCTAGCACCACCTCCAGGCCTTCTTCACCTGCATGAGGGCATTAAAGAGCAGGAGTCTGAACCTGGAGACTTGAAGAACCAAATTGGTTGGTCTAATCACCTTGAGCCGAACCCACACGGGGCTTCCATGGGAGCATTTTCAAGCGACTTTTACAAGCCTTTTAGCCCTGTGTATGATGGATCCTCCAGGGGTCCAGCTGGATTCTTGGACCAGCAAGAAAATCCAAACAGTCAAGTGGGTGGTCAGGATGAGCTTTCTGACAAGATGTCGTGTGTTGAAATGGAGGCATGTGACGAGCAGGAAGGTCAGTCAGAAGATGATGAAGCAGGCCATGACGAACAGTCATCCAATCCTGCCTCTGCAGAGCACCAGGTGCACTCTGATGACGAAGAGCCAGATGCAGAGGAAGATGATGATATGGAGATGAGAGATATTGAAGATGAAGACCATGGGTCCATTCGAATGCATCCTGATTCTCCCTTGTCTAGAAAAGATGCTCAGAGAGCAAAGTTAGCCATGATTGCCCAGGGACGTGGTGCATCTCCACCCCATCCACCGACACTAGAGAAGCAGTGGCAGCAGCAGCCGAACCTCAATCTCATTTCTCCAGGCAGTGGTCCTCCAGGCCTGCTGAAGCCTGAGCAGGCTCATCTGGAGCACCAGATGAACATGCTGTCAGTCTTGCGGGCCTACAGTTCTGAAAGCTTAGCAGCATTCAACGGAGGCCTGTCCAGCAGCTCCGGTGGAGGAGGTGGAGGAAGCAGCTCTGGCATGAAGAGATCTGACCCCTCTGGTAAGTGAG
>JAQQZT010000023.1:9052350-9070669 GCA_030068275.1 Clarias platycephalus
ATATTTTTTTTTTTTTTTTTTTTTTTTTTAATAGACTTAGACCACTTTTTATGTTGACATGTACCATAGAAGTAAAAATTCCTACACCTTCATTTGTATCCTTACTGGGGTTTTTTTGAGCCTGAAAGCCACACTGCATTAATATGCTTTCAAGCCGCACAATTTCCCAAACAGAATTCATGTGCAATAACAGTCCTCTAACCCCAACACACCAATATATGCCCTCTCAGTAGAAACACAAGATTTGCTTTTGAGTGAATTCAACCTAATTTCAAGCAAGTTTAGAGACCATCTATTCGACAACCAGCAACAGATTAATCTTTATTACTATTTTATATTACCCAGTCCGCAGCCCCTTTCTTTCTGTCTGTTCCTCTCATAACTGGGATTAAGGGTGTCTGTGTTAGAGCGGAGCAGGACCTCCACTCCCTGTGTCATCCCTGGCACACAGCACTTAACTATCTTAGCTTTCATAAGACCTCTCCCCAAAGCCCATTACTTTATAAGAGCCAAAGATCTATGGCCCTGTGAAAAATGAACTGTCAGCTTTCATGACTCTGTGAATGTTACTAGAGCTCTTTGAGACTACCGTGTTTCACTGTGCCCCTTTTCGACATTTCAGCGATATAAAACTGCAAATGAAAAAATACTCAGAGAATTGAACTTGTAGTGCAGGTCAGTATGAAGTAGTTTAAGGCAAGTGAGTGCTACAGCTCGTCGAATTTAGCTGCTGGGTATTTCTTTTCCCTCTCAAATATCAGGAAGGTATTTCTAGCAGTTAATGCTATTCATTTTGCCGAAATAAAACTGTCTGCCAATATAATGTATGTATATTCCATTTTGCTCTCTGTCTTAATATATTATTTATCAAGAGCAGAGTCTAATTTTCAAACCGAGTGTTGAGACACATGCTTTTAGTTTAGAAGCTTTACATTAGTGTTATTGCCTCCAGTCTGCAAACACAGAGGAGCAAGGCAGACATTTTATTTTTTGCTCTAAGGAAAACAATCTTACTGCAAATAGATGTAAGATTAAGGAGAGGGAAAGGAAAGCCAATCGCATTTTTAACAGACTTGTTTGATTAAGCGGCTTTATTTGAACAAATATGTCTGTAATACGTTCTGTTCTTTTAATTCTGAACATTTGCATGGTTTGTTTAAGATACTGCACTTTGCTCAGGCATTGTGTATTATGCTTGATTAGTAAACAGGAATTAATCAACAGCGAGAACGATATAAGGCGGAACCAGAGCGATTATCCTGGTATTGTTCGTTATTACAGTAGCTGCGTTCCGATGGAGGAGGGATCTATGTAAGTGAAGAGACCGTACAGTATGTAGGTTGATTCTGTGACATTCGGGCCGCTGTTTACCGCCTCATATCAAGGGAAAAGTGAATCACACACGCTCACGTCGTGCCACGGATTCTGCGTCAGTAATAGAGCTACACACGGGGCTAAAGAGTCGTTTTATACAACAAAAAAACACACCGAAGAAAACAGTGATTGGAGAGATGGCATCACTCTATTTGCGCACAAAAGGGAAAGGATCTCTTCATTCAGCGCAAATTACAGTATGTGAAAAGTATTGAGCCTGGATAGGTCAGTGTTGTCTCTCATGTCGAATGAGTACAGTACAAAGGGAAAGCGGTGGCATGGAGTAGAGTGGTGTATGTTTCATTTTCTTTTGCCTAAACAGTTTTCATTAACAATTAATGCTCCTTTTGACCTTTCAATTATGGAAAATATGTCCATCATGCAGGAACCTGTTGCATTTTTAATATTCGCAGGAGGTCATTCACAGGGCTGAAAATGAATGTCTCATGTTGTAATATTCTCCTTTAATCAAAAGACGTTAAAAAAATAAAAATAAAAATGCCCTTGTGACGCACTCTTCTCTTGCTGCATTGGCAAGATACTGACCTTTCAAGATAAAGCTTTGTCTCTAAGACAAAAGTTTTTTTGTTAGGCATTTTCCAGGCTTGACTCACCCTGCCCGGTGCTTGCGGTTGGAAGCACGTGTGCGGGTGACGTGCACTGTGATACAGCGTAGGCATCTCCGAGGAACATATACAGTATAAGCATTGAAGCACAGGAAAAGACCAACAACACACTTTATTCAGTTGAATAGTGACAGCAATTGTGAAAGGAAAGGAATAATAAAAACGGAGCATGCCATATCCACCTTCAGAAAGACTCACTTTTCTTACTATACTGTTTCATTCGACTAACAGAAAAAAAAAAAAACCTGACATAACTCTCTCCAGACCACAAGAGTGTAAGTGTAGGCAATACACTTAATTGCCATTTAATACTGACCAACAACCATTGCACTTACAGAATCCACAAGCATTAATCTAAATCGATATAAAGAGTAAGTATATATTTAATAAAGAGGACAAAAAAAAAAAAAAAACAGATTGAACACATGGGGTTCAAAAATGAACACATCAGTCCTTTATACTGTATATTAATGGACCACATGCAGATACTATATATTGTAGATAGGACGGGTCATGAATACTGACCCATCTTTTTCCTGTCCAAAATTCAATTAAAATCAGGCAAAATGTGATTATGTGATTAGCTGAAGTGGGCTTGCATTACGTTTGCATGCAAATCGAGTAGAAACCATTAATATTTGAAATTCAGCATGTCTATTCCTGAACCAGAACGGCACATTTATTCTGACTGGAACCTGATTTCTTTTTCTTTATATTATTACATTTATCTGGTTATACATATACAGTATGTATATATATATATATATATATATTTTTTTTTTTTAATTGTATTTTGAGACTCAAACACACACATCGATCTCTGATCCACACACCAAATCTTCCATTCGTCTTCAACAAAAGCATACCGTGTACCACATATCCAATAATCCACATAGATTTCTGTGCAAGTTGCTATTCAGATGATAGTATTTGTTAACACCATCTCACATGTTGCGTGAGGCATATTAATCAAACGAACGTCTGCAGCTCGGTGCTGACTTCTCTCTGATCTCGGGCCTATTTGCGGTCTAGTCGATTAGACGGGTATTGTTGAGATCTCTTAATGGCCGTGTTCCATTGTACTGGGGTGCTTGTGTAAGCCTATCATATAATCAATACCCAATTGTGTAAGTGCGATATCGTTATGTATACATTGTATATTGTACTGCTCCAAACGCGGAGGCTAAAATGAGACAGCGCATATTTCACATCAGCAATCTCGGACGGCGTAGGATTTTCAAACGGTTGTGTGTAGTGTGGGGTATTATTGTTTTATTTATTTATTACATAGGGTAAAAAGTGTTCGATATTGTAGAGGTAACGTTATGAAATCAGGGAGTTCAGTTGCTAAACATGTCGTTAATTTATTTTTAACAATCAAATAATCATATTATTATTATTAGTAGTAGTAGTAGTATTCAGATTATTCTTATTTCCTATTATTATTTCCTATTATGATGATTATTATGAATTATTATTATTATTATTATTATTATTATTATTATTATTATTATTATACTTTCTGTCTTACTGTATATGATCCCATAAAACAATGCATTAGTCCAATATGGAGTTCTCATATATTTTTCTTTTATCTTTTTTTTTTAGATCTACTATTTAATGCTATTTTAAGTGCTAAATTTGAAAGCACATTGTAATATTCATAATTACGGTATAGATCTGCTAATTAGAGTGCAACATTTTACAACGTTCAATAATCATACCACATGTGCTTTCTGAAATATTCACAATACATCATGATTAAAAAAAAAAAAAAAAACTTAAGATTTAAAACATTCTTTTCAATATGAGATCTATTTCCTTTCTGAATCCTCGTCAAACTGTTACACATCTCACACTGGCAACAGAAGGACAGGGCTCAGATTTAGCCCAGCTCTTCACTTAAACACATTTCTAATGGGAACTCCATTGACTGTGAAATTTAGTCCGGGCCTAGGCTTAATTTGCGTCCGGAAAAACCAACCCACAGTGGCTAAGAGAAAGGATCTCTTATAGTTATGGTGAAGTGGCAAAGCAGAGTGGAAGCGAGAGAGGTAGAGATGAGATCATTGGTGTTCTCTCGTGTTTCTGTTTACTTTCTGTCACTCCATCCCTCTTGTGTCTCCAAGCTCTCCAGGCCACTCTGTCCTCAGGCCGCAACCGCTGTTGTTGTTGTTGTCGTTGTCATCGCTGCTGCTGTTGTTGATTGCTAGGTAAATGGTTATCTCGATTCGCCCTCTGCGGCACCATTAGGCGCAGTGAAAAATGCCTCCACTTTGAGTGTCTGTGTGTGTGTGTGTGTGTGTGTGGGAAGAGTATATCGATACACAGGCTGTACTTAGCCTCTGTGAGATCAGGGCTAAGTGGAGGTGACGGGGCAGGAGGCTCACTGGCTTTAGGGTATTTACAGTGGCATGCTGTGGCATGAGCACTGGCTACTTTTACAGAGTGTGAGCTCTTGGTTCGTGCACCGAGTGCCGCTTTCAGATGTTTACCGCTAGTAGCTGTGAAGCTGCCACCCTTCCGCCACTTTTACCACCCAGTCAAGAAATGCTTTAGCAGAAACAGAGAAAGAGGGCTCAGGTTGTGTCTATGGGCCTTTCTTCTCCCGTGTCATCCTAGTTCATAAGGCCATGACACCCCCTGGTGGACAGGCGGTGAACCCTGTCCCCGTTCTCTCCAGCTCACTCAAGGAGAATGACAGATGAGCAGCGAACGCTGGGGAAGGATAGAGATGGAAGCAAAGGCAGAGGAAATAAGTCATGTAAAAAGAGAAAGGGTTAGCAGAGATGTAAGAGAAGACAGACACACAGGAAGCGAGGGACACAGAAAATATTTATATACAGCAGGGAGAGCCCGAGAATGACAGAACGAGTTTAGCGGCGACACAAAGGATCCTTTTTGCTTTTAATTTCCTTTTTTTTTTCCCCGCCTTTTTTTTTTTTAAGACAATAATCTCCCCGCGGGTTGATCAATCTTCAGTGGCCTCTGAACACATCATTGCACACTTACTAAGTTCAAGTGCAAAGCTCAAGCGCTAGAAATGAGACAGTAAACCCACAGCATTTGTCAAGCCGACAAACGACTCTGAAGAGAGCGGAAAAAAAATATTATAAAGGAAAAGCAGAAAACCACAGAAGCGTAAATGTAATGAAGGAATTCGTGGCATTTTGTCGTTTCATGAATCTGCCAGTCTGCTTGGCAGTACGCAGTGTGTCTCTGTGAATGTGTGTGTATGCATGTGTGTGTGTGTGTTTAGAAGCAGGTTGGGGAGGGGGGGGGGGTTGTCGGTGGTTAGTTGTCTCCTTAGTTGTAAGTGGTGTTCATGTCACTAGTGGCCAATTATCACTGTCAGGAGGCTGTAAGATCCAGGTCCCACCCCGGGAAGGTCACGACCCCAGTCTGGTTCGGGTCAAGAACGGCACTCTGTATTCTGCATTCCTGTCAACCACTGCGCCCTCTCTCTCTCTCTCTCTCTCTCTCTCTCTCTCTCTTTACAGCACCCAGCTCACAGTAATAAATAGCTCATAGGTGTTTGTGTGTCCCTCTGAACAGGTTCTTTGAAGTCATTATGATAATTAAAAACATATGGTGCCGGCACGGGGGTGAGTGTGTTCATGGATGGAAAGGATCAGAGCAGGCATTAAATTCTCCTGTACTGCCTTCTTGCACCTAGAAATAAAAAATAAAGAAGCGTATGGTGTGGACACATGTGCCTGCACCCCCGACACCCCCTCACACACACATGCAAACACATACAGAAGAGATACTAAATATCCCCATGTGCAGCTCGGCAGAACGAACGCACCGGGTAGGTAGACGCCCTTTAAGACACTCATACAGCATAAACACTAGTGTCTTATCTGACACATTCATAAACTATCCAGTGTCTCAGTTACACCTATCACATACCACCCTATACAGTAAGCGTGTAAAAGGAAGAACCCCACAGGTATACAAATTGAATTATACACACAAACACACAATTGCATTATTGCCTCTTGTCATCTTAATGGCTTTCTCAATTTGCAACCAAGTAATTACTACCGTCTCCTAATTCACAGACTAGTAAAGCTGTTAGTGTGAGAGAAAGAGAGAGAGAGAGAGAGCGAGCAGAGTCAAAACAGATATCTTTTGATTTCTTTGTCGTCGCTGTTTTTCTGTTTTGTTATTTTTTTTCCGTTCGCCACTCGCTGTCATCTTCGCTTGCGGTGAAAAGAAATATGATGACTTTAAACGCAGTGCTAGGATGCAACTTGGTAATTGCTAGTAATAGTGTCCTCATCAGGTGGCTAATTAGCTGTAATATGGCTCGTGTTAGCATGCTAGCATCCACGGCTCGGCCTACCGCGGAGACTCGGGACAGCCTGGCGCACGCTGATGATGCGTACAGCCTGAGGGTCAGTCAGTGTGTACTGTACAGTATATCCACATAAACTTCCTTGTGTGTGTGTGTGTGTGTGTGTGTGTGTGTGTGTGTGTGTGTGCGCGCACTATGAATAGACACCAGTTTATTTTGTTGTGTTTTTTTTTTACCGATTTCGTCATCTTTCGCTGTAGAGACAAATCCTAAAGCGGGTGGTTCTGTGCATGGGATTGCTCAGACTATTTACACAGTTTCAGCTTTATAACAGACTCAACATTGCAGTAGTGCTTAGAGTACGGAATGAGCTGAAGAGCATTCATGTCATTTTTTTTACCAAAACATTCATATTTAATGAATAGGCAGTAGACCTGCACTTTCAACCTTTTAATTAAAAGAAATTAATATGATGCTTTCATTTCTCTACAAATACAGATTCATAAGAACGAAATGTATCCCATGGCTGCAGAAATGTTACACACAAAAATGTGCCTTTTTTTTTCCTCCTGAATTAATGTTTTTCTGGAGACTAATCTTTATATAACAAAATTATAATTCACAAAATAAAGTCAAATATGTACTGGTAGATTAAAAAAAAAATTTTTCCCTCAATTGAATGCTGTAGAGTCTTGCACGGTGGTGTACTGCGGTTCGAGTCCCGAACTGTGTGCATGGAGTTTGCATGTTCTCCTGGTGCTCGGTGGGTTTCCTCCGGGTACTCTGGTTTCCTCCCACAGTCCGAAGATATGCAGATTAGGCTAATTGCCATTTGCAAATTGTCTGTAGTATGTGAGTGAGTGTGTTTTACTTGTGCCCTGTGATGGACTGTCCTGGACCCCCTGGACGGGGTTATCCTGCCTTGATAGGCTCCAGGCCTCCAGCGATGCTGTATAGGAAAAATGAGTGAGTGAGTGAGTGAGTGAGTGAGTGAATTCTCTACATAGACATGCAAGAAGTAAATAGACACCCAGAGTTTGCAAGAAAGTTTATTTAATTTTTGAAGGAAGTAATGTTCAGCTATTAATATATTTGACTTTCCTTTAACGGCTGTAGTAAGAGCAACAACCAACCTTCTTCTAAGCAGGTTTTTCGAACATCTTTCACAAAGACATCTTTCAGAAGGCCCAGTCCGACCGTATCTCGGCTCTGTTGATGTTCTACCCTTTTCTTTAATTGAAATATAATTCTTTTATTGGTAGAATAGGGAGACCTTTAAGATCCCTAGCTATTTGTCTCTGGAACAGTCTGCCCTCAGTATGACTAACAATCCGGCCTGTGCGGAAATCAGAAATTTCTTTGGAATTTTCATTCTATTCTATTATAAGGAAAAAATACAAGTCAGTGACAGATACGTTCAGTGCATGCATTTATCATAAAGCTACTGTACGACTGTGTATTTTTAGTAAAACTGTGTGATGTTCTTTTAAATAGTATAATATAATATAACTGCTTGTTTTTGACTGTGGGTCATACATGTTCACTTTGTAAAGAAACTACCAGCCTTAGAGCAGATACAGTATTTGTGCTACATACAGTACAGTACAGTACGCGACTTGTCGATTGTACTCTAAAGCCAACCTGACAAAGCACATCAGCTTCCTCTCTTGCGAATATCTCATGCCTCAACAGTTATTGAGTACACTGCCAGAGGAACCGCTCTCTCTCACTCTCAGACACACACACACACACACACACACACACATACTGTACTGTGCACACACAATCTCCGGTTCTCCCAAGCGACAGACAGTGTTTGGACCTTTCCTCTCCTCGCTTTCCGCAGGATTGCTGGGTGAAGGCAAGGCGCTATTTCACATGTTCAACATTACCGCTTTAACTAGCACCAAGGTGAATTAACACCTTGTCACTCAGTCGAGCAAATACTACTTCCAAAGAGCAATTAATTGTAATCGCTGTTGTCAAGCCCACTGGATGGTACCTGTTGCTCTCCCTCTGCAGCTGTGCAAGCTCTAAAAATATTTTCCCTTGCTAATTTCCCCTGATATCAGCTTCTGCTGGGGCGGTGAAAGCCTTTGAAAAGGCCTCATAATCTTCATCTCTCTCTCTCTCTCTCTCTCTCTCTCTCTCTCTCACTCTGTCTAATACCTTGATGATGTAGGCTTCATCATTTCTGTCAGGGACAAAAACGGGGATGAATAAAGTATCAGGTTCCACCCTGAAAAGAAAGGAAAAGGAGTATTCAGTGCTAATGACAGCAAAACAATTATGCCATTCATGATATCAGAGGGGGGGGGGGGAAACACGACAAAGCTTTTTGGAAGCTGGGAATAGAAAATATTCTCACTGATGCACGCTGTACAGTATATACGTGCATATACCCTCTATATGGATAATCTGAACGCACTGGAGTTAATATTGAATAGACTGACCTTCTGACCCAGCATGGTTTTAATTGTAATGTAGTTGCTCGTATTTCTAAGTTTGTTTTTCCCCCACAGCTGGAACTGCACTTTTTTTTTTCCCTTTTTTTTCCCTTCCTGTCTGCGATCTTCCTTTTTAGCTCTGTAGCTCCCTCCCCAGGCACCCTCAGATCTAAGGAAGCAGTCTCAGAGGGCTTGTTCTGATAAAATAACACTCCTTGCCGGTGCACAGGTACACCTGGAATATTCACACACACACACACGCGCGCGCACGCACACACGCGGTAATCATGCTTGCACACCCCACATGCCGAACAGTAATGAGCGAATGCGCCCTGACTTCAATGCGCGAAAGAGACACGACTGCAGGAACATAGTCTTAAATAAATAAATAAATAAATAAATAAATGGGAGGGAAAAAAACGCGACGCAACTATGTCAACTTTTATTTTGTCTTTTATTCCACATCAATGGCGCACGACGCCGCAAAGTTAATAAAACAAAACAAACAGCGTGCCGAAGCCAAGGCAACAGTGGCAGGGGTGTGTTTCGAGAGGCAGCGCAGCAATTACAGACAAATGTGTCTCGCGCTTCCGTGTACAGGCTGCTATGAAAAGGAAGAGCTGGTCCAATAAGCCGTGTTTGATTTAAACATCAAACGGAGAAGGGGGAATAAAAGTTCCTCCAAAGAACAGAGCGGATAGGAAAAAAAAATGCATATAGAAATAAGCCAAAAAACATTATACCATTAGCTGTTAAAAAATGCACTTAATTCCTCTGTAGAGATGGCAATAAATAGCACACACTCGCACGTTGTTCCATGCAAATCCTGTCGACTGGATTTAGAACGGTACATTGTTTATTAGGGAATATATGCAGGGAGGTGGAGGAGCTCTCGTTCTAATTGCAGTAATTTAATCAGGATTAGAAAAGGTTACCTGGATGAGGCGACATCGCAAGGACACAGATGCTTAAAAGATCCACGCGCACATACGCGATTTTCATGTGGAAATAATGATATTTTTTCTTAAACGGCGTGCTTTGAGGAAATAAAACGTTCTCGTTTCTCTCCTCTCTCGATCTCTCCTCAAGCGTCCTTTCTCTCCGAGCTTGTAAATAGGAAGCGAAGAAGATCCATTTTAATCTGATTAATAACTTAGTTGATCGCATATAACCTAATTTTCATTCAGCGCTGCCCTTGTCCGCCGAGTCATGTACGAAATGACCTTTGAGTCGCCACGGCGACCGTAAAGAACAATAAGCGCCATTGTGCCGTCCAAAAAAAAAAAAGAAAAAAGAAAAGCTTAAGATGTTTTACATCACTGCGAAAAATTTAATGTGCCTTTTTTTATGTGATGTGACAAAAGGCCACCTTCTAATTGTGGGCCATTAGGGCAAGAGTCGAATTTCCTAAAGCTTCCTAGAGATGGGAACAACTTTCCTCTTGCTTTCACAGTAATATGAATCGTCCTTTTTAAAACAGATATGGTTACATATTAGTTTTGAAAGGTACAGTAACTGCCTCCGCTTTAGCTGTCTCTAACAGTAGCCCTTTTGTATCCACTCAAACCCAATAACTGGCTCGAAATCCCATTTTACTTCACTCTCACACACACACACACACACACACACACACACACACACACACACACAGAGAGAGAGAGAGAGAGAGAGAGAGATCCACAAACAAACACAACATACCCAAAACTCGCAGTGTAACAGAACACTGGCTCCTAAACACACACACACACACACACACCACACACACACACACACACACACACACACACTTCTGATCAATTTAAGACTGATCTCGTTAATGGATGGATGTTAATGCTGAGATTTCTCCGTTTAACCAGTTTCTCCTGCTTTTGAATCCGGAGCTGTTTTCCTGCGTTATTTTTTTGCCCTTTATCGGAAAAGACAAATCTGAGAGCAATTTACTGGTATGATTATCAGTTTCATAGGAAATTAGATTTAATTACGAAGAGAAACGGGGAGAAAAACAGTGGACACACACACACACACACACACACACACACACACACACACGCATTCTCAGCTCCACTCAGACAAACAGGAAATATGAATAAAATATTTATGAAGAAATCTGACGTCTGCGTTTAGCCATATGTTTCATCACTATTTCAGTTTGCAGGCAGTAGTACTAATGTGACGAGCTTCAAATTCTGAATGAACGGATGAATAAATAAAAGCGTTAGTTATTATTGGTGTTGTTGCTTCTGTTTCTGCATTCTTATTATTATTGTTACTATTATTATTGGAATAATAATAATAATGATAATAAATAAAATGCATCTTGTTACTCATAACCTCCTTGTTCCACTTTGTTTTTGGCAAAAATAATAAATAATAAAAATAAATAAAATCACTGCTATTTAATTATGTGTACCGGAAAAAGCGAGCTCCTCCGTGATGATGAATTTTCTCCAGGATTCAGTGGGCAGCAATTTTCTTAAAATCAGCCCTAGCACCCCACACTGTTCCGAACTTTTTTTTTCTTTTTCCCCCTACAACTTTATACTTTATAGTTTTTATTGGACCTGGTCAGATTAAATAAAGCTTCCGTGGGCTGTCAAGCAACGGATTACCATTATGATTTTTAAGACTTTTTTCCTCTCTCTCTCTCTCTCTCTCTCTCTCTCTTTCTCACACACAACATTCCATAATACAGAATGGAAACGTAGCGCATTAATGATTCAGTAAATGCAGAAAATCCGTCTACCTATCCTGTCCTCAAATCCACAGGGAAGAAAGGGAAGCTGAAAAAGAAAAAAAAAAAGAGGAAGCGTCTGTCCATCAGCAGACAAACAGCGTCCTCAGTCTCCGGTCCCTAATTGACTGCACGAGGATTGGTCACACTTTTGAAGTAATGGATTTCCACGTTTGTTGCACTTTTTAGCCGGCGCTGCAAATAAGTAAACGCAAGGCAAAAACGCCGCTTTATTAGTCAAAAAAACAACAGCGCTCTCTCTTCCCTCTTCCTCAGCGCGAAGACGAGCGCTGCCACCATGCTCCCTGTTTGTTTTTTGCAAGGTCAACCCAGGCTGACAGTTGACAAACGATCTCAAGATGGCCACATCATCTGTCCTGTAGTTTTTTCCCCCCCGTTTTCGTTATGGGGGGGAGGATAAGATGAATGCCATGAATATTTGCCATGTATCTTTTTCAAGCCTGATTTTATGCTTGAAGCTTTTATCCGTTTGGAAAGGGCTTTGTGTGGGCAGGTAGCAGAACTGATTTGGCGTAGAAGAAAGTGGTGATCTCTTGCTCGCAGGCCCGAGACTGCCATCAGATCGTTCCGATCTGGACTTATCCTGTTCTCGCATCTTGGCACGGTGAAAAGATTCAGTATTATAGACAAGCTGGTCATCAGATGGGAGTTTGGTTTATTTCTGTCTTTCCCCCTCCACATTCCCCTCCCCCTCTCATCAGCATCTCATCCAAGTTATCTCTCTCTCTTTTTTTTTTCTTTTTTCCCTCTGCTGGACAGTTCCAGCAGCATGCCGAGAACTTCATGTCCTTGAGAACAGAACAACTTTTCGTTTCAATAATTTAATTGATTTTTTTCCCCCCTTCGTTGTTGTTTATTAATTTTTTTTTTTTTTTTTTTACACAATCATTATTTGCATACAGCAAGCACTGCGAGAAAAAAAAGGGGCAGAAACTTCAACAATTATGACCACTTTGACAAAACACGGAGTGCGTTTTTAATTACCTGACTTATTCTGTAACGTCGTTGTCATCTCCGAGACAATGCTTCTCCGTTCTGATGCTCTTATTACGGTTTCATTTGAACGCCTGTACTCTGCAGGTAGCCAAACCTCCCCCCATCACCACCACCTTAGTCAAACAACGCCCACCCTTTCAACACTCCGCCATGTCTTGTTTTTCATAATGTTTAATTGCATTAGGAGAGGTGTCACGGAAGGAAGAGGAAGAGAGAAAGAGAAGGAGAAAGACGAGGTGTCGTCGCTTTTTAAAACACAATTAGGTAACACCTCGTCAGGGCTTCTGTCTACTCGTGCTTGACAAGCGCGTGAACGTCAGCGGTAAAGCGTTGATGATGCACGGGATGGTGCAGGTGCTTGACGAGACACTTGTTAAGCCGAGTGACAGGTGATTCTTGGGGAGGACCCTCACTTGTCCACACCACGTCTCGGCCGTCAGAAATACACATCTCACTCAAGTCAGGACTCAACGAGCTTTCCTGGTTGTGTGTGTATGGGTACTGTATCTACAATAGGTGGCGTAGGTGGCGTCGATGACGCTAATAAGGCATTTTTCACGTTTGTCCCCCTATCATTCATGTCTTCTTCATGTGACAGAAAGCTTCTCATTAATTTGGAAGGAAAAAATAACATTCAGCAACTTTTTTTTTTTTTTGAGATGAAGAGGAAAAAACAGCGGGTTGGAAGTTTTGCCTCTGTAGCTGTTTTCCCGACAGAGGCGATTTGACAAACTCTTATCTCAAAACCGCCGTCACTTCATCAATGAGGAGGAGGATGATGACGGTAATGATGATGATGATGATTGTCCTTATGCTGATGCTGATGAGGATGACGATGACAATGGTGATGGTGATGAGACGGTGCAGGAGACACATTTTAGCTGCCCATCTGCCTGATTAAAATGCTCTTATCAGTATATTCACTTACACGCCCGTCTAGACGGAAATAGACGAAATAAAAAAAAAGAAAAAAAAAAAAAGGGAGAAGTTAGCTATGTGCTACGCCTTGATTTGGTTAGCGAAACATGATAATGTCCAAATAGACACTTTATGAAAAATGATGCGCTCGGCTCATTAAAAAGCTGTCCAACCCAATGCCATAGATCGGCCTGCGGGACTGAGAGGCTCGGGATTGGTAAAGGGTGGTGGTGGTGGTGGTGAGGGGGGTGGGGGGGGTCGGGGCAGTGTGGGGGGGTCCATCATAAGATTTTTTTTATGCAGAGACAGCAGTATTGGATAATACACCTTAGAGCTAACTCAAGGAGACAAAGCATGGAGAGGAAAAGTACTGATCATATACAAATATCGATATGAAAGAGGGTCAGTGCTAAAGAAGATGTATGGCTATTGATGTATGAATAACAGCAAAGACTGAGGGAGGATGAAATGCACGGCATTCTCTTTTACAGAAGAGCTGCTTAATGGAAAATGCCCAAGAGGCAAGAGAATCAAATGGAGGGTAAGACAAAAAAAAAACAAAAAAAAAACAAGCACAAGCAACTCCTTATGCCTTCTGAACAAACCCATATAAATATATAATCCAAAAATAAATAAATAATCATTTAGCATTAAGCAGGTTTGCTTTGAGAGGCGTTATCTTCCCGGTATTGGCTTTTCGACGCAAAGAACGTTTGACAGTGCAACTCCCAACCGCAAAAAAAAAAATAAAAAAAAAAAAAAAACCAGCGAAAGTTATGACTTCAAAAGTGTTTACTCGCCCCGTTTTTTAATTTGTCTGGGCATATGCAGTTTATTTGCATTTCAAATATGTGTATTTGAAGCAGGTGGTTTAAATGCCAAGATGCGAATTGATGACAATCACCTCTACCATAAGCGTCAAGGGAGCTGTACTTGCGGCTGACATTAAAACTAAACGAACAGCAGCTAAACAAACACATGGAAATAGAACTCTTTTAGCAATCACCCCCTTCCTCCTCATCCTCCTCATCCTCCTCCTCCTCCTCCTCCTCCGTCTCCTTCTCCTCCTCCTCACTTCCTTCCCCGTCTGTATTTTTCACTTTAATATTCATGTACGTTTAAATATCAGCGGATATCTGGAGTTGGAGAGACAGCTGTGTGTTTAAACAGTTACACTTTGGCGGGGAAGGAAAAAAAAAACTCAAAGAAAAATAAACTTGGGTGGTGATAAATCCATTCGGCTGTGAACGACGTTAAATACGTCCCCCCTCCACTATACACACAAACACACACACATGCATACAGTACATCCAGCCCGGCTTGTTCCATCGCTTCCATATTCATTTCTATAATTTACAGTAAATCCAATAGCTGTCAATCATGAATTAAAAACTCCAAATTTACAACGGGAGGAAACAGCTGCTTCTACATTTACAGCAAGACCACTCTAAAATATTAAAGACATGTCACCAGGCTCGGCGCGGCCCTACATCTGTGGCCATCTGTTTTCTATTAAAGCATTACACACACACACACACACACACACACACACACACACTCTTACACACACAAAAATCACTGCTATTTCCACGCTTTTAGATCAGCCCAGGAAAGCAAGACTGACAGTGTAAAGCCTCACGACTAGCTGTGATTAGCTCTTTTTCACGACCCCTCCCAGAGCGCCGGCTCGAGAGGGAAAAAACGATAGATGTATTTACACAAGACGGCGAAAAAGAGAGAGGGTCACGTTTTAAGTGACCCAGTGTCTCGTCCGATGATGGGGGAGGAGAGGAGGAGTGGGTGACCGCGTGTGTGACAAGCAAACGGTGGGCGTCCAAATGGTACACATTCAGACTTGACGACATCTGAGGCCTTGATGTGTTTAGACGGAGTGAGAGAGAGAGAGAGAGAGAGAGAGAGAGACTGAGGAGGGATGTTGAAATATTCTGTTACAGAGAAGAATTATGGCCGATGTCAAAGGTAAACAATTACACCATCGTGAGTCACGTTTTGGAGCGAGGGCAAAGAAAGATCATTTCTCCTTCTCTAATAGGTAATTTCCTTTGTCTTCTGAGCACTATTTCATATGTTCCCCTTCTCGGGGTGGTCTCGTTTTTTTTTCTCTTCAGGAAAAGGGAAGGAGAAAAAAAAGAAAAAGGAGAGAGAATACAGTCGGCTGTGCGATCGACATCCAGCACTTTTGTTGCCGGTGTGTGAACGGAAAGAAAAAACTGTTTTGACAGATTTCTGAAAGGCAAAAAGTGACATTCAGGACCCTCAGGCTGAAGAGCCGCTGTGTGTTGTAATAAAGTGCAAGGCTGTTGGGTTTGGAGTGGATGGTACGGAGAGACTCGTGCTCATCAGTAGACTCCGACGCGGGAGCCGCTGTGCGAATCATTAGGATATCAGTGTACCGCCAGTGACAGAGACGATCTGATTAACAAGCTCTCTGTTTTTTAATCTCTCTGATTCCTTTTTTTTTTAAACGAGAACTCCCGCTGCTCCAGATGAGATCTCTCCTTTTCCCTCTCTCTCTGTCACTCACTCACACACGCTCTTTCTGACTACCCCCCCTCCCCTTCTTCCCCTTCCCCTCCCACCACCTTCGTTCCCCCTTGCCAAAGATGGCGGGAGTCACAGGTGTGTGACAATAATTACACATACACTCAGAAAAATAATGTCATTTCTCTCCATTTAATAAGTTAGCAGTAAAATGCGAAAGGATGGAGAGGGAGGGAGGGAGGGAGGCACGCAGGGAGCACGGGCTTAAATCTTATCTGATACCGCGGCCCCCTAACTCAATCATATGGCTCTTAAGAACAGGACACTGGCAGCTGGGGCTCGCTAATATGCATGCAATATGTGTGTAAAATGATATGCTTTAATTTTGAGCCCACTTTAAGCGGCAGCGAAATCTGTTTATACGGAAGACGTTTAAAAAGAGGAAGAAAAATAAAGCCTGTTAACTCCCTCGCTCCCGCCAAACTGCGACATCTGTTTAGTCTTTCTCTCATCCTGTCACTGTAAAGCTTAGTCCTGCTTGGCATAGAATAAAAAATTTAAAAAAAGACGATAAAAAAAAAAGAAGAGCATATAATTGAGAGATAAAAGTATCGAGCGAAGATGTTTTGTTTGATTTAGGTCTGTGTCGAAAGAATGAAAGATGCTCGGATTATGTATGGACTTTTTTTGGGGACCGGCAGCATATACTGTAGTAGCGAAGTGTGTGCGAATGTGTGTGTCGCCAGTAGGTTCTCCCATCGAGCAGGAAAGACAGAGAAGGCCTTCGGGGTAGGAACTAAGGAGGGGACGTTGAGGAGGAGGGGATGGTTTGAACTTCAAAAAGCCTCCGACACAAGCTGCCGCTGGCCCTGACCACTCCACAGATGCTTTTGTTCATCCCTCTCGCTCTGTCACTTGCCTCTAACTCACTCACTCCTTCTCTCTGGCTTAGTGCTTACTTATAGTCACTCATCTCTCTCTCTCTCTCTCTCTCTCTCTCTCTCTTTCGTTCTCTCTCTCTGTTCCTTTGGTGATACACAGCACAAGCAGATATCAAAGTTGTTCTGTCTGTTAAGACTTCAAAACCGCCGGCCTCATCCGTCAGCTCCAATCATATCGGCACCCCCCTGAACGGAAGGCACGCTCTCCGACTGGAGTGGAATATTTGATCTGTCCTCTTCAGGAGGATCAACAGACAGAAAGCAGTGGGCAGAGAGACATAGAGTTAAGGGGGGAGCGTGCAGGCCGGGGGAGGGGGGCCGGGGGGTGGTGGGGCGCCAACACTTGGGGGGGGGTGAGCGAGCATGAAAACACTCCGCTCTGCTTCAATCGCTCCACAAAAGCCTGGGTGACGGAGCCAGAAAGGAAGCTCTGCTCTTCGCTCTTCAGGAACTCACACAGCATGGGATCCATCAGCATTTGACTTTATACCCTCTGCGGTTATGAGAGCAGATACTGAAGTAATAACGCCTGGAGGAAAAATCGCAACTTCTTGGCTATGAACATGTATAGCCAGAGTATTTCCTGATCGCAGCATGTGGGGACCTGTGGGGCTTCATTTATTATAATCGAGTTGAAATGGTCCTGAATTTGGTCTTATATGTTTGACGGTGTGAATTGTTGTGAGCCGATATATTCATTCATGCCATACAGGTTCTCGCAATTTCATCACCCTCCATCTGTCTGTCTGTCTGTCTGTCTGTCTGTACCGAATCTCAGATTTGTATTTAAAAGTTCTCTTAAGTCTAGCCTCATTGTCTCCTGCTACAGTATGTGTTTTGCATATGCAAGATCAAATCCATTCATTGGCACAGTTTTATCCAAATAGGATCCGAATAACGTGCAACGCTTTCGCCTGTGCAGAACTGTTCTTCCGAATGAACTCCAAATGCGTTGTTCATATCAGAGAAGTACGTACTGTAGACCTCGAGTCTCCTGAGCAGCTTGTCATAGTGAGTCTGCCATCTTCCGCTATAACAGCCTCACCTTAGTGTTTCATTCTTATCTGTCCATCTGTTTGCTCATCACTCTTGGCTATTATTAGGCCCAGACATGTGTCACATCGTGAGGGCTATTACAGTATACTTAGCTCTTAAATCCCTCGTCTGTGAGATCAGACTACATAATTACCTATCGCATTAAGTACGCGCACGCATGCACATGCATACACACTTGCGCTTGTGCGCGCACGCACACACGCACACACACACACACACACATAAACACATACACACACATACTTGCAAGCCAGCATGCAGCAGCTGTGGGCATTAGTGCAATGCACAAAGTGCCAAGGGCAAGATGACCCAGACCCTCTTTGAGTGCATGAGAGTCTGTGTGTGTGTGTGTGTGTGTGTGTGTGTGTGTGTGTGTGTGTGTGTGTGTGTGTGTGTGTGTGTGTGTG
>JAQQZT010000023.1:9084941-9100346 GCA_030068275.1 Clarias platycephalus
ATAAATATATATATATATATATATATATATATATATATATATATATATATATATAAAGATGGATAATGTGATTTATTATCGCTTGCGTTTATGACCATCTTCATTTCCTCTCGGACCTAAAAGCATGCGTAGGGACAGCTGTGAAAACACGACTGCGGTATTTTCTTTTAAATCGCTGCCAGATCAATTCACGTCCTTAAAATCACAACCACGTCATCTCCATGTGGAAATATGTGCAAGCTGGAGGAAGACGACATTGAAGACCATGATCTTGTTATGATGAACTTGAGGTTTCGAATGTCTTATAGCGCTCAGTCTTATACCGCCATCTTGTGGACATGGTTCCACATTGCAGTTAGATAAGTGGTAAATGAGAGAGGACTAATTTTCTTGTCAGTTTGATGTAACATCAGGTATGAGAAAAAATATCTTTGCACTTTTACACAATAAAAATAATATAATATAATATAATATAATATAATATAATATAATATAATATAATATAATATAATATAATATGTCTAAACCTTACAGTACATGTTCCTTATTTATCCAGCTAGGGGAACCCTTTTGGAAATTAGGCACTATAATTGATTATTTTTTTTACTTTTTTAAAATAGAAAACTATTTTTCTTATTTCCATTATAGTTATAATGTGCATTAATATGTTAGACTTTACTGAGCAAAGTTGCCATTTCTGGTTTATTTGAACTAATGAAACAATCAGTTCCCCCAATTGTATTACTTCTTTGAGTTTGATTATTTAGTCAATGTCCATCAAAAACTGAGCAGAACAATAAACAACAATATACAGTAGTTTGTGCACTATGAGCTATGTTAAATCTTTTTAACTACACTAAAAAGTGTGCCTTAAAAAACATTTAAGATAAAATATATATATATATATATATATATATATATATATTTACATCTACTTTATTAACTCAATTCAATTTATTGAGTGTGGGTGATTTAAGTTATTGATTAAATGTTTTGTTTATAAATAATCAGGATTAAACTAAAATGAAGACAGGCATATTCATGTGCTTCACATTTTGTTAGTGATTTGGATATATACAGTACTGTGCACCAAAAATATCACAGTATTATCTTTTGTACAAATCTTATTATATGTGGTTATTATGTCTAAGTAAAATCATTCACTATTTCCAAACAAAACATAAATAACATTACAAAGGAATATTTGCCTGCTTTGATAAAAAAAAAAAACATTATTTCAACCAGTTTTTAGATGAAAAAAACAAAACAAAACAAAAAAGAAAACAAAGCAAACCTTTTGCATGATAATAAAAAGGAGTGTGACAAAGTTACTAGAAGAACTCATTCTCATAACAGCTGTTTTACTTACAATACTGTGCAAAAGTCTTTGGCACGTGCAAAAAAAAAAGAGAGAGAAAGAAAAAAAAAAGGTGTAAGCCAAAATTTGAAAGAAATTCTACATGAAATAAAGTTTTATAAAGAGTACTAAAGAGTAATAAAATAAACAGAGTCAATATTTGGTGTAAAAAAAACTTTGGTTGAGAATAATCAGTAGAGTTAGATCAGGAGTTGTGCAGTTTTATAAGTAAAACCGCTGGGAGGTTTTACTGACCATGCTGGAGAATATGAGTTCTCCACGAGTTCCATGAGATGAGTTCTTCTGGTAACTTTGTCATCAAACCCAGGAGCCAACATTCGTTTTGATTTGTTTAGTTTTGTTTTCATCTGAAAACCGCTCTGTAATATTCTTCTGTAATGTTATTTATTTATTATCTTTTAAGTCATATTTGGAAATATTGCATAGTTTTATACATAATGCAGATATGATAAACATATAAAACAACATTTGTTCTAAAGATTAAGGTGCCTAATACTTTTGCATATCCTGTACATGTGCAAATTGCAATACATAACTCATATGTACGTAGATTGTCATAAGCACTGGAGAATCAAACATGATATATAAGGCTCAGATAGACATACAGATAGACACACAGTTTATATGACAGGGTTGACACCTGTCATGGCTGTGTCAGCCACCTCCATGAAAGCAGGGAAGACAAAGAGATACGTCTATTCTTTCGACCTTTCTTTAATGGTTTCAGCAAATAATAATATCACATAAAGCAAAATTCCTAAACTTGGTTTCTGTTATTAACATGAGAATTTATTTGATGTTGCCTTTTTCTGCACAAACACAGAGAAAGTAAGCAGGTACATGAAATCTATCATAATATGAATGCTTTCAGCGCCCTCTGGTGTCCAGTGCTGTTAGTGCTGTGAAACATACAGGAATCATAGGTCTACTGTTGATATGAAAAGTGTGTTCTTATTACCATTGATTTTAAGATCTATCTATCTATCTATCTATCTATCTATCTATCTATCTATCTATCTATCAAATGGTCAAAAGTAATCGGACAGCACGTCATCACATCCTGGGCCCTTTCCAAACTCTTGCCACAAATCTGGAAGCACGCAGTTGTCTAGAATATATTGATATGCTGCGGCATTAACAGTTTCCCTCAGTGGAACAGCATGGCAATACATGTGTGCTCAAAGCAAGTATCATAAAACCCTTTCCAAGGTTGGTTTTTAAGTACTCGAGTGAACATTACTTCGAAGGATTGAAATGCTGACTGCATCCCAAGCCTCCTTACCCAACATCACCACCTGACTTCACTAATACTATTGTGGCCGAATGAGCAAATTCACTCCAAAGTGTTGTGAAACGCCTTCTCGATAGACTGGAGGCTATTATAGCAGCACAAAACAGAATTAACCCCATTGTTTTTTTTAACATTAAAGTAAGATGTGATGGTCAGGTGCCAAGAAACCCTTAGCTATGTACATAGTGTACTGTACTGTACTGTACTGTACTGTGACTGAACACCTCATCATCATAATTATGTGCTTGTTCAACATTCTATTCTAGATTAATTAATGATGTCAGGCACTGATGATGGGTGAGAAGGCCTGGGGTTTGAGGTCAGGACTCTAGTTGAGTTATTCAACACCAACCTTAACACACCATGTCTTTGTACACAGGTGCATTGTGATGACAGACAGGTTTGGACTTAGTTGCAGTGAAGACGAAGTGCAAAAATGTACAATAAAATGTATGCAAATACAGTTGATTATTGGTGTTAAAAGTTTGGGAGGACCAGCATATAGGTGTAATGATCAGAGTAGCAGGGGTAATCTGTACAGTATATAAAAGGTGCAGAGGAGGTAAAACGGTTTGGTGGACAAAGTTAGAGAGGACAGATTAAGATGGTTTGGACATGTGCAGAGGAGGGATGAGGGTTATATCGGGAGGAGAATGTTAGAGATGGAGCTGCTAGACAGGAGGAGAAGAGGAAGGTTCAAGTGTGGGTTATGAAGTCAAGTCGAGATTAATTGTCATTTCAGCCTTATACAGTTCAGTACACATTGAAACGAAACAACGTTCCTTGTGAACCAAGGTGCAACATACTGTACACAATGTAAATTAACAAAAACTAACTAGCTAGTTAAGACATCTGAGACAAAACTAATTAATCCAATACATTAACAAATACTATGATCTAAGTACTATACAGTACAAAACACAGCAAAAAGATGACAAAGTGCACGTCCAAATGTGCAAACAAGAGCTACAACACGACACAACGCAATACTCTGAGGTAATGAGTTGAGGAGATTTCTGACAATGTGATTGATTGACATTTTTTGTTTTAGAAAATAGTTTTTGTGCAAATAACAAAAAAAAAAGCAATTGCAGGTTGGTGTGTGAAACTGCTACTGTAGATGGTTGTAGATCAGTGTGTGTGTGTGTGTTTGTCAGTCCAGTCCAGTCCCATGGATGTGGTGATGGAGGACATGTACTGTATTAGGAGGTTGGAGTGACTTAGAGGTGTCCAAAAACTTGTGGCTGTAGTGTGTAGTGGAGGATTACTTTAGTAAATTAAAGATGATACAGTTCTGTATGTGCATGGGGAATGTGTGTTTTACTCCTCTCTTAATCTCCATTAGCTCCTCGTGTGTGTGTGTGTGTGTGTGTGTGTGTGTGTGTGTCGAAGCGCAGACTGTAGTGTAAAAAGACACACTCTGATGAGTTGCTGGTGAGCGGTAAAAGGGGCCGAGCGGCAGAACGAGTAGGTGTGTCGCCGTTATTGCTTTTAATGGGCGGCTCTAAACGGCGTGCGCGCGCGCGGTTATTAAAGCCGCGCGCCGACTCCTTTACCGGTTTCAATTCCCATTAACGTCGCCGCTTATTGCGCGAGCGCCCGCGAAACAGACGCATGTTTTAATTCCGTTTTGTCATTTTCGCGGAGGCATCTTAGAAGAACACGACACGCCGGCGCACTTTTATTGGCAAATCATTTTCTCCGGGCTTGTACAGAGAATGAAATCGCATATTATTCATATTATTTACTTGGCACTGACTGCAGAGGCAAATAATTAGAAAAACGGTGCGCATTTTTACAGGGATTCAGACTTCAGCAATAACCGCATGCCTGAAAGTTATTATCCTGCACATGCACTTGCTCAGGAGAAAGAAAGAAAAAAAGAGAGAGAAAGTAGGAGTAGAAAGAAACATTCAGATAACTCAATTTGTAATCTTTAAGGAACATTTATCTAAGCAAAAAAAAAATAATAATCTCATAAACCGTTATCAAATGTTTCCTTCATATAAATGTATTTAAATCAGTGATCTGAATGATACTTAAATGATTCGATTTGTTTTTTTATTGTAATTGATATTAGTAATATTCTGTACGAGAAGCTCAATCTGACCTGCATGAACAGGACCAAGTATCGTCTATCATCATCATAATAATAATCATTCATTATGAGAGTCATGGTGGCATATTTGATTTTATTATGTATGCCGTGTTATTTTATTCTTTCATTAAGTAGCCTACACATTTTGGTAACACGTCTGCGAGGTTTACACCAATGTTTTCTATGGCAGTTTGTTATATACCCCATGCACAGCTTTGATACATACAGAAAACTTTCCCTAGTTGACATGCTCAAGTTATGAGCGTGGTTTTCAAAGCTGCGGGATCTAAGTTAGATCAGGGCCAGCTGTGACCGTCAACCTTTTTTTTTTTCCAATCCTAGCTTGAGACTTTCTCTCGAAAGAGGCCCCGTATATTCAGTAGTAACTCTCACTATGATGAAGCAATCTGAACCAAAAAAAGTACATAAATAAAAATGCTATATACCTTTTCGTAGGTGTACTTGATTGCATTACATGCGATGCGATTTCTGCTAGACAAATTTTGACATGTTCCTGAACGTATCAGCAAGGATATCGGGGTTTCCAGTTTCCTCTGAATAACACTGTTCGGGGGTACGTCAGGAGCACCATATTCTTTCCCTAAGTACACTCTGCCATCCCTTAAATGAATAGATGACCCAGTAGGTTATTACTGTACACCACTATCCTGATGAGTGACTAAGTGAAGGGGTTGAACAGCGTGATAGGTCCAACTCAGGGAATCCCACCATGTTTGAAGCTTCCTATACTGAGGAGCATATTGTACGTTGTTTCATTTAGAGTGCTTCATCCTAGGAGAGTTATTACAGAATATCCGGGGCCAGTTTCGAGTGAATCACCCCTTATAATATGACTATTAGTGACCCATAATGTTAGTGTGCTCAAGGAGAGTGTTACCAAAATGTCTGTCAATAAAGCAAAACAATTCCAGCTGCTTTGGCTGAGTTTTGTCTTTTTTTTTTTTTTTCAATCTTGTTGATTGTAAATATCCTCAGTCATCTTGTGTGCATCAGTGTATCAGTGTGTGAAGTCTGTAGTGAGCGGCCGCTGGTGTTAATCTGCATTTGTTCTCTCAACCATAGTTCATCTGTGGGCGGATGAAGAAGCTTCCAGAAGGTTTGGACCCGCTCTTGCCTCCGAGCCTAAGCTAACTGACTCTGAGATGCAGGACGCACCACTAATCAGAGAATAACTCACGAGCAAGAGCAAAGAGAAGGAGGATGGCGAGGATGATGATGACGTAGAGGAGGAGGTGGAGGCCCGAGATGAAGATGCCGATCGTGACAGCGACAGGCAAAGTGATGTTTATGACTCTAATTTCGAGTTATGGAAAGAGAACTCAAACTGATGCTCTCCTGAAGGACCAAGTGAAGAAAAATGATGTTGATGTTTAGCAAGATGGATAAAGTAAAACTTTGGTTCCTGTGTGTTTTGTCTGTTCAATTCTGCCGTGTGTAGCTGATATACATTCATTCATACATACAGTACTTTATTTTTTTTTCTAGTTATTTTATTTGCTTAGTCACACATTCCACATACCCAAATGTCACCCTGACAGAATTTCCAGTTCCAACTGAGAGACCTTTCTCTTTTCTCTCTCTCTCTCTTTTTTTTGGCCTCCTCATATTTCTCACTGCCTACTGAAACAACGCTACATGGGTATGAATCGTACCTGGCGCTTACGTCTAAGCTTTTTGGACTGTATGTTTGGAGACCAAGCACAGCAGTTCTTTCTGAAAACCTCTAATACAAACAGGAAGTGTGAGGATGTGTGAAACAAGCATGTGCTTTCTTGAAGCAGGAAAAAAACCTATAAGGATGTACAGTGTCCCCTACTTAAAAAAAAAAAAAGCGACACATTGAAGGACTGTGGAGTTTTTTTTTTCTTGGACCTTGGACCTTCTAGCTGTGTTTTTTCCTTCGTGATGTGTTTCAGAGCGTATCCAGGACATGTGTTCAGAGCAGCTCTCTGGGAAAACAGTGCGAACTTAGGCACACACGTCAGAGACATTCCCGAAACCCAGCAGCGGTGATAGCTGGACTAGTTGGCACAGAACTTTAAAAAAAGAAAAAGAAAAAAAAAAAAGAAGAGGGATTGAGAGAACATGACCTGAATCTTGAACTCTGAAATGGAGAACACAAAGCCAGGTTGACGTTCATCTCGGTCATCGAGAATCTATTTGTAATATACTGCCACCAATCAGTGTTGCAAAGTGTTACTGACTACTGAAATGGTTTGATGTATTTACTTGTTAAAAACGATCTTAAAAAAAAGGAGAAAAAGTAAGCATACAAGCGAGAAACACAAATATTGTCTAGCCTTAGATACAGTCATGCGTTGTTGCATCTACAAAGCTATCTGTTTTTTTGATTGTAGGCCTTAGATTGGACTTTTTTCTTTTCTAGTACTGTACTTTTTGCCTTCAACATTGTAAAGATAACATTACAACAACAACAAAAAAGACAAAGAAAAAAAAAAAAAGACTGACAATCTTCTCATGTTGCTGCAAGCGTATGTCCATACAGTATATAACCCACGTCTCTCTGAAGCATAGAGGGGCTATCGACCTTTCCCCCTACACATATTTTTCACTATGATAGTATCTAAGAATCCAGTCTATACGGTACACAGCTAACTTAACTAAAATGAAGGTGTGTATGTGTGTGTGTCTGTGCGTCCCTTGACATTGTGAAAAATTTTCTCTCCGTCACTTTGTGAACTCCTTTGACCTTATTCGGTCCCTTCAGGCACACTGATATCATTAGTGAAGGTCATCTCAAGTTCCGTATTGCTCTGAGCAAAATGTATTTTTACCACAACTAACCGACTAACCGTGTACAGACATGATCAAAGTGGCACAGCGAAGAAAAGAGATCGCGTTCAGTTCAGTTCATTCACATCTCGATATGGTGTCTTTATTTCTTAGATAAATATCAGTGCAAAAATCTTGATTAGTTTTTGCTCCATACATTTTGGAAAAAAAAAACAAAAAACAAATGTCTAGTGTATAACGAGTGGAGGAAACTAGTAAATGGTGTTTAAGATTGGATCTATCTATCTCTATATAAATATAAATATATATAATGACAGGTTCAGTGGTCAGTGGGATTAGACAGATAATGACCAATCAGAGATCCATATGTATGTACACTGTTAGTAGGAGATCTGGACTCCTATGTGTGGTACTATATAGAGCTAAAGCACAGCGTGTTTCAATCTGGGTCTTACTGAACTGAGCATTCCACCTCTGAACTGTCTTGTGAGCTGTATAATTTTCTTTGTTTGCTGTACCTTCATGGCAGATGCTTTGTTTTGTAACTACTGATCTGTACTTATAAAAAAAAATAAAATGTATTCCAACTATTATACAATGACCTGATGTGCATCATGTTTTGATATATGTGAGGTCACAGGTGACAAATTCAAGGGCATATATATATACAGTACAGTACAGTAGTCTTGAGCCAGTCCTCATTTCTTTATATTTTGCTTCCTAAGAGCCAGACTTCCTTGTATTTTTGGCACGTTTTTGGCTCTTGTTTTCAATCCAGTCCCTGTACCTGGACAGTTTCATAAGAATGTGTGGGTTTTTTTTTTAAAGCCTCACAAGGACTTCTGAATCATTTAAGCATAAAAAACGTCCAACTTGAGGCATGAAGCAGTGAGACATACTGTAGGAGGTGATGACGGATGATCAGGCTGATAAATGATAATATGCTGAATACTGAGTAGTTGGAACGGATGAGGGAGGAAATGAGATTGCTGCTGCTGAGGTTGTTACATGAACAACCAATTTCTTGTTTGTATGTTTAGGCGCTTTGCAGCCTGTCATACAGGTAGCAAACATTCTCATTCACTCACTCACTATACCGCTCTATCCCAAGAGATTCAGTGCGCAAGTCAAGATACACCATGGATGGGGTGCTAGTCCATCACAGGCACATATTAGCCTAATCTTTAGACTGTGTGAGGAAACTGGAGTACCAAAAGGAAACCCACCCAACACGGTAAGAACATGCAAACTCAACACACGGATCCGAAGGCGGGACTCAAACCCACGACCCTGGAGATGGGAGGCCCCAGTGCTAACCGGTTACAGCATTTATTCCCTTTTCTTTAATCTGAACAATTTCATTTTATTTAATATATTTGTAAAAAAAAAAAAATGAGTGTTGGCTCGAGACATTTGTACAGTATAGTATTTGATATAGCGAATATTAACATGGAAGAAATATAGGATCACATGTACACCTGATCATTTATGCAGTGTTCCAGTCTGGCGTACAGGTCAAGAGCTTCAGTTAATTTCATTTCCACATCCTGTTATGTTGATGAGAGAGATCAGACTGCCTACATCAATACTAACATGCATACATACTGTGTGTCCCTAATGAATTGACACTTATTATATATGAATACAAAAATGCCCAACTAAACAGTGTCATGTAGCAACTTTTGTGTACTTTTTGCGGGTTTGTGTTTGTATGTGTGTGCTTACTGTATGTGTGTATGTGTGTGACACACAGTGGGAGGCACAAAAGCAGCACGCACCATGACAGCTCATATTACTGTACCATTAGTGCCCTAGGCCCTGGTCTAGTGTTAATACTTAGCCCAGTGAAAGGCAGACAGGCAGCACGACTCTTCTCCCACTGTGAGAAAATTTGCAGTGCTCACGCTCCTGTCCTCCTACCATGCTTCTAAACTTGCATCTCTGTTATTCTGTAGTCAACATATATGTGTGTGTGTTGAGAGCAAGAGAGATGTGTGTGACTCAGCGTTCCATGAAAAGTCCTTTACTGCTGTTTGTTTACTTATTTATTTGCAATTCGATATCTCTAACTCAAATGTCACAGAGAAGTAATGCTGTCAGGTTTAATACTATTCATAAGGGAGGAATAAAGTATATGGTGGTCGTTAATGCTGTGGATTTATATCTATGCTAGATGGCAGACGTCCCAAAATAATAACCATAATGCCTTTATTTGGTAAGAAACTCTTTGTACTGCTGTGTGAGTCTTCTAATCTCTACATTTGTTAGAGAAGTACACTACAAATAAGAAATATAGTTGGCCAGCTGGCTTGATAGCAGGAAATACTGGACGAGCTCCCCATATACTGTAAATAACACTGAAACAGAAATCTGTTTATTTATTTATTTATTTATTTATTTATTTATTCGGCTAAGTTTCTTATCCCCTTCTCACACTAGTATCAACTAACACTCTTTAGTGCCTATTACTTTTCCTATTGGTTTTCGACTTTAAACAGATTAAGACTAATGCTAATATCCATTGAATAGGCGGATGTTAGCAAAGAATTGTCTGATGCATTATTAAAACCAAAAAAAAAAAAAGATTATAAGTGATTATGATCAGAGATCATGTGAACATTTAGTAAAGTTGCATAATGAAAAATTCACGAAAATCAGAACTATGTTTAATTGTAAATGTAAGAGCATTTCCACATAAACAAACAATGTGATGATAACTCACAGGATTGGGACTAAACCGCTGTCTAGAAGAGAACCACTTGTTTAATCAGAAAAAAGGCTTCAGTTTGCTAGTGAGGATAAAGATCGCACTTTGGAGCAACGTAAAAGGTCATGTGGACTGACGAGTCCAGATTTACCCCATTCCAGAGCGATGGCGCATCAGGGTGAGATGAAAAGTGATGCAGCCATCATGCATAGTGCCCACTGTAAAGTACAAGCTACTGGAAGCAGTGTTATGATCTGGGGTTTCTTCAGCAACATTATGTGGCAATAAAATGACGTCAGTTGATGACCTGGATGACCAGATTATCACATCAATGCACTTTTACCTTTTCTGATGGCATAGCCATATTCCAGGACTCAAATTCTGAAAGAGAATGAGGAGTCGTTTTCACACGTGAACTGGATACTATATTGTGTGCTGTAATCAAAGCGTACACCTTATGCCTCTTCACATTGTTATATAATAGACACTTTTTTTAGCCTGAGCTAAAAATGCTTTATGTCCATGTTTCCCCAAGATTTGTAAGCATATTATGTGTTAACATTGTACAAGTATTATCCAGAATATTGATTTGCGATATATTCTACATTCTTGACACAACTGGAAGTAACAGTCGGTAAAGTCATGGTGTGATATGTACGATATGGGCTGATCCAAAGAGGAGGATTATGTAGTTTATATCTGTGACTTCTATAAGGAAGTTAGTTCCTGCTATCAGTTCAGTTAGAGCAGCTAACCAGACTTTGCTTTTCTTTCGCTTGAAGTTTCCTTATATCTTACCAAGAAAGCAAAACCCTAAAGAACTTTTTAACCTCTCAGTGTTAAACAGTCACATGGTGAGAATTCAGACTTCCGATAATGTGAAATAAACAAAATTTACCCAGTGAATATTTACACACATGCACTATATGTGAAGTGTCATGATATACTGTAGATTCCTGTTTAAGTTGATATTATATCAATAATGTATGAGATTTATGTTTATACAATATAGTGCATTAATATAAAGCTATGTTTTAAATTACAGCCAGCACAAGTGTCACAATTGCACTTATTTGGAATTATAGGAAATACAATCAATTATTAAGTTCTGACCAATCAGATTCCGCTATTCAACTAAAAGAATTTTTAATATACGTAAAATTAAATACAAATTTAATCCATATAATCCATAAGGCTAAAATTATGTAAATGCATATATCTTTGTAATGAAACTGAAAGTGGCTCCCTTTTCTTCTTGCTACCACATTTGCTAACATTCTTGGGATCCATGATGGTACTGAATGTCTTCACTAAATCTTGCACAAAATGCAAAAAAAAAAAAAAAAAAGACAAAAACTGTGCAAAATTTGCTTGGCTTTTGATTGATGCAAACAAGTCTTGAACAGCTCCCCGACATACAGTACGTTCAACTTCGGTGTTCGGTTCGGCTCGGCCGCTCATTCACATGGCAAACATTCGTATGATTTGTATGTTGATGCAAATTTCTTGCAAAAGGTTGAAAATACGTGAGGCAGGGTGTTCGTATGCCGAGGTACCACTGAACTTTATCATCTTTGAGAGATTCTTTCTCAACATTGCTATTAAGTTGTAACTGTTACATGACATGTGATGAAGTGTTCGATCTTTGACCCTTTTCGACTTATTTTCTATTATTGATCACACAAGGCCAATGTTTCTATGATGTCATTTAGGTAAAAAAGTTACTTCAGTACAGCAGTACCTCGTTCCATCTGTTTCACAGGCACACTCATCCTGTTTCGGACAGGTGACGGTGGCTGTTGTGTCAATAACTCGGGGTACGTTAACCGTCTGCTCTCTTACTGTAATGCGAGGAAACAATCCCCTACACACGCAGCGGTGTAGCATGTAGGAGTATTTCCCTGACGTAGGGCCCAGTTTTACCGTTTTTCATCCGCTCTGAGTTACAGAGGTCTCAGAGGTAGGAAACACGATCTCCTTTAGTCTGATGGGATCCATATTCGAGTTAACCCTACATCGGGACCCTCGCGAGGGGAGCCGTCTGAGGTCAATGCCTGACTAATTTTTAAACGGATGAACTACATTAGACCAGATGTAGAGGGGTCTGGTCTCAATAAAACTCACATCCTGCAAAAAAAGTAACCGTTTCACTCTCCAGTCTTGTTTTGGGCCCCCTACCTTAGTCTTTTATTATTATTATTTTTTTTTCTCATGACTGTGATGTACTGTACCATCATCAAGTATGGAGTTAAAAACTCACAAAAATAACACGGCATTGGATCTATCGACACCAGACAGTGAGGAATGGACGACGAGAGTGTCAGTATGCGCATCTCCGCCGTTGAAGTCACATATGGAAGCAGTTACCGAGTGCTTAGGAGACACTAAAGGCATTTGGTACTCATTGAACCTTTAATGGTTCTCATTGGCCAGGTGAAGTGTATGAATCTCAGTCGTCTGTGTGTGCAGTTTCACACATTCCCGTCAGCATTTCGTCTCTTTGTACCGCTCGCCGTCTTTATTCTTCATTCGGCGGCCCCGGCCCATCTTTCACCTCGCCTCGTTCTCCATTTCGTCCTTTCTAGCGCTGACGCCATATTGTGCAGCTGTGTGTGCGGGTGTGCGCATGCGACTGATGTGTTTAAGATGACTGCGCGGCTGGGTTGCACTACGCCGGCACTCGTAGGCAGGCAGATGGTGACCTGCGCTTGAACCTGTCTTCACGCTCATTTGTTCAGCTGGCGTTCATTTCGCTCGCATTTTCAGCGGCCAGCATCCCGGGAACACGCTTTTGCATTACTAGTGTTCCGCCAGCAGAGGGAGAGAGAGACCAGCTTATTGGGAGTGGAATTTTCTTTTCTTTTTCTTTTTTTTCATAACCAGGCCCTTGTTTCCCCGTTACACTTTTAGCAACAGCAGAACGTGATGGTTTATGAAGAGATTGTATGGCACCAACATCTGGACGTCATGTTAGGGCATTAAATGAGATTACATCGGAACATTAGCGACACCCAAACATCTTTAACGTTTTATATCAATATTACTAACCATTTTCGAAAGTGTAAAATTAAAGTATAGATAATGCCTAGGCTTATTCTCACAGAATGGGTTCATCAAAAACTAATAATAATAATAACAGCAATAACAACAACACGAGAATATTTATTAGTTCCTAAAACAACATTAACACATATATAACACAAGATAACAAAAACCAAAAAAAACCCACGCAATTTTTTGTTTTTTTGTTTGTTGACTTTTATAAAATCGTATTCATACCCATATAAATATACATGAATAATTTGAATAAAGAAAGCAGCAAATTTAAACTCATTTGCGTGCCATCATTTGTGCATTGAAGTCGATAACGTTAAACATTTTCAACACAACATGAACCAGACATGGCCCTGTTTCTACACAGTTTCTCTCCAGGGAGACATTTTTTTTTTTTTGGTCTATAGAATTGCTCTCTCATCTCTTTTCATTTGAAATCAGCATTCGATCTTATCAGCCTGCACAGTATTACACACACACTACACAGGACTGGTCATCCATCACCACTGGAGAGCTCTTGGTGAAGAGCCGGAATCTTGTGTAACCACATGCATTATGAAGGCATGCACATGACCATCCGCAGAAGTAGCAGGAGTCTTCCTCTCGCTTATTGTGTGTGTGTGTGTGTGTGTGTGTGTGTGTGTTAAATCGAGAGAGAGAGTGTGTGTGTGTGTGTGTGTGTGTTTGCTTTCAGGCAGGGGCTTATGAATCGATGATCATGTGGTGTAAGGGAGATAGATGGCGGCGAGCTCCGTCTTGTCTCCTCTAATTGTAAAATATTAGTTACATTAGAGTGAGTGCAGTGATTAATGGAACTTATTTGGAGGTGGCCCTCTCCTCGTCCGCCTCTTCCAAAGTCCTCTCCTCTGACTTCTCCTCCGAATTGAGTGATTTCACTTACAGCAGACAAATAGGACTCGGACAGGAAGCAAGGAGGAAGAGGAGAAATGGAGGAGAAAAGGGAGCGTGAGAAATGAGAAAGCGAAGGAGAATTCACGATATCGTTGGAACATTTGTATTTATATCTAATGACAATAGTTCCATGTAATGGTAGTGGAGTAATATTACAGTGAACAAAAACAACTGCAAGACTAGTAGCTAAGTGCTGTACTGCTACCGGAAATAATGTAAATTCAAAACGAATAAAATGCTTTCCATCACACTTCCTGTACATTTTTAAGATTTCCGTCTGTTCTCAGAAATCTCACCGCAGGAGAAATTTGCACAAATTTGAATTTGGATTTGCCTGATAATCACGTTGTAAAAAACAGGTACAACCACTAACCCTGTCCCTAACCTAGTCTTAACCCCTGTAACCTTTCCACCAAGTGAATACATCATGCATATTTGAACATGTACATGAATCTGCAGGTGTGAGACACGAGTGCTAGTAATGAGGCCAAAAACAACAGAGAGGAAAATAAACATTGTAATAAATGAAAACCAAAAAAAAAAAAAAAAAAAAAATATTACAATATGTAAACAATAATAATAATAATAATAATAATAATAATCATAATCATAATAATAATTAACGAGTAAGATAAATCTATATAAAGAACATTTGTATTTTTTAATGCTTAAAGTTTTTTTTTAATCGGACTTCTTTACTAGAATGAAGCTCCTTTTTATTTAAAGCTGAATAAAACATAAAACGTCAGCTAATGAAATGAAAATGAGTAAATTATAAATTAACACAAAACTGTATTAAGACTAATAAAGAGGAGTGTGAGCGCGGTAAACACAGATCAGAGAGCGTGAGAGGAGTGTGTGTGTGTGTGTGTGTGTGAGAGAGAGAGAGAGACTCTGATCATGCTAGAGCAACACAAGCAGTTCATGCTGACCCCAGTAGATACACACACACACACACACACACACACACACACCTCTCACGCTCTCTGATCTGTGTTTACATCTTCATATCATCCTCCTGTGCCCATTGAAAGGGAGGATATGTGGACTGCTGGGGTTTTAATTGGCCCGGAGACCTTGAGGAGCACCTGCTATCTACTGAGGGGCACACTGACTCTCTCTCTCTCTCTCTCACACACACACACACACACACACACACACACACACACACACACACACACACACACACA
>JAQQZT010000023.1:9115359-9127329 GCA_030068275.1 Clarias platycephalus
AAAATTTCGTTCATGTCGCAAAAGAAACAATTAGAATCGCTCAGTGCCATTACTTTTATGCTTGACGCAGTTTACTCGACTGAGTTTCTCCTAGACGGATCTCTCTATCAGGTTTTGATTGCAGTTACTTGACTGCTCTAATCCAGTATGGATGTTCAGACAACAGCTCACCGTCATCTCCTGCAGAGGCCACACGCTACTAATTACGCCTATTTTGTCACGACTTGGCAAAGGCCATCATTTGAGCCTGCGGTTGCCCAATTATAATCTCTTTTTTTACCCCCGAAATCACAAACGTAGACGGACATTTTCTGAAGCCGTATTTCCTCGTCATTATTGAAAGTCCCTCGGCAGGAGAGGGTTTTGTTACCACCGTGCTTAATTACCGCTAGCATTCATTAAAACCCCTTAGTCTTAAAGGTAGATTTTCAGCAGCGCTGCCTTAATTAGTGCCAGTGTGGCTGCGAGTGTTATGAGAGCTTTGTTTTAGTAGCAGTAACACACATCATATATACAGTAAGCCTGCTGCTGGTGTTTGTCAAATCATGCTAAAATCATTTTGACATTCATTAACTACAGGCGTTGGAGAAAAGCGTCTGTTGGTGTTTGCCAGAATCAGCGTGTGTGTGTGTGTGTGTGTGTGTGTGTGTAAGTGTATATGTTGAGAGGGATGCACTGCTATTGTCATCTGGACCATCTGATAGATTTCCACAATTACAGGATGAATGAGGCGTGTTACTGTTTTATTCTCAATTATAACACCTGTCTGTGTTTTAGTGATGTCCACAGAGACCCAGGGCTGAAGTTTGAACTTTGTGGAGACGGAGATGGAGAGGAGATTCACTACTGCTAGCTAGCTAACTAACTTACTAAGCATTCAGCAATCTAAACATAGTTGCAGCTGTGTGTGTGTGTGTGTGTGTGTGGGTGTGTGTGTGTGTGTGTGTGTGTGTATAACATTGCAAAATTCTCTTTGGAATAAATGTTTAATGGGATTAAAGGTAAAGGCATAAAAACCTCGGTATTACAGATAGGATAATTAGCTAGCTAAATAATTGGTTCTCATGGGCGGTTCTATTGTGCAACATGAATTTGTCTTGGTATAGGAATCAACAGGACGCAGTTCACACAATAGGACAGAATTTACACAAAAGTAGAGGAATTTAAAGTAAGCCTATAATAATGTACAGTAAAATCATTGGCTGTTAGTTTCCCTACAGTGCAATTAGTTTTTAACGTCATTGTTAAGTGTCAGGCCAACTAAATGTAAGTAGTGCATGCTTAAGGTCCTTGCATTGATCAATCACAATTCTGAATGAGACTGTATTATTTATTTCTATAAGCAAGTAGTATTCTTTTAGACCAGCCATGAGCTTGGCCTACAGTATTTGGTTAAGTTTCTTATTCTGTATCTGCTGTGTCATAGTGGTATTGTTCTCCCAGCAGAGTTCTCTTTTTAAAAAACTAATAAATTATGTTAAAACCTGAAAAGAAAAATGAAAAAACAAGGGGGTATACCCATTCTTTTGACTGGTAGTGTTCGTAGGCTGCGTATATGTGGAGCATAACGCTCTATACACTGATCAGCCATAATATCAACACCACCACCACATACAGTAAATCAAACAATATTGATCAACAACTACACACTGGAGACAGGATCATGGGCACTAAAGACGCACCCAAGCCCGTATGGGTCGAAGATGTGCGCATTTGTTTCAGTCCGACCCAGATTCCAATCCGATGGAGCACCCACAAACAAGCTAGTCCAATCCATTGAGGCCAGACCCCACAAACCACAGCATCCAAAGGATCGGTTACCAATGTCTTGGTGCCAGACACCACAGCTTGCCTCCAGAGGCCCTGAAGTGCCATAGCCAAAGGGGCCAGTGCCAGTGCCATGGAACAAGGTAAACCCAAATCCAAGGTGGTTAATACAATGTTACGACTGATCTGTGTGTATATTATATGTACAAGGTGTCCCAAAAGTCTGCATACATAAGTAAGTTCACTTATATTAAATTTTTCTATTTTTTTTTTTTTTTTATCAGACCCAAGATGACTAAACAAAGAAGAAGAACTAGAACCAGACCTAACACCACTTGACTCTGGGATCATCAGAAGTCAGGAGTTTATTGGAATCGGCTCAAAGCAATCGCCGAACTAAAGGAGGAAATCATCTTGACATGCAACAACATAAGTTCTGATGTGTTGAGAAATTGTGAATTTTCTTGTATTCTGTGTATACTGCATACAAGTGCTGCAAAATCAGAAGTCGTCGATTTGATCATTTGCAGTAATTAATACTTTTAAATATATTTTTGCTTACGGATCAAGACTTTTGAATCATATATATCATACAGATATCATATTAATACATAAAAAAAAGAACGAGATGATCAGTTAAAAAGGTGCATTTAAACTGCTGATTATGATTAGACATGCTTTCTAATTACTTGTGTAGCCTTAATTTTCACCCCAATTGATGTATTGGATTCTGTTCTTTGTTTGGTTTCCTCTTACATTTAACTAAAATCCTTATTGTGTTTAAATATTTGCCTTTTGTTCAGTAACGAAAACAGGGGGTGCAAACTTTTGCACTGAACCATAGCTTTGCAGGAAGCCTACCATTTAAAACAAATTACCTTATAGTCTAGTATAGTCTTATAGTACCTGTACACATCTTTATTACTCCTGCCCAAGTGCTAAAGCAGCAATAAAACATCAGGAGTCACTGGTGTGACAAATCTGAAGTAGGAAGTCTTTTTCTCTTCCACAGCCCATTGGCTGGTGCATATAGAGTTAAATCTGCCAGATGAAATATCAGATCTGTTTGGCCCGCAGATATCCATTAAAGTGCAGAATGCTGCTTTCTCTCGCAGCTTAGATGCCAGATGTTCCTCCCCCCATCTCTAATCATTGCAGATGTAATGGGGTAGAATGCTGCAGTTTGTGACTTCGCTGGCATGCACACTGTATATTGCACAGGGGAACAGCACAGTCTGAGCTATATAATTATACTCCATTAATACGCCAGCATTCCACGCTAGCTGAAGAAACAAAGCTCAATAAAGACAGCATCCGTCCAATCCCATGTGCCTGGCTGTCCCAGCGCCGGTGACAAGCATGCATCAGGGTGGATGTTTGGATTAAGAAGTAACTATTGTTGTCAGAATATCAAGCAGAAAGTGAAGGAAGTATGCTGATAGTGCTGCCGTATTGTTAACACTCTGCTCATTTTTTTTTTTTTTCTTTCCTCCATCGACCAGCGTGCCTGAGACTGTGCAGGTGTCCATCGTTAAGGCTCTGCTCAGTGTGTGTGTGGACAATGCTGAAGGGCTGCAATCACTTTAAGACTCAACAGACAATTCCACCTGTCATCTGTCTGATGGGATATTGACCAGAGAGCGAGCGCAAGAAGGAGAAAGAGAGAGAGAATTGGAGAGATGAAGGTATTTTTCAGCCATTTGACAAACACTGGCTGATGGTTTGTATAAAGATCAATTACTCCTGTTCTGTCACGTAAGTTTGATTTCCTTTTATGTATGAATAAGGAGGATCTGTTTGCATTTATGTAACCAAATGTGAACTAACTTACAAGATTAATAAAAACACGTTAGCGTGTATATATAATGCCTTTAAAAACTCAGACCTGGAGGATGCACACACATATTGATTGGTTTGTCTTTGTACAAACTTTCTACTGCCTTAATTATTACATGCAAACCACACCCTCCTAAAATATCTCTCTCTCTTTCTCCTGCTTTGTCTCTTTCTGTACATACAAGGCAAACTTTAAGGGGACAAAAAAACATATTCTTATAATAATTAATGACAGTGTGTGTAGTCTAACATAAAGAGCTGATTATTTTCTCATAACACATCATTGAGAGTTTTATTCCTCTTATACAACAGAGGTTTTGTTCATAACTAAAATCCTTATTGTGTATTATAATAGCTAAATAATACGAGTGGCATACACAGTGACATAGTTGTTAACACTGTAGTCTTGCACCTCTAGGGTTAAGGATTTAATTCCCACCTTGGGTTTGTGGATGTTCTCTTTGTGTTTGGTGGATTTCCTTCAGGTTCTTTGGTTTCCTCCGACAATCAAAGGTCATGCAGATTGTTTTAATTGGAGTTCCCAAATGTGTATGCGTGTGCCCTGCAATGGATTGGCACCCTGTCCAGGGTGTACTCCGCATCGTACCGTAGGCCTCCATGGGATCCGTTTGCAGGTAGGCCCCAGGCCCCCTGCGGCCCTGTACACAGGAAAAGCAGTATAAAAGATGAATTAATGAATGAAGGAATAATAATGCAATCATACTTTACATTGGATTGTAAGTGTGTATAACAAGATTTAAACATTCTCACTTACAGTGTGTTCAGCTCACGTACAGCAGGGATAAACAGTTGTTCATTCACATTCTCTGTCTGTTCTCTATTTTCTAGTAGTTTAAACAGTGTAGATCGTCAAATTACAGGGAAACCAGAAAGCGCAAAACCCTCAGATCAAAGCATTCGATTCAACAAAGCACTGGCACTGGAGACTCCTTCCATAAATTGTTAATCTCCTTAGAGAATGCTTTAACAATTCATCATCAACATTTTTGTAAATACTGTTTTTAACTTCTTCTGTTGTTTCATGTTTAGGATTAGGCATGGATCAAGTCAAATATTTGCCATAGAACTACATAAAACTCATGTCAGAGCTGCTCTCATGTAACATTAATCAACCTTCTGACCAATCAGATTGGAGAATTTGACAGCGTTGTAGCATAATAACCTTTAATACCGAACAGAGCTCAGGTTATGAGTATAGATTGATGAAAACATTTTAAAATGTGTTCAAGGTGCTCTAGCACTCACCCAGATGTTTTACTGGGCCTGTGGGTAAACAAGCAGCGGCACTGATTTATACAAGGCTGACTTTAACGGCACAGGGTCCTGACTTGCTCCAGCGAGGTCTCGCACTGCTAAGAATTTCAAATGTGCCTTTAGTACATCCTCTTTTTATTGATGTGTAGCTGCAAAGCTGTCTTTTAAGTGTGCATACGGGTGCACATGCTGGACTTTTCGCGTATTTATTTATTTTATTTCATTTTAGTTATTTTTATTTATTTCTTTTTTTTGCTTAAAAGTGAATTTTCTCATCATTTAGATTGATCGGGTAGATTGATCTGAGCCCTGCTATAGATTGTGCTAAGGGCCCCGCTCTTGTCCTCTCACAGTAATCCTGAATTTGATTAATGTCCCAAATGTGTAAATAAAACTATCAAAACAGCCTCTTCGAAAAAAGTGGGAGATGACATCTCAGCTCAGGGAGAAAACTACATGAGTAATGAGTTTCCAACTTAGAAAACTTACAGACTGCTCTTTTTCTCTAAATGTTAAATGTTTCAAAGATGACATGAGATTTCCATTTTAATTTGTACAAAGAGGAGACGAGACCGATTTATTTCAGACTTTTTGTTTTATAATAATCCAATCTGTGTGTGTGTGTGTGTGTGTCCTGCCTTGTGCCCTGATCTCTCCACGATTGGTCCCCAGCAACCCTACTCAAGACAAGCTGTATGTAAAATTTTCTAAATCTAAATAATTTTCACATATAATTAAACTTTTTCTTTGCTAACATTTGATTTAAATTCATTCTAATTTATTTTCACCACTTCTTTTAATTCCACAGGTGATGAATACTTTTTAGATATCATTGTCACGTAGGTTCCTCCATCACCATCATATAAATCATACTGTACTGTATGTTCCTGAACACGTGTTCCAGTCTGCATTTGCTCCTGATTTCATGCACCCGAGTCTTGTTCAGTTCTGTGTATTTATGTTCTGTCTTGCGCCATGGCTGTGTCTCTTGTCTGTTATGTTAACCGTTGTGTTTGTTGCTTGTGCCTGCCTACTGTACTGTAGATCGAGTCACGGTCCTCATTTCCAGTCCTCATTTTGTGTGATTTGTTTCACAATGTTTATTAAAGAAGATCTGCCCTTGCATCCGCCGCCATCTTTATTGCGTGAGAGTCATGCAGTCAGATAATTCTTTTTTTTTTTTTCAAATGTGATTTTTATGCATGAATATTTTTTTCCACGTATGATTATTATCTGTGATTCATGTATTTTCATATCACTTTTTCTAAATGATTAATGTGTTAGATTTTTAAAAGCCATTTTTAGACATTAATGTGCAAAAAGATCACATGGGAATAATTTTTCATTTATTCAAATCGTTTCTACATGGTATTTTTTTTCATGTACTATACTTTCACATCATTTTTGCACAATACATTTATTTTTACGTACATATTTAGTTTTTTCACATGCAATTAGGTTATTCATATGTAATTACTATGATTCAGTTTTAACATATGATACATGATTACATGTTTACTTGTGCTTTTTCAGGGCATAATGTACATTCACATACGTATTTAACACATGTAATTACACGTTATTAACAAAAGCATGCATGGAAATCATACTGTGATACGCCAAATGTGTTTCCTTTTTTTTTTTATGAGGAATGTGAGTGTGTGTGTTACGGTGCATGGTGAGAAAGCAGCACAGGGGGTTTTCAGATCTCCAGGTTTTGGAGATAAAAATGAGCCATGGCCAGAGCAACTTCCTGTAGAAGCAAGCAGATCTCTAATTGACATGATCATTCGTTGTGCATGATCGGCATACGGAAAGGGATCTAAAAATGAGAACAGAGAATTCTCAGAAGAAAAAAAAGTATTAAAAAAATATATAAACAGACTACCTTTATCATACAGTATTATAAATGTAACTTTTTTCAAGTTTGTGTTGGTGTTGCAGTCCTTACACTCATGACACTATACAAGAAAAGCAATATATGAAAATGTGCTAGTTTTGTGTGGATTTAAAGATTTAGCTTTGGGGTCTTGGGAGGCAGCTTTTTTTTTTATTATGCTGCCTTAAGACCCTCTCATACTGTTGGAAAAACATATTGCATACGGTTGGATATTAGCTAGGAGCAAACCACTCTGGAATGAGATTTCTTGTGAATTCCAGTTATCACAGACTCCATTTAGCTTCACATTAAACACTCACTTGAAAAAAAAAAAAAAAGAAGAAGAAAAAGAAAGAAAAAAAAAGAGAAAAGGGTCTGGTTTCCAATTTGCATACAGTGTGAAGCAAGTGCGCTATCATGTGATTACCCAGGGTAATTAAAACAGATGTAACATGAACACTTCCTTAAGTACTGATAATTAATATGTAATTATGCACTCATTTATACACAAGTTAACACATCTAGTAGAGGCAGACGTTTCCGGTTCAAATTACTGTCATTAACAGAAAAAACACTTCTCATCTGAGGTATCAAAACAAAGATTCCCAGAAAGGATAAAAGATAAGAAAAAAGAAAAAAACTCTAGTTGTTTAGTTAGAGTTTAATAAATCTTTAAGCTAAAATGTACCAGAAGATCAGTTTAGCGGTGCAATGTTTTACTCGACGGACCGATTCAAAATCGTTCTTTCCTTTTAAACCTCTCATCATCCTGATTTGGTGTAATTCATGCAAGGAAGTTGCACACGTCATGATGCAATAAGAAGGGAAAAGGGAATGAGTACAGGAGCTTACGTTGGTTTGATTTGAAGCACTCATCACCCTTTTTCATTAGAACGTGGTATCAGGGAGACAATTAAACATCATGAATTAGCACCCAATAACTCAATTAACACATTGTAAGCGCTGCTAATCTTTTTACTAATAAGAAAAGAGGCTAAACTTCACTCTCAATGCTCTCCGCTGCTCATTCTGACAGCGCAGTCAGATATTGCCTGGCATAACAAGATCACCTGAGTAACCATCTCTCTTCTCGAGACCCAAACAAGACTCCATGTGCTCCTGCTCTCCCTTGCTTTCTCTCCTCATTGCCCTTATATAGGAATGGCATTGTTAGCCCAAACCCCCATGGTGCAGCTGGATACACAGAGGCTCTGGTGCTAGAGCCTCAGCAGGCGTCTTTCACTCATAAAACAAGAGATCACCTTGGGTAGCCGCATCAACGTGCTCGTTCATCGTTAGCGTCAACGTGAGTGTGATCAGCAGCCGGGCTGACGTCTCCATTCAGCTGCCACCTGCTAGCTGTCAATCAGAGCCAGGCAGCTGGGCGTCCTGGGGCTATTGACAAAACTGTCGGCGCAGAGCTGAACCATGCCCATCACATCTCCGACTTGTTTCCTTTCCCCTACTTTTCTTTCACTCCATCTTGCTGCTTTTCTGGGCTTGTGCCATCACTCCATCATCACAGTCACCTGCCAGGGTACAAACTTGTTCCGAGCTGTAGTGGCAGCTGGGAACACATTTACTTTATTTATTTATTTTTTTTTTTTTTTAGCAAGCATGGTTATTTTTCGTTAGAAGGCGTTATGGTTTGTGTATCAACATCCATCAATATGGCTGAATGCGTGTTTCCATGTCAGTCAAACAATACAGTGTGAGCGAATGACAGGCGTCCCATGAGGCAGCACTGAATAAAGAGAATGTTTGCTTTGCTTTCTTAGAAGCTTGATTTAATCCATATGGCAAGCTGATTTCAGATGCCTTCTTCGAAGTGATATAGTTTAAATGCTATATCTAAAACATTTATTCTTTTTGCATAGGCTTTTGTTTGACTTTTCCTCATCAACTGTGGAACTACTGTACCTTTAATACTCACTTACAGACTGTCTACTTTAATAGGAACACCAGGACAACTTTACATTAATGTTGTTGTTGGTCTTTCGGCTGTTCCCATTGACGGGTCTGGGGATCTGATCTGCATCCAACTTGGCACAGGTTTTAAGGCCGATGCCCTTCCTGGCACAACCCTTCCATTTTAGCCAGGCTTGGGACTGGCACTACATCCAGTGGCTGGGGTTTGGTCATTGGGTGGGAATTGAACCTGGGCCTTCTGCATTGCAAGTGAGAAACCTATTGAGCGATCAATGTAAGGGGAGAAAAGTCATTTTGACCATGAGATGTTTCTTGGTACATGTGAGAAGTTTAAGTATTTATGAAACTGCTGGTTATAAGCCATTATATGGTTGTAAAGAAGGTGTTAATGAGGAGAATGGTCAGACTGATTCAACAAGAAGGCTAAAGAAACTCAAATAACCAATATTTAGAATTATATTGTGCAGAAAAACATCTCAGAATGCATTAAACAGCAGAGGAACAGATTGGGTTCCAGTCTTGCCAGCCATGAACAGGAATCTGATGCTATGTTGAACACAAGACCCAATAATTCTACTGGTAATCCCAGTGGTTCGTGAAAAACTCAGACCAGCCTCAAATTGATCTGGCCCACCTGAAAACTGTGGTTTGGGTTGACTTTATGGAACTGTGACAAATACAGTAAGGTGATTGACTGTGATGATATTACACCCTGTTTGAAATTAAATGAATGACTGATGTTACCTGGTAACATTAATTACATTACTTTTTTACATTATGACATTTACCAATACACTCAATTGTTAAACATTACCAACAAAAAAGATCTATTACACTTATTTTTCATTTAGGGAAAAAAAAATGCATAGATAATAGTATGAATGTGTTTCTGTAATTAATTTGTGGTTTGGCAGTGTTCTTTCTGAAATTATATTATGATTCTACAGATGAACAAAAGTAAAATGTCCCAGGTGCTAATATCTCTGTTACTACCTTGAATATAAGCTACAGCAACTTGGTAGTAATTACAGTATATGATTTATGAAAATGTTTCCTTTCATCCAAGTCATGGCAGTTAGCACCGTGACCTTACACCTCCAAGGTTTAAAATTTGATCCTTGTCTTGGTTCCGTGTACACGTTCTCTTGTGCTTGGTGGGTTTCCTCCAGGTGCTCAGATTTCCTCTCACAGTGCACAATAGGCTAACATCCATTTCCAAATTGTCTATAGTTTTCAAATGAGTGTGTGTGTGTGTGCCCTGTGATGGATAGGCATTCTGTCCAGGGTGTACCTGGCCTCGAGGCTGAAGTCTCCTGGGGTAGGCTCTAGACCTCCCACATGATAAGCGGTATAAAAAAATAACAAATGATAGAATCCTTTTTTATAACTATAATTACATTAAGTATGGTACAATATACATAAGGCAGGTTTGTGTTATTGCTTACAGTATGTTATAGCAGCTATAAAATCTTTCTTTCTCTCTTTCTCTCTCTCTCTCCAAAACACACAGATTGTCATACTGTATGTTTTTAGGACTTTTACATTCAATGCTCAAAGTTCAATTATAATTGTTCCTATGCAAATAATTAGATATTAGAATGAGCGCATTAATATAAACCAATCATGTGCATTACAGTTGGCACTTCTGGCAGAGCTGCTGCTTGATATTGCTAAAACTTACTAAGTTTTGTAATACATCAAAGTATTCTTTGACTCAGTTCAACGACTGTGAAGCTGCTATTGTGTTTGTATCTCTATTAGAGAACTGAGGTAAAGCTAAAGAAACAAAACATAAAAAAAAAAAATCCAGATTTTCTCGCTTTCGCCATTAGGATTTGACACACAAGCAGAGACTTGGCCACCTTAATCACCCACTGTTTTAATAGGCCTTTAATAATGCAGGGGCTCAAAACAGAACACCTGTTGCTAAGATGTGCTGATGCAAATATCAAGGGGATTAATTAAAAGTCAATTATATTAATTTGGCTTTTGAAGGGTGATGGTGCGAGATAACGTGTGATTCTGTGAACACTGATACCCGAGCTCTCGATTTTTAATGTGGTTTTATCAGAGTCCATTAAAACGGCTCACACGCACACCCCACACTGTTTAGATGCCATTCTATGTAAATTTAATGAGAGTATGAGTTTCATCGTTTTAATGTGCATATCTGTGTCTTATGCATAATTGAAAAAATGCAAATAACTAAAATGTTTGTGTTCCCTGGCTTCTTCTCGTGACAGGCTATTGTATAAAACTGATACACAATTTTGTGTGTTAAAAGTGTGTTTTTTACCCCTGTTATGATGTTGGGCATACACCTTTAAGTGCTTGTTTCCTGAGCAAAGATTAAGTTAAATGTCATAAATAAGAAACAGCAGCTTTCGTAGCATAAAGAGTCTCTCAGATTTATGCCTTTAACCTTTATGCACCTGTTCTGAACAATAAGATGAGAAAAACAGGAAAGACTTATGACAAAAGGGAGATAATAATAATAATAATAATAATAATAATAATAATAATAATAATAATAATAATAATAGGCACAATGAAGTTACACATATACCCAAATAAAGCAGATTTAATTTGAATGTAAATTCCATATAGTCCTTTTGATTCTCTACTTCTGCCCAGCACAGTTGTATAATACTATTCACACATTTGACTGGCAGATCATAAAAAGCAATTTTCTATTTAGCAATACCACATATTTGTCCTTTAAATAGTCTACCCTAATTACAGGAGCTTTTAGCAAAAATCCTGCTTGACTGAGAGAGGTGAAATTATCTATAATCTTGGTATAAATGGACAACGGAGGAGTATTTAGTCATTTCAAGGATATAATTTGTATTCACGAATCTAATTTGCTGTTCACCATGAATTTTGAGCAGCGTATTTGCTGAACTGGTGTACTGGTACAGAGAAAAAGGCACGACTACATGGGTAAGTGTACCAAAAAATGTTGATAATGTCAAAAGTTTTTTTTAAACATAGTTTTTAAACTTTTTGTTTGTATCCCTCTCTCTCTCTCTCTCTCTCTAAAAAAAAAAAACAAAAAAACAAAAAAAAAAAAACACCTTTTCAAAATTTTCTTCACCATGCTCTGTGGATTCATGTTTCACTAAGGCTATGTAGCATTGCTATCCTCAACTACAGTATCTAGCATTGATGCTACATCTGCTGATTATTACTGTATGTCTAAGATGCTACAGATCTGGCCTTTAAAAACGCACGTTTTCAGAAAAGGGATCCCGCGACTTGCCGCGGGAAGCTGTGAAAATGCC
>JAQQZT010000023.1:9140681-9150771 GCA_030068275.1 Clarias platycephalus
TCATACAAATATTTATACATTAAGTTTACTGAAAGTAAAAACAGTTGAAAGTCAGAGGACGTTTCTTTTTTTGCTGAGTATATACAGTATATATATATATATATATATATATATATATATATATATATACACTGTATATGTGTGTGTGTGTGTGTTAAAACTCACTTTGTTTGACTTTTTACTGCCGCACTTTCTACTTAAACAGCTCCTGGGCGATCATGCAACTTAACCGGCATTTGTATAATGTACAATGTATTTATAAGCTGGCTTATGTTATGTCTTGTTATACCAGCTTTTTATCTTCAATATGCATCTTCTAAGTTCTACAATCACAATGTAGCTGTTTTGGAGGGAATCAATAAACACATATTATAGATGAAGTCTTGGGTAAGAACTTTGCACTTGATTGATTTATAATTGACAACTTGAATACAAATGCTAAAATAAATATATATAATACATTCCGTTCATGCTACATGAATAAAAGTACTTTTGTATGGCTGTACTATAATGCAGCTACTACAGTATTTGTCTGTCACTCCTGTGACTGCCATTTTAGTCAAGGTTCTTGGTTACTGATCAGAAGGGCTCAAGCTCAAGCTGGCAATATGGGGCCACAACTTTAACAGCATTAATATTAACATAGCTTTTAGGTTCCCCTTGTTCTGCAGGGGGAGCTGTGGGCCCTAAGGGCATTACTCTACAAGACCTCTGATGGTGTGCTGCAGCCTGGCATTACTGTAGGATACTTTGGGTGCTGTGGTTTGTAGGCTGGATTAACAACCTTGAACTATTCTCCTGCTAAACCCTGTAATGCAGGTGTTCTGATACCTTTCCATCATAGCTGTTTTGGTGGATTTTATTTCATAGTGTATGTTCAGTTCTTAGGAATAACACATTGAATTTTTATAATGCGCACTGCAGTGTTTCATTTGTACGATATAAAGAAGTTGCTAAAATATTTCTAAACAAATTTGAATTCAATTGATCTTCAGATTATAAATATCATTAGCTTCATAACCCTAGTTTAAAAATAAAGACGCAAACATGCGACATGTCTTGGCTGATCACTTAGAGTGAGAAAAGGTATTTTACCAAATTATCGCTTTTGTAGCACATTTCATATTTAATACGTTAGACCCAATTACCAAACATGCAACACAATAATGAAACAGCATGAGTGTAGATAAATGCACCAAGAGAGGTAAGACTGAGATCATGTAGATAAAGAAAAAAAAGGCAAAGCTAAGTGACACTGCCAAGTCCAAGAGAGGAAGGATTAAGATATTATTTTTAATAATGTTTACAAGTGTCTCCAGGCCTTTTGGAGTGAGTGAATAATGGCAGCCTTGGATGCCTGTGGCAGCACTACTTTTCACCAGTGACGCTCTCCTCATCCTCTCTCTGATAGCAATCATTAGTTTTGGTTTTTAACCCTCCGCTCAAATGAAGACAGATGACGAAGCACAACCTTTAAATTCATACTGTAGAGAGGACTAGTAAGGGAAGGAGCTGTGTATAGGTGTATAGGTATGTATATTTGTATGTGTGTATGTTATAAAAACAATTAGACATTATATATAATTATGCATACCTGGCATATTGTATTATGATTACATTGTAGATCACCATGGCACTATCGCATGACATGGAAATCTGAAATGATGCCTACAGTTGTGCTAAGACAGTATAGATGATGACTTCACAAGCTTACTGTATTGTCTAGGTGTTTAATTTTTAAGGAATCAGCTTAAGAGTGTGTAAAGGTGTTAACCTATCTCAAGCAATAATTTCTCTCTCTCTCCCACTATGTTTCTTTGTTAACAATGATCAGACTTGCCCTGCTTTAGGTCTGAAACGCTGGCCTCCCAGGAACTCCTTTAATGGCCAAAGCATGTGGAAATGGCTTGGCATGAGCTCAGGCCTCTGTAGGGGATGTGGCAATAATGTGTAAGTGATGCAGTAGGCAGTGTAAGCTTGTGAAGTGTCCCGCTACAAGAGAACACCTTTGGTGATCAAACCAGGAAGTACATCCTTCTTTTAAAAATGTTCAACCTTTTAAATGTTTTACTGTGGCTAAGAGTCTCATCATGTTACTGCCCTTGAAGTTGTGCTGTCATTCAGTTTAGTCTCGGTTTTACTTAAACGACTCCATCCAACCATCCACCCATCCAGATTTGAGAGTTTCCTTTTAGCATGATATATACTGTACTGAGAGAAAAAAAAAAAAAAAAACTTTGCTTATTCCAGCCCTAATTGTACTTTCAAACATGGCATGCCCAATATGCCAAATTTCATCATTCACCAATAGACAGAAAACAGTTTAAATATATTGTAGTGCATTTCCATGGGCAGTGAAAAAGTTGAATTTATCTGAGGGAATAATCTTAGAGAAAGACAGTTGGTACATTACAAATTAGTTGCAGGTTAAAGTATCAATGAGGTATTTGGAAAGCGTGCATCTCTCATCAAACCATAAGCGTGTGCATCTGGAGTTTGCTAAACATCACTGGACCTTTTATGATCTTGTAAGTAGTTAATCCCCACTGTAAATTATGATGAGGTTACATGATGTAAAATAGATTTGCTTACAATTTAATTATTAAAAAAAAAAAAAAAAAAAAAAAAAAAGATGGAAATCAGAGTCAACTGCTGAGATGTTTTCAAAAACTGTTTCTGTCAGAGGGATGACAAATTACTCGAAAAAACATATTCCAAGTTAGTCCCCTAAAAGCCACATAAAATACTTACTTGATCACAGAACAAAGCTTTTGCACTGCACAGGTCATACTTCCTGATCAGGTGTATGGTGTAAGTGGAAGTTGGAGGCAGGAGTATAAATTTAAGAATCAAGTTCCAGGTCCTGCTTGGATGACTGCATCTACCATACAAACCATATAGTAAATGCACAAGTGCTGAGTTTAGTCCTTACCTTTGTCCGAAAGCACATGGACAATTCATGGCATATAAATAATCTTGTAAAATGTCTTTAAAGCAAGAAAATTAATCTAGATCGAAGGTGTGCAAATTATTCCCTATGAAGGGCCAAAGATTTATCACGGTGGTGGGCTACAGGCCAGAAAGAAATCTTCATGCTTTATGAAATTACATTACATTAAAATGTATACATTTATACATCCTTTATACTTCACATAATCAGCATTTTACAATTATCACTTGTTTCTGTTCTTGTGAAAAAACTTATATTGAAATAAAACATTTTAAATATAATATAGAAGAGACAGAGAGAGAGAGAGAGCATAAAAGAAAGTGAATACCACAATTCTATGACAGGGCCAAAACAAAGGGGAGGTGGGCCAAATGTGGCCCCAAATTGGGCAGCTTTGATCTAGACATATGGTATACTTCCCTGGATAAGTACAGAATAAAATATGACATATACTTAGGTTGAAGTCATTAAAACTGATTTTTTAACCACTCCACAGATTTCATGTAAACAAACTATAGTTCTGGCAAGCCGATTAGAACATCTACTTCATGCATGACACAAATAATTTTTCCAACACTTGTTTACAGATAGTTTATTTCATTTATAGTTCACTATATCACAATTCCAGTGTGGCAAAAGTTCACATACACTGAGTTGACTGTGCCTTTAAAAGGCTTGGAAAATTCCAGAAAATTATGTCAAATGATGCAAGCTGAAGAATACCATCCCAACAGTGAAGCATGGGGGTGGCAGTACCATGTTGCTTAGCTGCAGGAGGGACTGGTGCACGTCACAAACTAGATGGCATCAAGAGGAAGGAAGATTATGTGGATATATTAAAGTAATATCTCAAAACATTAGCAGGGAATTTAAAGCTTGTTTTCAAATGGTTGTTCCAAATGAATACATGAATTGAAGCATATTTCCAAAGTTGTGGCAACATGGATTAAAAGGCTTGACAATAAAGTCGAGATATTGAAGTGGTCCTGACCTCAATCCAATAGAACAAATAGAATAAATAGAATGAAGTCGTGATCCTAACTGACCTAAGACAGTAAATGTTTACTAGGATTAAATGTTGGGGATTGTGGAAAAACCGACTTTAAATGTATTTGGCCACTGTGTACAGCACTGTATGTTAAATTCTCGTTTAAACTGAACATTCTGCCAACAGTCACTCCAAAGAATACAGGCGGTCATGTTACTTTAGTGTGTCAGAAAACTGTGTGAATTAGTTGTTAATACAGGAATGGTAGCGTATTCAAACTAGCACATTATTGTGAATGTTTTAAAGAAACTTACATAAAGCATACTGACCAATCAGAGTTGAGTGTACATCAACTAGTTAACTTCTAGGTTACAAGAAGAACCAAAATCATTAAACACAAAATGAACAAGATTAGATTTTTAGTCAGAAAATAGATTTTATCCATGTCAGGAAACCTCTAAACTGTCATTAAGGTTGACTTGATTAAGAGAAAGAGATGTTGTAAGAAACTGATATTTTAATAATACACTCCTAAAGGGAGGGGGCAAATCAAACTGTGGAAAATCTGAGACTATAGGACATTAAAAGAAAAGAAAAAAAAAAGGAACACACACACAATGAGACTAGAGGAAATCTGAAAGAGCCTGAAGGGCAGGATGGTGGAGACACGGTGTCTACACCCTAAAGACGGCTTAATAAAGTAGGAAATGTTTAACCGATGTGAGTTCTCTGCAAAAGGCCAGGTGCAGGAGCTCTGGCAGGACCACGCTCTCCTCCTCATTATTTTGAAAGGCTCTCAACATTCACCATTATTTATAAACCTATTAGTCTGATAAATCTCTTTTGGAGAGCGCAAAAAAGTTCAAGAAATACAGGAGGGGAAAATGGATAAAAAATTGGATCATATCCTGTTTTTGGCCTTTCTTCATTACCGAGTTGAGTTATGTGAAAATTAAAGCAGAAGGAGACCACCAGGACCGCATTCAGATGCTTCCTGTATCGCACCGAGCGTAATAATCTGGAAATGCCCTCGTGCCAATGAGCTAGTGCCAGCAGTCTGACCTCTTGCTCTCTAGTCATGTTGCCCGTGTAGGACACAATCTCCCAATATGCACGCTTCCCCCTACATAGCCCATCCATGAGTAATAGAGATCACTGGCTGAAGGTTGAACTGAAAGCAAAGAGTGTGTGTCTGTTTGCCTTCAGGGTTCGAGCAGCCATTGGAGCAGGAAAGGAAGACTGCCAACAAAACAAATCTGAGAGCAATAGTACCATGTCCTGATTATCTATTCAATCATTCGTAACCTATTTCCTGGGAAAACTGGAAGTGTCACCACTCAAGCTTAAATCATCCGCTCCTCTAATCAACGCCAGTGTTCTGATGCCCCTCCGCTCTGCTTTCTGTCTCCTCCATCATGTTCTCTCTCTCTCTCTCTCCTCTCTTTCTCTCCGTTGATTGGAGAGCCGGTTGATTCCGTGGTGAGCCATGCCAGATGTTGTCATGGCCAGAGTTCTCAGATTTACAGCTGTGTTCTAACAGACATAATTAAAGTGAACCGTAAAGCTGAAATTGGGGCAGAGACACGGTTGTTTTCTCCTGCTTTTCAAAATCCTGTTCCAGAAAAGGCAAAAATATGTGCCCTCATTCAGCTGCTAACTTTCTCATTTGTGATATACATTACTTTGACAACTTGGTAGCTGTAACTCCCATCCGAGTGCTAATTTTAGCATTGTTCCTTTTTAGTTCTTTCTTGGTACCACACAATCTTGTCTTAATGTCCTTTCCTTTTAAGACATGATCACAGTAATGTAGACTTTCCCCATACTGTATATGGTGCTGGGCATTAAGGCCAAACAACTCCACTTTGGTCTCATCTGTCCATAGGACATTGTTCTAGAAACCTTGTGGATTGTTCAGATGCAGTTTTACAAACCTCAGGTGTGCTTCCATGTTAGAATCTATCTTTAAATTCTATCATTTTAAATATTGTTATTGTATTGTTCAAAAACAAATACAACCTCAGACGAGCAAAATAACTTTTTTCGATGTCATTACTTATTTAACAGAAATGTGAGCATGACTAGGTAACCCTTTATGCTGCCACAGGATTTAAAAATCCTGGTGCTTCTAATCATCAGCCCTTAATTAATTGATTATCAGGTATGAAGACCTCTATAAAAGCAGATGTTTTGGCAGTTTGCTGGTTGGTCTGGAGCATCCAGGTGTGTGAAATAGTTCAATGTTCTACAGTGAGAAAAGATTATTCACAAGTGGAAAGAAATTCAAGACAGTTGCCAATCTTCTCTGGAGTGGACGTACCAGCACATGTATTATAAACATAAATTATATTTTTGTTAAAAAAAAAAAAAGAAAAAAAAACTATGACCAGGTGATTTTTACACACACACACACACACACACGCACACACACACACACACACACACACACACACAAAAAAAACATTAAAAAGGGGGGTACTAACTTATGAACATGAAGCATGGGGTGTTTTCATAACTGTAAAATATTTTTTTTCTGGGGAAGACAAGCTTTTACTTTGTGTAAAAGTCACAAATAGTGGCAATCTAATAGTATTATGTAAAGGAATTGGGGAAAACGTTCCACCTATACTATAGGCATAATAATGGCGGCACGGTAGGGTAGTGGTTAGCACCTCCATTCTGATTGGAGTTTGCATGTTCTGCCCTTACTTGGTGGGTTTCCTCTGTGTACTGTACTCTGGTTTCATCCCACAGTCCAAAGACATGCAGATTAGAATACAAAAATTGCCCATAGTGTGTGAAGGTTGACCAGAAATGGGAATAAATACTGTACAGTGGTCACCATTGGCCTCCATGGTCCCTACTTGGACAACAGAATTTCCTTTGATGAATATGCATGATGCAAAAAATACAATAAAAAGACTTGAGCAGAGATGATGCTTTGTCCATAAAAACATTTTACACGTTTCCATCAACACTGTCATTTATACTGCAACTGTTAAGGGGAATGGAAATGAAATGCAATCACAAACTGGTGTTTTACTGGTTTGTTTTAGCAGAGGCATGTGATAAACAAATGCTACACAATACAAAAAAAAACAAAAACATTGTCTTTTTATACTATTAAAAAAACAGACTTCATGGTACGTCATTTATTGGGAATAAGTGTTCAGGTGTCAAGATACAATATGATATATTTCATTATTATATAATGATTCGATAATACTTTATAGGCCCAGCCAACCAGTCTTTTGTATTCGCATTTTCTGCTGGCCTTCCATGCTAGTCTTTGCACGAGCGGTCTACAGAACAGCTGGCTGACTGCAGATGCGGGTGGAGGCTGAGATGATAACACGCTAACACCTGTCTGCCGGACCTCCTGCCAGCTCTGCCTGACAGCTCTGTCTGCTTTGACTAATGATGTGATTGATGGACAAAATAAGAGACAGTCCATGAGCACACACACATATGCTCATACTTACTCTCATCTCGCAATCCAGCATATGATCACGTGCTAGCTGTACGGGTGTGTGAGTGCACACTCAGCCTCATCCTGGTGTCTGGAAAAGAGTGTCAGTAAGTGTCAGTAAGGCCTCATCATGTAGCAGCTGAAGGTGTATCCTACTGCATGGCTCATTAGTCTGTAATGACAGAGAAGCCCCTCCAGTACAACCCCAAATGAGAGAGAGGCAGGAATGATGGACATGATTCATGACACTGGACAGCGGGCTGGCATGAAGATTCACATCATATCATATAGTCGGTCTATTTCTCAACATGTGTGAAGAAGCATTCATTTACTGACCAATGTTTTCTGCTTTTTCATCACAAAGTTTATCTAGGAATTTAGCCAGAAAACTTTTTTCCCCCTTAAATCCTAAAAAAAAAAAAAAAAAAAAAAAACACAAATTATATGAAAATAAAGTATTCCACACATTTACTTTTGTACAATTTTTGTACAAAATTTACAATTTTAGTTTAGTGATTGGCAACATGTTACATCACCAACAATTTATCGTCTTTAAGTCTTGCGGACTTAATATTAGTTTAATGTATTCACTGTCAAACTGAAAATGTGATCAGTCTCCATGCTTGGACATATTTCCTTTCTGAAGTCTGAGAATACGCATTTCAGAGGGCTTGACTAATTTCCACAACAGCTAATGAATTGAAATCTGCCAGAAATTGCACCAATATTATGATTATATGAAATTTTCTCCATGCTGTGTCAGGTTTGGTGCCCTACCTAGACCAGAGCCTTGCAACCACTGTGTCTCAGATTCCCTACCAGGCCACGGGTCATTTGTTACCTGCCTGCAGCAATGCGGCAGTGAGGGCGGTGGTGAGGGCGTTAGGCTGGGGAGAGGGAAAAGACTGGCATTTAACATGAAGCAGTGAAATAAAACAAAGTAATAAGCTTTGTGAACAACCTACTGTAAATATACAGACTTGCACCTAAACATGTCTCTACAGTACAGTATATCTCCATAGTGCTCAGTGTTCAGTCACACACACTAGGTGTAAAAACAACTGCATGTTATCGCTTAGTGTCACAATAAATGAAACTTACAGTTTTTCTTCTCTTACTCTCTCTGTTTGCTCTTTTTTTGGTGAGATCATACATGTTTGGGCTAAGGTCAATCAACAGATTTGGAGACGGCTGCTACTAAAGAGGAATACATCAGGTTTGTTTATATGGATGGGACATGAGTGATAGAAAGCATTTGACTTCACATAAATTACTGAAATAAGTTGTAGGATGAGAGAGATTACTGTTATGTCCATAGTGTCCATATCATCATCATCATCATCATCATCATCATCATCACAACAACATTAATTTTGGACACTAATTTGTCGTCATTTTCTAGCACTATCTACAGTAGATCACCAGTATATTAATAGGCTACAGCTTCAAATCCAAATGTTTCAGCATGACCAAATATTTGCTGACATCCGTTTACATCAAGATTGAACGAATAAATGTCCGAAACGAAAAACTGAAACTTTACACTTTAGTCGGTGATGTTTATTTGAATTGCAACTGTATGTGGAAGTGTTTAGGAGGCATGAGCAAAAAAAAATAAAAAATGGCGAGAGCTACAGTATAGTAGCTATGAGATGGGAATTTGCAGATATCTATTTTGGGGGAAAAATAAGGTTAACAACAACAACAACAACAACAACAACAACAACATTGTCCTCCTTAAATCAATCTGGGAGCGGTTCTATTCACTTAATGTTTTATTTTATAGATTTCTCAACAACAATCAAAATATGATAAATAGATAAATGGAGTACTTTATTTTATTAAAAGCGAAATTGTATAGAAATTAAATTATATAATATTATATCAAACAACTGCATTTAAATAATACCAAAATATCATCTTGTTCTTTTCTGGCATAACTTAATGTTTAAATAAATATAAAATTGCTTAGATTATCAGCATATCAGTTAGCAATTACCTTTCACAAAGGAAGATTTTACATTTTTTAATGAGCAGTTCTGCATCAAGCAGTGTGAAACTGTATTACATACTCAATATTATTATCATCAATGTTCATCATTTTAATTAATGTGTGTGCTGGTCATGTAAACCCAAGGTGCCAGACTTCCTATAGTCATGAATAATACTGCGCTTTGCCTTGGAAATTGCACAATTAAAAGTAGCCTTTCTGTCTTATAGATCAAGCGTATGATTGCGACTATCCTGTTACATAATGACAGATCATGGGTCAAGTATCCACAAAGTAACCTAAATACATGAATACAGAAAATCCCCCCTAAGAAAAAAAAAAAAAAGATTGAGGCCCTGGAGTCATAAAAGAATGCTGTCATAACTGATATTAATGCTCATATTAGTTGCACACTAAAAGGAATTGTGGTAAATTCTAATAATTAGAGAATGTCAATTCAGATTGCAGCAACATGATCTCTCAAGGAGAAATTACTTAAGTTCTAAATGGAACAGAAAGATTTAATTTGTGGAATTGGTCAAATGTTGAAACATGAGATTGTACAGTAGATAGACACACCTTCTACTACAAAGTACACAAGAGCTGTGTTCCAAATACTCAGCACACACACACACACACACACACACACACACACACACACACACACACACACACACACACACACACACACAC